>JAGFMF010011659.1:6728334-6770025 GCA_019455555.1 Galemys pyrenaicus | reverse complement strand
CCCTCCCCACCAAGTGTCCCCAGTTTGTCCTTGTCTTTTCATTTTTGGTTTTTGTGTCTTTATTGTTGTTATTATTATTATTGTTGTTCTTATTCCTTTCCTTGATCCTTACTTGGTTCCCTTATATTCCTCCTAGGGGAGGAACCATCTGGTATTTTTCTTTTGCCTTCTGACTTGTTTCGCTGAGCATAATCCCTTCCAGTTCCATCCATGTTCCTACGAATGCGTCTAGTTTTTCTGTTTTGATTGCTGAATAGTATCCCATAGTGTCTATGTACCACAGCTTCCCGATCCACTCAAAAATATGGAACGCTTCACGAATTTGCGTGTCATCCTTGTGCAGGGGCCATGCTAATCTTCTCTGTATCGTTCCAATTTTAGTATATGTGCTGCCAAAGCAAGCACTACAATATATTTTAATATATGAAATATCAAGTTAATTTACAGATATCTTTTTAAAAATTTTCATAACTATCATCTCCAAAAGTAATTTTATCAGAAGATTTTTTGGGGGAGCAATAAGGTCATGTTGGTTACACTGTATAAACTCTCAGTTGCAAAAGGATTAAGTTCTGGGGATCTAATAGCAGCATGGAGACTATAGTTAAGAATATTATATTGTATACTATAAATGAAGTGTTCTTATCATATACATACCAAAAAGTTAATTATGTAAGGTGATGGATGTATGAATTAACATGATTTGGCATTCATTTCACAAAGTATACATATATTAATTATAATCATGTTGCAGACCCTGAGTATATACAATTTTTACTGTGTCAATTATACTTCAATAAAGCTGGAGAGATCTATTTTAAAAAGATAGTTTTTTTCTTTTACCTGTTATTGATGGGGCTATCTTGACACCCAGTTCAGTAAGTCTGTCTTTATAAAACTGGAAGACTTATCTAGCTCTATATGGCAAGAACAGCTGCACAACTGCAACTCATTAACTCTGCTAGATTTAATCAAAAAAGCAGTAAGAGAAATTTAGCAAATGTTGTGTGTAGTATTATAAACTGCCTTTTTAAAAAGTTAGATAAAGAAAATCACATAACCCATGAGATTAAAAACATTATTTAGAATAGGTAAGCTATGGAAACAACCCAAATGCCCAAAAATAGATGGCTGGATCAAGAAAATGTAGTATATATGCACAATGGAATATTACTCAGTAATCAAAAAAGATAAACTCATGCCACTGGCAGCAACATGGATGGAGCAAAAGGGATTATGTTCAGTGAAATAAGCAATAAAGAAAAAGAAAAATATTGGATGGTTCCACTTATAGAAGGAGTGTAGAGGAAACAAACAAGGGATCAGTGAAAAAAAGTAATTATAATAAATTAAAGATCAAAATCAATGCACAACTATATATCAGAGACATTCTGCAGGGAACTGAGGTGGTGCACAAGGGACTATGGTGATGGTGCATGGTGAATTGGTGTGGGAACTTCATGGAGACTACACTGAGAGGAGAAGGCATATATTGTACAAAAATGAAAAGTGATGTAAAAATAAAATTAAAAAGAAAAAAATAGGCATTAACAGGCATTAATTTGATCTAGCACATTATGCTTTCCTTGATTTTGAATATTTTTATTTTTAAACATTTATTTACTTATATTACATATAATACAAATATACTACACAAATAAATATACTACAAACTTACAATAGTTACTGGCACCTTAAAGTAAAACATGGTCACTAACATCTCCAGTCAATTATTACATCTATTTTCTAAACATAGTTCTGAAGGCACTTCCTATTTTCAGCAACATACACTTATCTAAAATTAACACACTGTTTATACAAACAAATAAATGAAAAAAATAGTCCTTTGGGGGATTTTGTGATCATTTTTCATTTAAAAGTAAAGAGATTTTAAGCAAACCAGGACAAGGGGAAAAAATACCTGCCAAGAAAGATACAGACTGTGGCTCCATACCTTAGTTTTTGCATATCACAAAAGCGATTAAACAAAGAGAAAAAAGTCTGTAAAAATATTATTTCATAGGTATAGAATGAGTGAAAAATGCAATTTCCTTAAAATGCAGTAAGTAAAAAGGCAGGAATATTAGCTACTTTCTGCCACCCTATGTATTTACTTTTATTTATTTTTTAAAAGATTTATTTATTTATGCACAGAAGAACTGGGGTATAGACCAGAGGTGCGGGAGTGAGAGGATTCACCAGAGACAGAGTGGGGAGCAGAACAGGCGGATCACCTGAAATACACTGCTGAGGGGAGCAGCGAGCAAGGCAGAAGAGGTCTGCTGTGCCATATGGGTCCCCTCCCTGGCCGGCGGCAGGGATCGAACTTGTGCTGCAGCGGTTGCGGTTTGCTTCATAGTGCGTTGCTTAACCCACTGCGCCACCAGGGAGGCCCCTGTATTTACTTTTAAATATAAATTTATTATGTTTTAAAAACAAATGCCATGAACAGATTTGAGGATTTTATTTCTTAGTGGTTCTACTTTATCAATTTAACAGCAAAGTGATCTACATGAGGCATCACACGTTTTTAGTGTTAGTAGAGAGAAAGAATAAGTCCTTTCCTTAACTGACATTTTCATCAATCTCATCATTATTAAGCCATTTTGCAGATGCCAAAACTGAGGCTCAGCTGTTACCACTCTGAGGTTACTCAGTGAGGTGACTGGGTGACGCGTAAGTCTGGAACTACACCAGGGGTTCTTGGCTTTTGCTGTGCCTTCTAAGCAGTATGGGAAAGATGATGTACTGCTTCTCAGAGTAGTATTTTTAAATTCCTAAAGTAAACACATAGGATAATATAAAAGGCAAATTTATAATAAAATATATATCACGATATTTTTAGGGCAAAGTTTGTAACACAGCAGTTTGTGTCTTTTATTAAATAAGTATCTTATGCTTTAAATCTTATATAATAAATCTTATATTTCTTTATATAATCAAATTTTATATAATTTATCTAATAATAAAAATCTTATTTTATATAATACAATAATACTTATACAATGTCTTCTATTAAATAAGAAGATCTTATGTTATAAATCTTACATATGTATTATAAATTGTACAACTGAGTTCTATATCAAGTAAGAAGCTGTGTTTACAGGTCTAATAACCATGATTATCAGTGATGAACATGAACGTTTCAACAAACTTGATGGGTAATGATGTTTACACAAACTCGAACTGAATATGAAAACATCTGTGATTTCTATTATTGAAAAGTCACAGGGACAGCCACAGCTACTGGTTTGTTGCCTAATTCATAATTAGTGTGTTGTTTCCTGGATACCCTATTTCCTTCTCCAAAGGAAAATATCTAACACATCTGTCCAAATCAGTCTAAATTTTAGTTAGAGGTTTGAGAAAACAGGATGCAATGTCTTTTCTCACTCAAGTTCACAGACTCTCTGAATTCTTCCTGCCACCCCCTCAAGAACGGGCTACGTTCTTGATGTGCATTCCATGAATCCACCTTGTAGACGCCTGTAATGGGCTCATGATGAGTGTGAGTTATATGACGAATAAACAAAATTTATCACTGAACTTCTGAGCTGCATCCAGTCTCCAGGTTATTGGCTTACTTCTCTTTTAGGGCCCATTTGTCCGGTCCACATGCCCCAGGCTGGGGTAGACTTGTGCACATGTGTGCATGTCTGTTGCATGTTGGGGACTGAATCCTACACTTCTGAAAGGCACCTCTGTTAACCTGCCTGCCCACTGCCTGGGGCAGCAACCATTTGGGCACAGGCCTTGTTAGGGTGCCTGGAGAGGTAGGCATGGTAGGGGAGGTCCACAAGAGAGTAACTGCCCCCCCCCCCACAAAGCCGCCACACCCTCAGCAGAATCAGGAGGGACAGGAGCTGGCTGAGTGGGTACTGATGAGACAGCAGGGACAGATGTCCCTTTTCCAGTCACATGACTTGCCTACGTTGCACCTGCAAACTCTGATGCCTGAGGTCAACACTGTGGATTGTTAGGAATGTCAAACAGTCTTACTGAGATTGTTGTCTGCTCCTCACCCACACTGTCTTCCCCAGAAAGCATAGTCATTCTGCTCGCTTGCTCATAAATGATAGGATATGTTCATTTAACCTACCCAAGTTTTAAAATTAATTTAAGATGTTAGCTACATTTTTAAATACCTGAAATGCTGCCAAAATCAAATAGACAAACACATTTGGTTTTATTCTCTCAACTTTATATGTGGGGGAGAACATTCCTGTGGTTGTGTGTGTATACGTGTGTGTGCACAGTGTGCGTGCTGGTCATGGAGAAGGGAACAGAGTGTCTTTAGGATTTCCTAAATTTCTCCTTGGGGTTTTCAAATTCCATGTTTTGAGGACTGACCTGGAGCATGCATGTCATTGGATTTTTTTCCAAGTCTCCCGAAAGGGGAAGAAAATTTGGATCTATCTTTAATTGGCAAGGAAGAAGCACCATAAACAAACTTAAATAAGCAATGGGTGATTATACTTAAAGCCAAAAAAAAAAAAAAAAAAGAGTCAGAATCTTTCAGACCCTTAAGTAAGACGAGACTCCTTTCAAGGTCCTTAGCTTGGCTTCCAAGGCTATCCTCAGTCTGGCTCTACTGATGGGTGCAAGGGGGTCCTGCTCTTGCTGTCTGGTCTCTTTTGGCTGTCCTGGCTTCATCTCAAGCTGCCACTGCCCTCATTCTCTTTCTCTTCTCTAATCTCCTGGGATACCCTGGGCCCTGTCCTACCTTTCAGACTCTCAGATGCTCTTTTCTTTGCCTAGAAGACTCTTGACCTTCCTCAGCATGGCTTTCCCTTCATCCAGTTAACACTGCTCATCCTTCAGGTGGGTTTCAGGACTTCCCAGGTCCTCCAGGTCAGCCAAGCTCCATGGGCTGGGAATGGGGGGGCATCTGTGCATTAAATTAAGGGCTTCTAGTCATAGTTGTGGCAGGCAAGACTGCCCTCCTGGCTAAGTCAGATGCCCTCGTACTTGGCTTTATCTACCTGGAAAAGGAGACTTCTTCATGCAACTAGAAAAAGGCACTGGTAGCTTGCCAAACTGCGTGCCTGCAGCTTTGTACATTCCTGGAACAACTGCCTTTTCATGAGTTGCACAAAAGCATTACATATCCATCACCGGCTCTGCAAATTTCCTCACTTTACAGATGCAACTAGACTTTTCATTCTTAGTACTTGTCAGAGTCTACAAGTCACTGACTCCCTGTATCTGTCTCTTCCACTAGATAATAAGGTCCATTAGGAAGAGACCATGGATTTTTTTGTTCTCGATCCACTCCTTAAACAGTGGTTGACACTGAAGAGGTTGCTATATGCCTATTGGCATAATGAGCTAAATAAAAGGAAAGCCATTAATAATGGAAGAAAGCGCCATGGAGGTATCTAGCAGACTCCCTTCCACTTATTGAATAAATGAGGATTCAACAGATTGTAAGGAGTGGGAACTGGCAGACCAAAAGATAATCCTTATAACTTCATAATTCAAAGCAGAATGTTTGTTGAAGCATTTCACCCTGGGGCTAGAAAGTAACATGCTTCTAGAAGACAGCAGAGCCTGGCTAGCAGTGGGAATAGAGGGAATTTTAGGCAGGCTAGCAAGTGGGAGGAAACTAAAGTGAGGCACTAATCAAATGATTCATGAGATTCCAGGTAGACCAGGCATCCTGGAACTTGCAAAACTTGTTCAAGCAAAAATTTGCCCCGTTGGCTGAAGAGAGTGAGTCAGAAAGTCTGTGTGTCATGCAGTCTGTGCATGCACAACTGGAAGCAGGTTGCAGAGGAGAAGCAGAGGCCTGTGTGGGGACAGTTACGGTTGAGAAAGTCCTGCAGGTTTTGGGAAACCTGGAGAAGAAGGACCCATGAGGTGCAGCACCCAGGTGCTGAGTGGGTACAGTTAATAGGAAAGAATTGGTGCCCCAATTCTACATTAAAAAAATTACTCACTAGGGAAATGGAGGGAGAGAGATAGATGAAAGGGAATCTGTGGTAGAGTTTTTCATTCTAGAAAAAAAAAAACTATATATATAAGGCATATATAAAAACTGTATATATCAGTTTACACATACACTTTGAAAAAATCATATAAAATATATCTTACTATACAGTTCTCCCTGCCATAATTCTTTATTTAATAAAATATTTTAAAGATAGCTCATACACCAAGAGATGTTTCTTTAACATCTGCCTCATATCCCACCACTGCATCCTAATTTTATTTAACAGACAGGGTGGTGGGATAACTCAGGTTTTTGTTTGTTTTAAAGAAGTCACAGTGGAAGGCAGTCTCTAAGGGTGCGCCCAAGAATCTCCAACATACCTGGCTTCCCACCCTTGCCCCTCCACCTCATCCTGTCAGGGTGGTCTATGTGACTCAGACTCTCCAGCAGAAATAGTGGCATGCACATCCAAGATTAGTAGGGTGAACTTGAAAATGAACTCCCCAGAGGCAAGTGAGCCTTCACATGATGGCAGCCCTGCCCACAGTTAAATAGCAACTTTGTAAAAGACTGTGATCCAGAACCACCAAAACTGTTCCCAAGACCCAGACTCAAACTGTGCGATATAGCATGAACCAGTCAATGTAAGCTGCTAAGTTTTGTGGTAATTTGTCATGCAGCAGTGGCTGACTAATACACCACATATGGCGCAGTGCAGGAAGCAGACTAACTAGATCAGAGGTGTATGTATTACAAATTTTAAATTGCATTGACCAAAGAGGTACAGCAATTTATAATCAGGTCAACCAAGCACGAGGGTGGTGGTTCCCCCAAACCCTCACCAGCAATGCATATTATCAGACTTAAGTGATTTTGCTAAACTAATGGGTGGAAAATGGTTGCTTTGATATGTATTTAACTTCAAAAGTTCTTTCAGATACATACTGGTCCATCAGCAGAAATGCAAAGGAAAGGGTGTGTGACAGGGTTCCAAAAAATTTATTACAATATGAGAGACCCTTCAATTTTTAAGCCACTATCTCATCATTCAAAATTTCTATTAAATGATACACTTTACAAAAGTAATAACTACTGAGGTTGAATCTGGCAGTAGAAGTAAGCATCTTGTTTTGATTACATTCTTAGAAATTCAGAGCATTAAATGATTTGAATGACACATGACCTTGAATGTTATGCCATGAACTCTAAGTCAGAAGTGATCTAAATCTACTATTATTTCACTTTAATGTTATCGAACCAGAAGTTTCAAAACAAAAACAGAATGAGTGACTGGGATCAAATGGGAAGTAAATGTATTTTCCAGTACTCCTTAAATGAAACAATCATCTTGACTCACTCAACTGAGTCTTTTTTATTTGACTTCAGTTCCTGGTGAGAATTAATAGTTTTGGAAAAAAACTTTTTATCTTTTATAAAAAGCTATAAAAGGGATTGCAGCAGAGAGATATTTGAGAGAAGCAAAGGTAATATTCCTTACTCAAGAAAAGCATCTGAAATTATTATGTCTCCTACCACCGGCAACCCTGTAATAATGAAGACAAATGTGTATTTAGCTATTTAAAAAAAATAAACATTATTCTCGATGACATTTTACTAAATTACTAAATACATCTGTCTCTACTGCCAGAAGCCATAAAAAACATTTCTGGAAAAACATAATCTACTTCTTATACCAATACTGTGGCTGTAGTGCACCCAGAAATTTCTAGAAAGTATTACTAAATATGCTTATATCCAGAGCTGAAAACCAAGACAAATTGGTTGTAGATGATATCAAATGGCCACTTTGATCGTGTATATGAGTAACTCAGAGGCCCTCATGTGGCCATTAAACTAACAAGTTGACTCCTCATTTAGCACATAATAAGGACATTTCCATATAATTTAATTATCCTTGGTATTTCCCCAGGCTACACCTGTCTGAGGAAGGAAAATGAAAATGTGTGGGTAAAGATGGCCTTCTCAGGGCAGATTCACTGGGACCCCACACCTCTCTCCCTTTCCTGGCAGGGGCCCAGGGTAGATATTAGGGTACCGATGCTTCTTGACCTGCTCTGAGGAACTTCTACTGGGCAGCCTTTGGCCACTGCCATGGGGCCACACCTCCACACACACCACCCTCCTGTCAGCAGAAACTTTTGTAAAGTCTTCCTGAGGCGAAGCAGGCTTTCTCTCCAGCAGGGGTGCCTTTGCATCACTGACCAAGGTGACCAGGCTCTTTCAGGGACCTCAGACCCTCTTATTTGGTTCCCACATAGGGTACACGCCATGTGTGCAAGCTGCAAGGTTTGGGTGGGATGAACACTTTAGTCACATTATAGTCATTCCTAAGACTTTCCTCCCTCTTCACAAAGAGAGTCTGGGTAAAGCCATGGACAGCAGCCCCATTCTCCCTGGGTGCTGTACCCTGGGAGACTGGAAAAGCACAGGCCTCTCCCCCAAGCAATTTTGGCTGGATCCTCAGGGGAAGACGCTCCCCCTTGTCTTGTTGGTACATGCTCCACACAGTACTTGTATGCCACGAATATTTTCTAGTGACCTATGTGTGGATAAGCACTACCTGCTGCTGTACCTACAAATTGCTAATTCTGCACACAGAAGAAATGAGGATTCCCCCAAGTGGAAGTATTTCATCCAGGAGAGCTCTGAATTCTGACCTGCTGGCCTGTGCCATCTTTAATTTTGAGATGATAAAACACAAAAAGACTATTCACTAAAAGAGCCCTCCTTCCTCTGAATCCTTGAGTGAATACTTCCGTGAATGTGATTGGGTCTTTCCAGCTACCAGAACCAGACTGCCTGGGTTTGGTGCCAGCATTCCCCTGGGCAAGTTACCCAGGATCTACATTTTCTTTATCTGCGAAGTAGGGATTTTAAAAGCACTGTCTCCATAGGTTGTTACTAGTATTAAACAGTAAAAGCAGGTAAAGTGCTTAGAAGGATGCCTAGCACCTGATGTTTACTTTAATCAGGGTTATGATAGGAATCCCCACATCTGGAACAACCTCCAGGTGAGATCCTGCAGTGAACCAGGGGTTCCTTCATTTACACAGCTGGGAAGTGGCTCAGCTGAAGAGCCTCCCAACAAGTTGTGACAATAACATGCTGACAAGCAAAAGATGGCTGTGCCCTGTGAGGAGGAGGAATTTGCCTGAAAGCAAAAACAAGAGCACAGTTCAGGCAATTAATCACCCTCCAGCCTCCCTTCCCAGAATATTCAACTTCAGAAATTTCTGCCCTTCAAATGTAAGAGAGCTGGCCCAGTCACGTCTGCCTGAAGCCATGTGGAATGCTGGCTGTCAACCCCGTTTAAATTCAGGCGGTTCTGGCTGAGCAACTCTATACCCCTGCACGTGATAGGCCCTGAATAAAGACACCGTCCCTGGTACACCGTTCTCAAAAGGCAATCAAGAGAATGAGCTTCCAACTGGTTGCTTATCATACAAAAGAAAACATTTTCAAAGTTTTAACTGGAGAGCACTGTGGACAATTTAGGCTCAGTGGACACTGAGCTGATGCACCAGGTGTATAAAGCTAGCGTCCCGGAGACGCCAGTGTGGTGTGGTGGTGTGTAGCGGTGGAGTGTGAGGGATACCGTGACGGCAGCGAAGAAACTGCTTGAACCGACGATGAACCTCCTACCCAATCTGGGATGGCTGCAAGACAGACCATTCTGAGATCTTTACGGAAATGTTAAAAGAAGGGATATTATATCCCTGACATTTGGTCTGGGCCATGGTGTACCTCCCTATTCCAGCACATAAGACATCTAGGCAGGCCATCTGGCACCAACAGAGCAGGTGACATCATGTTTGTGACCACTGGGATGGACAGCAGCCACCAGACACCCAGTAGGTCAACAGCTCAAGGCTGTTTCTCTAATGATGATAGGCAGCAGATTCACTTAGAATGATGCTCCACGTTAATCTTTAACAAACATTTCCTGGGAGGAATCGCCTTAGTTGTGGTAGGAAAATGGGGAAGGACATATAATTTGTATTTCATCAGCACTGCTACCTAACACAGTTGGGAAAAATTTATAACAATAAAACTATTCCGGGACAGATAGCCCTCCAGAAGGCAGGACGCATAGTGGGTACACATAGTGGGCTGATACCACAGGTTTGAATCTCCATTCCATCTCTCCCAATGACACGGGCTTCAGCCAATTTCTTGTTTTCTTTGTGCCTCAATTTTCTTGTGCAAAAGAAGACTTACAAAGATTTGAGGAGATAATTTATGGGGCAAACAATGAGCATGCAACAAATGTTAGTTAGCTACTGTTGTTCTGTTACACAAAGGAAACTTGGACACCAGGGCTAACAAGAAGCAGGTTTAAGTGCAATGGTGCTGACTCAGCAGATTTGTATCCCAAGGCTGAGCCCTGTTTGTAGGTAGACAGGCTTACGATATACACTTTCAGTTTCTTCAGGGTTCTGGTGGGTTTGCATTGGCAGCTACATGGTCAGATGTCATATGGTCACATAACAAGAGATGAACTGTATAGCTGCATACCTAGGAGTGAATAAAGTTTCAGTAATCATGGGACTCCCCCCCCGCCCCCATCCCCGTGTTGGAAACCCTAAGGCGTGGAGAGCTGAGACAAGAAAAATATCTGGATCATGGCCGGAGACTGGTCATGGCTAAAAGACTGATCAGTGTGAGCTGGAGGACTGGCCCGTGCACAGATCAGGATATTCTTATGCTATGAAACCATTGTTGGGGGAGTAAACTAGATTAGAGGGGAGAGCAGTGCAGCCTGACGGCACAGAACATTGACACGGATGTGTGCTAGAATAATGCTGAATACTAAGAAATAAAAGAATAAACCATTATCTTGTAACTAACCTGGCGGGGGCAGTTTTTCTCAACAAATGTGAGCTGTGCCCAACACTCGGGACGCGTGAGCCAAAGACAGGAGCCTCGCATCCCCTGGGGCCCACTTTTCTTAAACTAGCTTGTATCTGTCATTTATTTCTTGGTTCATTCGGCACCTCTCCTCAACCCTGGACCCCAGCAACGTCCCAGGTCCGTTCTGCCTCATGGAGGGACATGGTCTAGCATGGAGCAAGAGTCATAGCAGGGACTAAGCTGCGTACCAGGAACTGAGCAAAAGGTCATCACTCAAGACCCCCAGGCTGCTTATCTCTAGTCACCAAGCTTCACCGTTACTTGTTTTTAAAACTGACTTTCAAATAAATGAAATAATCTTTTAAAGTTATTTAAAAATTTTAAGCATATCTTGATATGTCTTTTTTTTTATTAAGATTTATTTATTTATGCATACAAGCACTGGGGTACAGGCCAGAGGCGTGGGAGGGTGAGAAGATTCACCACAGAGAGCGTGGAGCAGAACAGGCAGCTCAACAGAAGTACACTGCCGAGGGGAGCAGCGGGCACAGCAGGAGAGGTCTGCTGTGCCATGTGGGTCCCCTCCCTGGCCGGCAGCAGGGATCGAACTCGTGCTGCAGTGGCTGCGGTTTGCTTCATAGTGCGTTGCTTAACCCACTGCGCCACCAGGGAGGCCCATCTTGATATGTCTTTTAAGTAGTTACATAAGGATAACATTTTGGGAAAAACATTATTTGTGGCAATACCATTCACTAGCTACAGATCAGAAAGTCACCAATTCTTCTTCAAATTATGGGCATGAGAACTACAAATAGAACTTTTTAGGATAATAAACTTTTCCAAAACTAGATTAAAACTTCTATAACCCAAATACTAAAAACTGCCCGACTTAAGAATATACAATAAGTCTGCTAATTTCCTTGAAATTCTTGATTTTAATTGTAGCCTATTAGATCAAGATGAGTATTTAGAGACAGACATTTACTTGAAATATTGCTACTAATAACTAGAAGAGACAACAACTGAATTGAGGTAATAATTGGAGCACTAGTTATTAATACCTGGGTAAACACTTCAAAGAAACAAAAAGATGCTTGCATTATGCAATGGATTCCTTTGGCATTGATTAACACTGATAGATCTTTAATGACTTCATTTTAATGAAGAGAGTAGTAAATGCCCCCTATCACCCACAGTTTGTAGGTGGGTTTGCACTTACTATTTATTGTAAAACTGAAGAGGCCCTCGGATGCTGCAAAAGACTTCAGATAGCTACCCTCTTCCTTTCACACAGTGCAGTGCACACGACATTCTGTGACAACCATCTCCCATCTTCTTCAAAACTGAGCATGACCACTTGACCATGTTCCGGCCAGCACAGTATAGATGGAAGTTGTGTGTTACCTTTATTTGTAAAGATTTATTTATTCATGCATACAAGAACTGGCCAGAGGTGTAGGGTGAGAGGATTCACTAGAGACAGAGTGGGGAGTAGAATAGGCAGACCTACTGAGGTACTCTATTGAGGGGAGCAGTGGGTGAGGCAGGAGGGGTCTGCCGCGCCATGTGGGTTACCTCCCTGGCTGGGGATTGAACTCGTGCTGCAGTGGCTGCGGATGCTTCACAGTGCAGTGCTTAACCCCCTGCACCACCAGGGAGGTCCTAGTTGTGTGTTATCTTTAAATGAAACCCTCAAAGGAACAGGCAAACCTGCTTTTGGTACTTTCCTTCATCTCACAGGCTGGTATGGGGCACGTGATGGCGTTGCAAAGGCAGAATTTTTATTTCTTTAAATTTTTAAATAAAATTTATTAAATGGCATATTTTGAAGAACATGGCTTACAAGATTTCCTAACTTGATAAAAATTGACCTTTTCTCTGTGGTAATGTATATTTGATAATGTTGACATATCACATGTGGCTTGGCTTGGCTATGTTTTCAACCACACAGGAAGTTTTGTGTTGAGAATGACACAGCAACAAGATGGAAAGAATCTGGGGTCTCTGAAACCATGTTGCTTCCCTAGCACCCCTCGTGGGGATGTGAGGACTACACGCTTATAATAAAGTACTAATCATAACTATGCCATTTGTTCAAGTCTCTTGTTTTCAGAAGAACCTGAGGTCAAAGAGACTTAAGGATGTGTCGGGGGTCACAGCTGTTTCCTCTGTAGACTACACATTAAAATGATGGAACATCACCATTCATGTTAAAGGCCATGGGAGTGAAGGTTCTTACAACTCTTTGCTTATATGTCATGTTCAATGGGAGGAACAAAAGAACTTAATGCTAAAAATGACCTCATTTCAAGTTTGTTAGGATGAGCAACATATTTTATTAATAGAAATTACTTAACTCAACGTAGATTGCTGGGCTTCAGTGCTAATGGGAAATTCCAAAGGTTCTGACTGAGGAAACAGCCAAACTTTTGGAAGATATTTTTGAAGCACATATTCAAAAAGCATATTTTTGAAGTCCTTTGGAAGATGGTCAGTGGGCTGGGCTGTATTTCTCCTTCTCTGAGAAGTAGTACTAAGTCTTCAGACAATTTGGCTGCTTGTGTGGGCACCCCACTGAAAGTACAAGTACTTAATGAACTACAATGAAGTCTACTTGTTGAACTGCATTTGCTTTTTGTTAACTTTTTCCATAGGAAAGGAAGGAAGAAACAATTTTCAAGCCACCATTTTCTGAGTATCCTCATTGGCTGTTTAAAAATGACATTCAGTCACGCTGTTGACGTACTTGGTGGATCTGATGCTGTGAGGAGCAGTGAAATAAAAAGCTGCGGAGGGGTTCAGAGGGCAAACAGTCCGTCCTCATTGGTTTAAGCTTTGAGTAGAATTTATGGAATGCAATAATTCTCTTTCTTCTTTGGGATGTGTGCTTTGGAAGCATTTCTTTTAGTTTCTACTCAGTCTTTTCACCTTTACAGGGCTGCTCCTGAGTCCTCACACCAGAATCAGGGACAGACGACCAGAACCGCAGCAGATGGCTATAGGGACGCAAAGCCCTTCCGCCCCTCCTAAAGTTCTCACACAGCTGTCTTGATTCATCACAACCAGTGGACATGACAACGAGTGTGAACAGAGCGCGTCTTCCTACCACAAACTTGTTCTCTGCTTCATTGTACTTGGCGTTCTAAGTCCTCACTCTGGAGCTCAGTTGCCAGAAGAGGACACCTTAATGCCAGTTATTTAAAAACCTGGATGGCACATACCTGCTTCAACAAGTACCAAGGGCTCCCTGCTGCCTAGAGAATGCCTGAGTTTTACCATCATAAGACCCAAGAGTCTCCCCATACTGCCTCTCTAGGCCCTCTTGATTCAGTGTACAGGCTATTTAAATAATGTTCTTGAATATAAGAAAAAAAAAGTAACTATGGAAGGTGATGGTGTTTAATAGTCTGGGGTGATCATTTTGCAATATATACAAATACTGAACCATTATGTTCTACACCTGAAGCTAATATACCATTCCCCCTTGAAACACATGGGGTTAGGGACACTGGCCCACTCCCACACTGGAAATTTTGACTCCCCCAAAATTAACCATGCCCCCCAAAAACTACTATGAGCTTGCTATTGACTGGAAGTCTTCCTGATAACATATTTGATTACCACATATATTTTGTATGCTATATATATATATGTATATATATATATATCAGACATCATAGTCTTACAAGAAAGTAAGCTAAAGGAAAGAAAATGTTAAGAAAATCTTAAGGAGGGCCTCCCTGGTGGCGCAGTGGGTTGAGCACCGCATTGTGAAGCATCTGAAGCACAGCAGTGCTTATCTGATTCCTGGTCAGGGAGGGGACCCGCAGGGCAGGGCAGACCTCTCCTGCCTCATCCACTGCTCCCCTCAGCAGTGTACTTCAGTCAAGCTGCCTGTTCTGCTCCCCGCTGTGTCCCTGGTGAATCCTCTCACCTCCTGCGATTCTGGCCTGTACCCCAGCTCCTGTGTGCATAAATAAATAAATATTTTAAAAGATGAAAATCTTAAGGAAAACACATTTACAGCACTGTACTATATTAATCAATACTGTAAGTTTATGTGTTCAGTTTACAAGAAAATTAAGGTATACAACGAGGCAGCAGACCTCTCTTGCCTTGCCCGCTGCTCCCCTCAGCAGTGTGTTTCAGTCCATCTGCCTGTTCTGCTCCCCACTCTGTCTCTGGTGAATCCTCTCACCTCCTGCTACTCTGTCCTGTACCCCAGCTCTTGTATGCATAAATAAATCTTTTTAAAAATAAATAAATAATAACAAATATTTCTGAACCTCGGTTTTTCTCAACTCTACACTAGTACAAATGAATCAAGGCATAAAAATTTATTTATTTATTTAAACGTATTTATTTTTAATTGAGGTAATATTTGATAGCCCCATCAGGTATCACCACTGTCGTGCACTTACCACCTAGTCTTCCATCATCTACCACCACAGTCTCTGTGTTTTCTTCCCTCTTAGGTCTCATCCCTCCTCCAGCCATCCTCCTTTAGTTCTATACTCACCTTTCCAATGGTTAGTTTTTAAGCTTGTCTTTACCTGACCCTTAGATGGCTTCTCTATATTCTACATATTACTGACACCATCTGGTATTTATCTTTCTCTTTCTAACTTATTTTACTTGGCATTATCTTAATGGAGCCTAAACCTGTGTTGTTCAAGTGTCAACTATAGTGTTATATGTTAATTATGTCTAAAAAAAGAGCAAACCCCAAATCAACTCTATACCTGGAGTGGAAGTAAAAGACTGGAGCACTAGACAGGGAAGTGGATGATGGAGTGGGCGTCCTTGTGTTTGTATGGCCCCTTCATTTCATGGATGTAAACAATGAGCCTCAAAAGCGATACCGGTAGAACCTAATTTTTCTGACTCTGGGTTGAAGGTTCATTCTTTTTTCTTCCCCCCATCCTGAGGCTGTGAGTTTTCAGTGACAGCTTTCCCACTGTTTGACTCACATCTATAGAATCATAGGATGGACTGCTTTCTGGTTACTTTGAAATCAATGATACTACTAGTAAACAGCAGCACTTATTTATAAGAAAACTCCCAGCTGCCAGACAACTTGTTAGGGGCTGTCCATGTCTAATCTTCATGACAATCTTGTAAGGTAGGGGTTCGTTTGTACTAGAGTAGAGTTGAGAAAAACCGAGGTTCAGAAATACTTTTTTATTATTTACTTATTCTTTTTAAGATTTATTTATTTATGCATACACGAGCTGGGGTACAGGCCAGAGTAGCAGGAGGTGAGAGTGTTCACCAGAGACAGAGTGGGGAGCAGAACAGGCAGATGGACTGAAACACACTGCTGAGGGGAGCAGCGGGCAAGGCAGGAGAGGTCTGCTGCATCATGTGGGTCCCCTTCCTGGCGGGCGATCGAACTTGCGCTCCTGTGCCGCGGATGCTTCACAGTGCGGTGCTCAACCCGCTGTGCCAGCAGGGAGGTCCCAGAAATACTTTTTAAATTGCCCATGGTCACACAAGTAGTTGATATCAGGACTCGCTGCCATTTCCCTAAGGCTCAGGCCTCGCCACTATGCCTTCCTGACTGCAGACTTCATCGTTACTAAATATTGAATTCTGGTCTTCTGGGAAATATCCAAATGGGAAATAAAAATTTTCTCTCCCTAAATTAAAAAAAAAAAGACACAAGATTGTCTGAAAAGTTAACTAAATAAATCAAATATAAACTGTCACTAGGAGAAATGTTTTGGTTTTAGCATATTACATGCTAGTAGAATAGGGTAATCTCAGGGAAAAGGGGAGTTCCAGGTCCCCTGCCATACATAAGGAAGGGTGAAGCTGGGCAGGGAGAAGAAGCTAAGAGGAGACAAGGAGAAGGAAGGCGAGAGAAAAAGGAGACCCGGAGGAGGCACAGGGAACAGAAAGACATGTGAAGAAGCTGTGCCTGCTTCTTAGCCTTGGATTTGGACCAGGGAATTGGGGGACATGGAAGGAAACACTTAAAAGACATAGAGATGTGGGTGAGAGACCTATGGGGAGGCTGACAATGGCAGCCTTTATTTTGACTTGGGTTCTTCTTCCAGACTTGCCTGGTCCTTTCTGCTCCTCTCCTATGGGTCCTTACCAGAAGGAGTCTTAGGAGTGTGGCAAGCTTTCCCGCCTCAGTGGTCTTGTTTTGAGCCAACCCTGTTTGGCTGGGCACTTACCATGAAGGGTTGGGTAACTTTGGGTGTTTCATTTGAAATTTCACCTATTCTTTCTCTTCTCTCTACTACACACTAAAGTTCTTTTCTATTGAAAGTCTTACGCGTTAAAGTATGTTTTGTCTTGATGCAATGGATGGCAGAACCCACTTAGAGCAGGCAGGTTTGGGAGCCGCAGGGTGCCCTTCACCTTTCCCTGAAACACTAAGTGGCACACAATTCTAAAAATGCTCTGTCAACTTGCATAAGGAGACAAGTGGCAGACAAGGCAGTCACCACATGACTTTGACCAGTTAAAAACGTCCCTTTAACCCTTACAAAGATCTGATAGAATTCTTAGTGCACGCAGATACAGGATCTGAGCTGACACACCTCTCAGGAGACCCAAACATCACCTGGCATCTTGCAGAAAGGGATACACAGCAGCAGGTGGTAAAGGAGCCCTAGTCCATGTCACAGACCAGCAGAGTCATTCCTCTGGCCTGGCAGGTGGGGGACTATTCACAGTAGACAGACTAGCAGATGGCTGTATGATCATGAAAAACAGATTCCTTTCTGCCCTGGTTTCTGGCACAGAGCTCCTAAGCCCATGTCTCTTCTTACATGGTAAGAGTACCAGGAGCACCCTCTGTTGGAATATTTGATCTTTGACCCTAGTTCCTACCACAAGGCTCCTCAAACTGCTGGAATGTCCTGGGTGACAGTGGTATCTTTTAGTTCTGATGAGGAGGCTTTGGGGGATTTCTTGGTTGGGGGCCAGTCACTAGAAAAAAATGAAGCATGGTTAGAAGTGTGGCATTTTCAGCCTCATCGCAGCCTGGGTGAACTCTCCATTCTCTTAAGAAGGGCGGATAGAGTTAACAGCCAATTATGCCTATGTGATGAAGCCTCCAAAAAAAATCCTCCAAAGACAGGATTTGGAGAGCTTCCTGGCTCGTGAACACATGGGGGTGCTGGGAGAGATGAGCACCCAGAAAGGGCATGGAAGTTCCATGCCCCTTCCCCACATACCTTGCCCTATGCATTTCTTCCATCTGGATATTCATCTATATCCTTTGATATGTTTTTTTAAAACGTTCTTATGGGCAATCAGTTCAGGAAGTGAAACAGTGGTTTATTGAAAGGTCAGGACAGTGAAGAAAAAAAAGAGATCATTTCTAACTGACCTACACCCAACCCCCTCAAAGTGGTGGAAATGGGATTTAAAGCAGTTTCCATACAGCGAACACTCCAAAAATTGAGAGAGGAAGTATAAAAGAATAGAAAAAAGATCTGGCTTAATGAGAAAGTTATGTAGCCCAAATGAAAAATGAAAAAAACTAGGAAGCTCTCTGAAGCAATTATCATCCCCCCTGAAATAAATCTTGCACACCATGCGAGAAATTTTCAGGAAACAGCTGTTATTCATTCTCAGGGAGATAAAAAGAAACATCCCTGTTAAGAAATAAGAGCAGAGCAGGACATACACGCGCCGTGACAGAAGAGATAAGACTGTCATGGCAGACAGTGAATATTAAAATCAACACTGCAGAAAACGGCTTAGTGAATCAGAAATAGATATCTATGGAGGGCTGAAAAAGTAACCACACATTGAAAAGGAGGTGAGGGAAGGGGGCAGAGAGAAAACAGAACGTGGAGACAGAACCTGCAAACAACAGGAGTCTCTAAGGGGAGGAGAGTCAACAAAGAGTCAGTTTCCCACACCTTCACACCAAAGCCTAATGCAAAATTGGGCTGGAAATACTCGCTGTCTTCTGTGCTTCATTTGTAAATAGAAAAACACAGTAGGGCATCCTTATGGAATATACAAAGGCAAAGGAAAGCATTCTCAAGTCTAAAACCAGAAAGTCAGATTATTAGAAACAGGTGAAAATTAATATAGCTTTAGTGTCTGACCCATAAGACTTGAGTCTAACAAAGGAGACAAGAGAAGGGGAGTACAAGGAGTTGAGGATGGCAGGTGGGTATGTGACATCTACAGAATATTTAAATGCCTTTTGGGTGCTAAAGAAGTCATGTCGCCCCATAGCTTTTCTACAAACACCAAACTGTTACCCCAAACACCAGAGATAAAATGAAAGGAGAAATCACTTATAGGGATATTGAGTTGAAAAGGGCTTAGGTGAACATGGAATCAATTTTCCACTCAGCAACCAGTTAGGATAATCAATCTAGGGGATGAATCTGTTGATAAAAATAAGCCGAAGGAAAAGAAAATCCTAAGTACTGATCTTGACAAATTGAATCACTGATGAAATAACTGAAACAAAAGAAGTCAAAGAGAAATACAAGTATATTTCAAAAGAAAGAAAAAAGAAAATTTTAGGGCCCTTAGTATAAATGAAAGAAGTAAAGGAAAAGGAGAGAGTAAAGAGAAAAAGTTGAAAGGCACAGAATTAATCCTATTCTTAAAATGGAGTAAAGATACTTTGTGCGAAGAGGTAGCTGGCTAGTTTTCTTCCTCCTTTCCTTCATCTTCTTTCTCATCATCATCATCACCACTACCACCACCACCACCACTTAGTATGCAGCAGACACCATCCTAAGTTTTTTAATACTTAAAATAAGTCTATGTGGTGGGTGCTACTGTCTTCATTTCACAGATGAGGAAACTGAGACTCAGAGTGATACATTTCTTTCCCAAAGCCCAGAGTGAAGTAGGGGGTTCTAATCCAGCTCTTAACTGCTGTTTTCCCCTGCTCAGTCACTGCTTATATTTAGAATGAAGCATGTACAATGGGATCTATTTAAAAATCATCATTATTACATTTAAAGTCTTTCTGATTGTCAAAGCAACTACCATTTGTAGAGGTCCTATTATTGACAGGCATTGCATTAAGCATTTTACAGACATCGATTTACTTAATCCTAAGGGCCCTGATAGATATTATGTAAAGGCAAACAGTTTCTCAACAGGAAAAGATATTGTAAGGTGTTAAGATTCTTGCCCCAGGTGACCCAGCTAGTGAGTTGCAAAGCCATGATTTGAATCAAATTATGTCTCTCTGACTCTGAAGCCCAGGCTGCTTCTTTACTACTCACTATATTCCACTAGGGAAAGGATGTGTCTATTTTAAATGGTTCTAAAAAGCACATCAGTGTCAAGCCAACATTATTTTGCAAAAAGGTAATCACTTGCCAAGGTTATCGATGACCTCCTTGCAGCCCCATTCATAGATGCCTTCCCTCCACCCTGCTCCCTCCCCCTTGCTCTCTCCATCATTCCAAAGAAATGACCACTCATCTCTTCTTCAAAGTCCCTTCTCCCACAGCAGTTTTCAGGTTTCCTCCCACCTGGCTATCCTTCCCTTTAATTCTCCTGTAATGGGCTGCACTGTCTTGACAGAGCTCACTTGATATGTTTGGGCAATGTTCTTCTTTGTTGTCCTATGATAATGATGAATACATGCTATACAACTCCAGATTTTTTTTTTGGTCCAGACACACACACACACACACACACCTGTGTCTGCCTGCTAAACATACATGCACATGCATGTGTTCACAGAGCATCGACTATATTTTCAAAACACTTCAGCAGTCATATATTCAAGAAGTTTGTTTGAAAATGAACTTTTAGACTATTAGATTAAATTAATGGGGAAAGAAAAGGGGAGTAAATTGGGCAAAAGACACCAATTGTATGGTGAAAGATGGAACTGGAATTTTAGTGGTGAACTAAATGAAATTTATACAGAGGTTGATCTATAATTATGCACACCTAAAATTTACTAATTGACTAATAAAAACAAGAGTAGTGAGAAAGCATAAAGGAGAGTGTGACAGTAGGTGACACTCTGTTCTAAAGAATTAAAATCATTAAGACTAGCAAAAATAAAATGGTCTTGAAGTTTTATTTTTATTCTTTTAATCAAATTAGCAGGAGTTTAAAAAATATAGCACTCATTGTTGGAAAGGCTATCAATTCCACTTTTTTATCTTGGGGTTCAAACTGGCAGTCTCCATACCCTGCTGGTGGAAGGCATTAAGCAACATAAGTCAAAAACAATAAAACTATTCATTACCATCAACCCAACAATCCACTCCTGGAAGCTTATCTAAGGAAATCAATCAGCAAAAAGAAAACAGTTGTATTTGGGGATATGCTTACAGAAGCACTATGTACTATATAACAATGAAAAACAGGAAATAGACTAATACCCCACAGCAGGATAAAAGCGAAGAAAAATGAATTTGAGGTAATTTTACACATGATGACTATGAAGGAAAACGGAAAATAATATAATATAATGCTAAGAAAAAACTGGAATGTCTGATTTTATACTGGTTGTGACTGCTGCTCTATAAAAACGATGGCTTCCAATCAGAGCAAATATGGACAGCCTCCAAAAAGAATTCACAAAAACAGTGTGTTGTGGTCCTGCCCTGGTGGCGCAGTGGGTTAAGCAACGCACTGTGAAGCAAACCACAGCCACTGCAGCGTGAGTTCAATCCCTGCCGCCGGCCAGGGAGCTGACCCACATGGCGCAGCAGACCTCTCCTGCCTCTCTCACTGCTCCCCTCAGCAGTGCATCTCATTAAAATCTGCCTGTACTGTTCCCCACTCTGCCTCTGGTGGATCCTCTCACACACTCCCCACCCTGCACTTCTGGTCTGTACCCCAGTTCTTGTATAAATAAAAAAATAAAAACCAGTGTGAGGCCTCCCTGGTGGCGCAGTGGGTTAAGCAACAAACTATGAAGCAAACCGCAACCACTGCAGCACAAGTTCAATCCCTGCCCCACCACCAGGGAGGGGACCCACATGGCACAGCAGACCTCTCCTGTCTCACCCACTGCTGCCTTCAGCAGGGTGTTTCAGTCAGTCTGCCTGTTCTGCTCCCCACTCTGTCTCTGGTGGATCCTCTCACCACCCCCACCTCTGACCTGTATCCCCGCTCTTGTGTGCATAAATAAATAAATCTTTAAAAAACAAAACAAAAAACAGTGTGTTGTGGGGGTTGAACTTTATTGATTGAAGTAAAATCTCCCACCCTACTAGGAGAATTTGTGGGACTACAAACTGGTCCAACCACTATGGAAAGCTGTGCAGAGGTTCCTCAGACTACTGAAAATGGATCTACCGTATGACCCAGCAATTCCACTCCTAGGGATTTACCCAAAGGACACAAAAACATTGATTCGAAAGAATAACCCTATTTGTTTATGTCAGCATTATTTATAATAGGTAAAACCTGGAAACAACCCAAATGTTCAAAAATAGATGACTGGATCAAGAAGATGTGGTACATATACACAATGAAATACTATTCAGCAGTCAAAAAAGATAAACTAGTAACATTCGCAGCAACATGGATGGAGTTAGAAGGAATTATGTTCAGTGAAATAACTCAGAAGGGAAAAGAAAAATATTGCACAGTTTCACTTATAGGAGGAATATATGGGAACCAAATAAGAGAATAGGAAAAGAATAATAATATAAAACACAACAACAACAAAAAAAACCCAGACAATCATAAACCAGAGACATCCTGCAGGGGAGGGAGAAGGAGAAGGATTGGAAAGGAGGGAAGAGCACAGGGGACTGTGTGATGGTGTATGGGCGAATTGGTGGTGGAAAATCTAAGAGGACTACACTTAACAAAAGAAAGCAAACATTGCTTAAAAATGAACAATGATATAAAATATATATAAATAAATTCTAGAAAATGAAATAAAATCTTAAAAGGCAGCTGCTGACATAAGAAATGGGACACAGGTTAGAAGCTGGTTCTGCCCTTTACTAGCTGTATGACTTTAGCCAGAAGCTTAACTTCTCTGAACTTAGCTCACTTATCTCTAAAAAGAGAAAACTCATTGCTACCTCTTAGCAGATTGTTATGTAATCAACAAATGTACAGCATGTACTATGTTTGTATAACTGTTCAAGGCACATTATAAGTATTACCTTGCTGAACTATCAAGACAACTTTTTAAGATGATGCTCAAAAAGATTCGAGAATCTACAGTGACAACAGCCAAGAACTATAATTTCAATAGCTTTTCAGTATCGATGGAGTCAAATTTCACAGTAGCAGTGACTGCTAACATTTCCCAAATGCTTCATTCGCATCATTTTTCACAACTCTTACAACAGTGGCAGGTAGGTTCTCTAACTGTCCTCAGGCTCAGAGAGGTTATTTTTCTCAACTGAGGTAACCCTAGTTTACAACTGTAGTGCCAGGAGGGCACGGAGCAGGTTCTCAATGAATCCCGTAGACGTGTGAAGGAGTCCTGGAGCCCTCGGTGGCTTTTTTAGGTTTTTATTATCAGAGCTGACCAGGTACATGGCAGGCAGAGGTGCCAGGGGGGCCAGGAGGCTGGGAGGCCTCCTAACCCCTGGCGAATCTCACTCTCTGGGCTGTTACTGCTTATGCTTCTTCTCTCTTTCCCCTGCTGCTGTGTCTCTCTTCTGCTGTTTCTCTCTCCCTTTCCCTGCTGCTTGTGCTCTCTTCCGCTGTCTCCTGGAGTCCTCATGACGCCACCCTACCTGTCCCATGTCTCAGCCCAGGTGCGCCCACCTGCGCATGCCCACTTAGGCATGCATGCAGGACCATAGGTGTCCACCATCAACACCAATGGCGGGAGGGTGGAAAAGCCTGATCTCTCATCTACCCTACAACAACACTGTACATGATTCAGGGGTGCAGATTTACACCTATCTAGATGTATGTTAACACCAAAGCACCCATAAAATCCCACCATAGACAGTGGACCCCAGCACCCCTTTGGTGCTTATCCCCCATCATCTCAACATGGGTCCATGTGACTTTAGACCCAGATGCTCTGTCACTAGTGACAATGCATCCATAAGAGAGGCTAGTGTACAGCGCTTGAGAACCTGAACCTAGCCACTTTCTCCTCTCTTCGGGTCTGGGGGTGTTCTGGGTGGAGCCCATTACCTTTCCAGCCCCTAGCCTCTACTCTTATTATTCTTTACCTTGTTTTCCTCAAACTCCTATTCATCCCTCAAGGCTCTAGAAACAGAAGTTTTTCCTTGACTGTCACACTTTGAGACAGTCATTTGTGCTTATAATTTAGCATGTATCATCTTGTTTTCATGCTTCTTTTCCAGTTTCCAGAGTATGAGTTTTACACAGAAACCATGCTGTCCACAGTTTTGTTTATTGTCATACTGCTGGCTGTACTTTCAGCTCCAGCACATAAGGACCCAACAGTGACGTGCTGGGTTAACAAAGACTTCCAGTGTGGAGGCTATTCCCATGATCACTGGTCAACACTGGAGCATCATTTTCTGTGTCCAAAGGATGGAGGAACAGAAGCCCGTATCTCTCTATACTGTTTTTCATGGAGCTTTGATGATGAAGGCGGTTTAGCTAAATGGGGATCCCTCCACCAAGAAGATTCCCCTGATATAAAAGTTTGGGTTAACTGTGTGTTGTGCTGACTTACTTGTTAGGCCTAGTAGTATACTCCACGGAAACTGCCTGCCCCCTGGTCACCTTCCCATTCCAGGCAGTGGGCTCCTTGAAGACAGAACTGTGGGTATTCCTCATAATATCTTAAACTAGTGAAAGTCAGTGGTATGTAACAGGTGATTATAGAATATTTGTTGCATGAACAAGCAAATGAATGAATACATGGGATGATTGAAACATTTTCTTTTCCTAAGTTCTTGATATTGCAGTGTTTGGCATGCTCAACCATACCAGTGCCAGACTCATAAGACCTTCCAATTTCATGTCATTCTGAGAATTCCTGAAAAAATTAAGTGAACAAACTTAAAAGGGTGAACTCCTTGTCCATCTCTGTTGAACTTTTTAATATTCTTTTCAATGTTGGGGAAATCATGGAAGCTCTGACTCCACAAAGGATTAATTTTTCCTCTAAAGGGCCTCCCTGGTGGCGCAGTGGGTTAAGCAATGCACTATGAACCAGACTGCAGCCACTGCAGCACAAGTTTGATCCCTGCTGCCAGCCAGGGAGGGGATCCACATGGCACGGCAGACCTCTCCTGCCTCGCCCGCTGCTCCCCTCAGCAGTGCATTTCAGTCCATCTGCCTGTTCTGCTCCCCACTCTGTCTCTGGTGAATCCTCTCACCTCCCATGACTCTGGCCTGTACCCTAGCTCTTGTACGCATAAATAAATAAATCTTTAAAAAAAATTTTTTTCCTCTAAAGACAGCAGAGAATCTTTTGAAAAAGTAAAAATGTTCCCTCCTAAACATCCTGAGAAGAAACACAAAATAAAAGGATTTCTCATCCTGACATTGGTTCAGTAAGGAGAAATGATTAATAGAAAGATCTCAGTTGAAGAAGATGCTTTCAAACAGGAAGAGATGTGGGATACTGTGTATTCAGAGCTAATTTTAATTACACAAGCTCTAAGGGTTACTGAGATATGCCAAACATTTAGCTAATTAGCAGGCTCTTGAGGAAAGAGAGACGCCTAGAGATAGACAGTTTTTCCTCATTAATGTGTGATGACAAATTGTAGTTAAACACGCATTTTCACTCATACTATAAATTTGCTTTATTTGTTCCTTCTTAAATTCTAATAACATGAATGAATTTAAACTTAAAAACTACAAGCTAAGACTTAAAACATAATAATCCAATATCAATGACCATATTTGAAACCTTTTTTTGAAAAGTAAAAAATCATTAGCATTGATGAGTTTAAGTTCAAAGACCTAACTTTGAAACTAGAAGACTCTATGCAAAACTTTTCTATGAGGTGATGTTCAACAAAATAGTAAAACCTGAGTTAACAAGCATTCAAGTGCCTGGAATCATCCAGTAACCGGTAGGTTTTCAGGGCCTATGATACAGATAGAAATCAGGAAACCAGAGATAAGAAGAAAACAGCTATGTTTCATTAAGTACTCACCACATGCTACAACTGGTATGGGTGTTTTACAGAAATCACCTCATTTATTCCTTCAAATAGCCCAGAGAAGTGGAAACCATTATTCCCGCTTTACAGATGAGAGATAAGACTCATGGAGTCTGGGAGAGGTCATCCAGTTAGAAAGCAGCTTGGCTAGGTTTGATGCCAAAGTCTGCTGTTCTGGGCTCATTAGGGATATCAGTCTATATCTGAGAAGATTCTATGAACAACATAATTGGTTTTGTTTCCCTGGATTAGATACACAAGCAGAAGGGAGCTATTCCTCTGTCAGCTTTTCTTTTAGAATAGAAATTAGGTCCAACGACACAGCCCAGGTTTCTGAAGTCAGGAGCATTTCCCATGATATTGTTCATGCCAAGTGATCTCCACCTTCCCACTCTGACAGCCGAACAGGTAGGCTGCTATATCTCCTTGTGGAGCTCACGATGGCTGCCTCAGCATGTCCCATTCTTCAGCAACTGTGACTGCTCCAACACACAGAACTGGAAGAAGCACCACTTCCCCAGGAAGTGAGTTGTCAGGTGAGCAGAGGGACTAGTTTCTGGCCACCATGATGTGAGAACCTCAAGCTAGCCTTATGGAAAAGTCATCGATAGGCTTATTGGCATTCCCCGTTGAGCTCAAAATCAATATCACAGGTGGCCCGTGTGCCAGCTGCCTTGAACATCCAGCCCGGTTGAGCAAATGCAGCCAACAAGTGTCTGATGTTTTTAGATGATTAATTTCCTCTTCCTGAGTTTTAAAAGATGTAATTTCTCAGCAAAGAGGAAAGCATTTTAAATGCAGAAAGGAAAAGTCCCCTCTGTAACCCTGCCACCCTGAGATAAGAAGCCCCCACTCTCTCTTGGTCAATTAACAAGAGCAAACTTCTCTTAAAGGTTATTCTTCAGAGGCATTTGACAGCATTAATAAGATTTCAGCTTACACAATTAGACCCCCAATCTTTTTTTTAAATTTTATGTATATTTTATATCATTCTTCTTTTTTTGTACAATATGCTTTCTCTTCTCAGGTGTAGTCCCCATAAAATTCCCACCTCCAGTTCACACGTGCACCATCACCATACTCCATTGTACTCTTCCCTCCCTGGTTTGGGTCCCTCCCCTTCCTCTCCCCTGCAGAATGTCTCTGATTTATAGTTGCCTGTTAATTTTGTTTTTGATTTGTTATAATTTTTTTTCCTGATCCCTTATTTAGTTCCCCTACATTCCTCCTATAAGTGAAACCATCTGATATTTTTCTTTTTCTTTCTGGCCTATTTCCCTGAGCATAATCTGTAAGTAAATCTCCACTTAAAGCTAATATAATTTCTTGGTTTACATAGATGATAGAAAAGAATCAATATAACCAAGAAAGGATAAAATTAAAACTAATAGATAAAAATGAAGTTTATGATCCAATCACATTGAAGTAACTTAACACAGAAAAAGTACACTGTATAAACTGATGACAAATTAAGATGATACAGCTCGATATCAACTTTCTATGGAAATCAATGGTACTGAGAATAATTATTATGAAAACCAAAATGTATATAAAAATAAAACAAAGGAGATTTTAATAACTAGTGTTGAATTTAAAATAAAAGCTATTTTTTCCTCCTTCACTGCTACAGGTATTTTTATCTTTGCCTTAAAACAAAGCCAAAATTACTATATGGCACAAATTTACATGCATTAAGAAGCTTTAACTGCTTAAGAAGTAAAATTCCCCCTTGCTCCAATTCAGAAAATATTGTTACAGGTGGTAGATACTGTCATCCCCTGGCTCATGGGGGACTGGTTCCAGCATGCCCAGCCCCCACCACTGACACCAAATCTACGGATGCTCACTTTCCTTATATAAAATGACCTTGTATTTGCACATAAACAATGTAATCCTCTTGTATACTTTAAATACATCTCCAGATTACTTATAATACCCATACAATGTAAGAGTTATGTAAATAGTTATTTTACTGTAGTTTTCAGGGAACAATGGCAAGGAGAGGAGTCTGTATGTGTTCAGTACAGGTGCAATCGTCCCACGAACCCCACCTGTGGCTGGCCGACTATACCCGGGGAACTGTGGAATAGAGGGTCACCTGTCATCTCAATGTGCTCCCCAAACTGATGGGCACTTTTAAGAATTAACTTTTGACACATTTTCTATAGTGAAGGAATTGAGTTATCTCACCATTCACAAGGCTGTCAGCTGCCTTGAAGTTGAAGCTAGCACCTTGAGGTTTGATGTCCCCTGCCCACAAACTCCAGCTGGAATGTTCCTCTTTAGGAGTGTGACATTTGTGAATGACCCAAATCTTCTAGCAGCCACTGAAGCCATACTGCCCGGTTTGTAGTCATATACTTAGTTTAACACTTTTGGAGTAACTGACAAATATCCCAACCACTTGAAAAGTACTATCTCAGTTCCATATTCTAGTTGGAAAGTGTTACAGATGGATGGGAGGATGACCGACTCTAGAAATTTTTTATTTTTATCAATTTTTTATATTTCCTTTTTAAAATTGAGGTGCTCCCTCCCTTTCCAGTATTGTTACTATAGTGTTCCAATTACTAAAGCACCTAAATCCACCACTATAGTCCATTGTGCTCCCTCTCCATCCCCAATTGTCTCAGTTCTAGAACCAACTTTTTTTTTTAAAGATTTATTTATTTATGCATACAAGAGTTAGGGTACAGGCCAGAGTTGCGGGAGGTGAGAGGATTCACCATAAACAGAGTGGGGAGCAGAACAGGCAGATGGACTTGAAATACACTGTTGAGGGGAGCAGCGGGTGAGGCAGGAGAGGTCTGCCTTGCCATGTGGGTCCCGCTCCTGGCCAGGGATCGAACTCACACGTTACTGTGGTGGGGATGCTTCACAGTGTTGTGCTCAACCCGCTGTGCCAGCAGAGAGGCTCTAGAATCAACTTTTAAGGGTTAGTTTCTGAGCTTGGCTTTAGCTCACCCTTTGTTTGATTTTTCTATATTCCACATGTAAGTGACATCATCCAGTATTTCATTTGCTTCTTTTGACTTATTTCACTTAGCATAATCCCTTCCAGCCTGACCCATGTTTAGAGGATATTTTTTAATCTGGGTTCATTTCAGCTAATGTCATGATTCCCCAAATGTCAGCATTCCTCCCATTTATGCAAAGTTCTTGTGGGGCAATATCTAGGGCCAAATTTAAATCAGCATAATAAAAGATGAGCCAACTTATCTGAATAAGGTTCAAGGAAATCATTACTCAGAAATATCTCATGAAGATACCTAGTTTTATATTCCTGTGTAGGAACAGAATTAACAAATTATTTTGTTCTGCTTTCCCTTTAGATTCCACAGAGAGAAAAGTGCCAGATGCCAACAAAAGTGAAACGTAAGAAATATAATTTATTCATGAAATATTTATTAGGAACTGCTGTCTGTCAGGTCTGATATAAAATAGGGATCTCATCCTTGTGAGCCTTGCTCTGTAGGTTATAAACCCATTTAAAAAGTGTAAACTCATTAGTGATCAAATAAAAAAGATACAAGGTAGCAACAACTTAAAAAATATAAAATTTCCCATGTGGTAAAGGGTCAAGAGAAATGGGCACACTAGCACTTCGGTGGTGGGGAGACAAGGTGTTATAAGAGTCCTCCCTTGGAGAGAGGGAAATTTGCATGTCTATCAAAAACTCCTTGTCCCAATAATCCCACATATAGGGATAGGTCCTAAGGGAAATGACTGTGGATATAAAATATCTGGAAATGTGCACACCAAAGTATTCATTAGATTATGCCCTATTTTTTTCTTTATTTATATATATTTGACATCAATTGTAGTCCCCATGGAATTCCCACCACCATCTCACCAGTGCGCCATCACCTCAGTCCCTGGTGCTCTTTCTTTCTGCCCTCATCCCAGTCCCTTTCCCCCTGCCACAAAGTGCATCTGATTTGTCTTTGTCTTTTTGTTCTTGTTGTGTTGTGATTTTTTTGTTACTGCTATTGTTCTTTTCCTTGAGCCTTTTTTGGTTACTTTATATTCCTCCTAAGAGTGAAACCATCCGGTATTTTTCTTTTGCCTTCTGACTTATTTCACTGAGCATAGATTATGGCCTATTTAAATGGTATATTCATAGTATGTATAAAATGGATCTCCTTTTTAATTAGTTTTATAATTTAGAATAGCTTTATATTTAGACAAGTTGTGAGCATAGTACTGAGTTCCCTTCAATGCCCACATCCAGTTTCCTCCACTAACATCCTACATTAATATGGTACATTTGTCACAATGAATGAATCAACATTGATAGATATCCACATTTTCTTCGTTTTTACCTACATCCATTCTCTGGTCCAAGATACCCCTTTACTTTTCTTACCATGGTAATATGACTCCTCTTGGCTATGAAAGTTGCTCAAATTTTCTTTTTTTGATGACCTTGACAGTTTTAAGGAGTTCAAGTCAAGTGTTTTGCATAATGTGCAGCTGGATTTGTCTGGTGCTTTTCTCATGATTATACTGAGATTATGGGTTTTAAAGTGAAGAGCATAGAGGTAAAAGCCCTTTTTATCACATCAAGGGTACATGCTATCAACACACTATTAATATTATATTGATCACCTGGCTGAGGCAGGTTGCAGATTGGGGCTCCATTCCCATTATGTCCTCTTTCAGAGGGAGTCATTATGTGTAGCCCACACTTAGGAATTAGGAAGTTAAACTCTGCCTCTTTGAGAAGAGTATAAAACAAAATGACTTTGAATTATTCTCCATGGGAGATTTATCGGTTCTTCTCCATTTGTTTATTCAACCACTTATTTATATCATTATGGACTCATCGATGCACTTTATACTTGGTATAGAGTAAATGCATTATATACTACACTTGATTTATAGTTCAATCTAGTACATTATTCTGTTGCTCAAATTGTTTCAGCTTTTGCCACACGGACAGTTTAGTACTTATTCTTTGGAGAAATATTCTGTGTGTGTATGTGTGTGTGTGTTAGCAACTAACTTTCTGGCACTAAAAATGACCCAGGATAATTTTATATATTCCCCAGCCCTATGTAGTCATTTCTCCAAGGATTCTTGGTAATGTTTATTGGAGAACTGTATTAGAAACAAAATGTAGGTGGTGAATGCTTATTGCTATTGAGCTGTCACTGCTTCTAGGGTCTATCAGCTGACAGAAAAAGAAGATACGTGTGTGTGCACACACAAGCATGTACATGCGCATTATATACCTAAATGCACACATACGTATATACACAGGCCACACACCCATGTGTGTATGTATGCTTGCACATGTGTATACACATCTCCTGATCATTCCACATGTGTTCATCTGTATCTGTATTAGACTGAATATGGTCATACTCATGTCTCTAATCCATCACCCAGGATGATTCTGGCTGCATCCTGTAGTGTGTCTGTGACTTCCCACATCAACAGCTCCCCCATCCATTGTGGAACTGCTAAATTCAGTGTACAGAATGTATTCTCAATCATTAACGCTTAACCTCATGGTAAAAGAAAAGCATGCTGTGCTTATATACAGATTCTTTCACTTTCAATCTTACATACTCCATTTCCAAGTTAACTAAGGTTTGTACCTTTTCTTCACAACCCGTTCAGTGAAGTTATTTCATATACTATATGAAGAATAGATATATATTATTTATAGCAGAACAATACACTAAAAATCCACTTGCATGTAATTTACTGTTAGATGTGTCTGTCATTCTGTCTTCTATCCTGGGATCTGCTTATCTCTGAAATGCTTTTTTAATTTGTATACAACCAAGTTCACTCTGCTGAAAAGTTCTATGAATTTTGGCAAACACATAGTCTCACATATTTACCATCAGAATATCATACAGAATGGTTTCACTACCCTAAAAAATCCCCTGTGTTTCACCTATTCTGCCCTCTTTTCCCCACAAACCCACACAAACCACTGGTCTGGCTTACCATCTCTCTAGTTTTGCCTTTTCCAAAATGTCATATAAGTAGAATCATACTGTACGGTACCCCGTAGGCTGAGTAGCATGCACTTACAACTCCTCCATATTTTTTCATGGCGTGGTATCCCATTCTTTATCACTGATCGGTATCCCATGGTGTGGCTGTACCGCAGTCTGTTCATTCACCTGCTAAAGGACATTTTGTTGCCTCTGGTTTTTGGCGATTGCAAATGAAAATACTATCAACTTTCATATGAAGTTTTTTGTGTGAACACAGTTTTTCAAATCAGTTGGGGAAATATCCTAGGAGTGTGACTGTTGGACATATGGTAAGACTATGCTTAGCGTTGTAAAATATTCAGATCCCCTTTTGTTCAGAAAAACATATATTTCTATATATATATTAGGTGTAAAAACATTAATGGCGTTTATGGGATTTCTGACTAATTTTATTTATTTTTGTTCATTTCTGTATTTCCCAAGGATGTTTTAAAATGCTTCAAACAAGCAATACACTTATAAGCAGGGAAAAGTTAATTTAAAAAGCACAATTAAATCAGAGAAAGACAAGAGTAAATCAAATCCAATGGCCAGGTGTTACCTTTCTTTTACTAGGTCACCAGTGTGTCTGCCTAGCACAAGTTTCTTGACAGGGGCTTAAATATGGGGAGTGTTTGGGTATCACATATGGGTATCACAATGGCTAGGGATCACTTTGTTATAATGAGATTCTTCATTCTTTCTCTACAGCAGCTATTCTCTAAAATTCCTTCTGGGTTATCCATGTCTCAGACTTGGAGCCCTGGTTACATTTGGGGGTCCCCGAATCACATCAGTGTTTCTCGAGCCCATTCCCAATAATGAAACTTCTGCTTTGTTTCTGAGATAAACCTTTGTTCATCTTCTAGTTCCAATCACAAAATTTCTGTCTTGTTTCTGCTGTAAGTATCCTCAACTATACAAATCCACATAGCATAAAAAAAAAAAAAAAGTTTGCCTCTTCAGTTTAACAAGCTCTCAATTTATCTGGTTAAGAGCAGAAATTCATCAGTTAACAAAACATCCATAGTATACCATCACACTCTGATATGAACAAAAACAATAAAGTCAGTTTTGGAAAATACTGTTATCATCAATTGTTTTATTTTTTATGTAGGAAATTTTCAAAGATGGAGGAAATCTATGAGAACACCAAGTAAATAAATTAAATTGGACCTATTATGAACATGAGGCAGTGGATTACAAAGGCATCTTTATACATCTGTTATAATGTTGACAAACTCAACAATCCATCCTCCTCCCTTCAAAGAAGATGTATGAATTTATGATGCTTGGTTGTTTCTATATTTCTGAAGTTCATTATCAGAATTACCAAGAACCTTTCACAAACAAATCATGAGATAGGTGAATCTGTACTATTGATATCGGGGCTATGATCTGCTCCCCAGTAAGTCCACAGAAGAGCACTACTCAAAGTGCAGAATCTTGTTATCATTGTGGTGTCTTTTGATATTCTTACCTCCAGGGCATACATTATTAATTTCAGGAGAAGTTACCTCACTGAATTTGCCACATCATAAGTGAAACTTACACGCTTTAGTGTTATTTTTGGCAAACAACCTGCAGAAAAGACATGCCACTGAATTATTGTTCTAGAAACTCTAACAATGATAATGTGGTTGTGTCTTTGGTGACCTTCTGTTATCATTCGTTTCTCTCCATGTCACTCTTGTATCTTGGCCCCTTGGGTAAAATGCTCCCAGGTTTTAGCAAGATAAATCCCATATAGAAAATGACATTAGATCAAAGGGAGTCAAGCTTTAAGAGGACTTCTTTCCATCTTTTACTTAAATATCAGAAGAGGCCAAGAATCTGACTGTAAGGAATGGATTGTGTATGCTACATTTCCCTAGTTAAACAGGGAAAGTATTATAGGATAAAATGAAGCTTTTCTTGACATTGAGAAGGTCAGAGTAACTTGTTCAACAGCTTTTAGATAGCCCCATGTATCTAAGGAAGGCATATTTAAAAGCAATCACATTTTTGCAACAATGCTGGGAAAAGGGAAGTCATTATCAACACCCTCAATCTTTAAATTAGACCAACAGAGATCTGTTCTGTTTATTCTGTAGCTACAAATGCAGCAAGCTGGCTAAAGAATGTGGCTATCTGTAAACCAGAGATAATTGTGCTGACTTAAAAAAAAAAAATGAAATCACATCAACTAACCAAGTAAACATTTTGCAACCGGCCCCATCAGCCTTCGTCTACTCATTATTCATGCCGCATCTCTGGGCTTGGCTCACACGATTCTTTCTGTTTGAAATCCTTTTCCTACCCTCATCTGCTAATGAAAACTTGCTTTCATTCAAGGCTCTGCTGCAATGCCAGCTGTCCATGTACCTCTCAGACATCCCATTTCTTCTCTCAGAAGACTTCATTAGGGCCTCCGTTAAGAGCTTTACAAAGTCTGTCTTTCCCTGAGTTTCTTGGGATTTACAACTGGGCCCTGTCAGTCCTTATATTCCTTCAGTGACCAAACAATGCTTGACAGTGAGAACTGAGTACTGAGTGTGATCTGAAAAAGAGGGATTTATCATGAAATAGGATGTATTAATTTACCAGGGAACCCTAACACCATAGTCAGTGCTTTATGGTCAGTTTGGAATATTAGTTTGGAAAGAGAAAAACTTTTAAAATAGGACTCCAGTCAAGTTTTTCTGTGTATAGCTTTTTGGACGACCACAGTACTTGTTCCAAAAAACAACTTTGAATCACGATTTATGTTTATGTGGAGTAGACACTTTAAAATGACCCTTTCTTCACAAGAGACTGAATAGTGTGGTGATGATACAGCCTTCTTCAAGGAGAGCAGATATTAACTCTTACAACCAGAAGAATGCTGTGCTTTCCTTTGTTTGCATCATGAAATAGTAACCAATTAAGGAATGAATCTAAGTGTCTTTTTAACTAGTAATAATAATCACTAAGTTTTTTTTGTGGGGCTTTATATTTAAAAGTGCTTTTGTGGACACTGTTTTATTCCCATGACATTCTTTGCTTATGTTCAACACTTGAAACTTAAAAAGGCTGATTCAACAAATCCCTCATCCTTAGAGATTTAAAGTCTATTCCATTTCTACTCTAAAACAAACTGCAACAATACCAGGATAATCACTAAGACCTTGAGTGTGCTTGACTCAAATAGCATAAAAATGCTAGCTTGGACAAATGATGTCTTCCAAGATCATAAAGAGGTACATTCCTCCCTTCCTGCTCCTTCTACTCCACACCAACCATGTGATTCCTTTAATTATCTGGAAGAAATTGAGGTTTCTAGCAATGCCACCAGCAGGAGAGTAAGTCACTGAGTTTGAGGATCTTTGGGGGTGAGTTTTATGCTAATGTGCTGTTTGGGAAGCTGCTCTAGGAAGAGGTTTCCTTTGTCTATATCAGAATCTCAGGACTACTCTCTAACCTCCCTTTGGAATGGGGGAACTCTTCAGTTCTTAGAAGTCCCACAGATCTGGAAATACATGTCCTCTGAGTCCAGACCTTTTCCCATAGTCTGTTCCATCTGAGCTTAAATGGGTACACCTGGAAGGAAGGTGAGAAGGGGGAAAGAGGAGCTTCATAAGCTGGGCCCTTTGCCTAGAACATAAGCTTGAGTCTTCTCATTTATTTAACTTATCTTCAAGAGTGTTGTGAGAATTTAAATGACTTGCAAGAATGGGAACATGTAAAATCATAGTGTTTTGCATTATTTGTTTTCTGCAGTTGGTCACTTGATCCTCCTTTTGAGGACTTGTACATACTCAAAGATTAGAAAGTCTTCCCTAAGATTACAGAAAAGTAAGTTTGCTAATATATTAGCTTCTCTGTAGAGTCATGGGAAAAGTAAACATAGTTGTCATTGTAGTTGTTAAAGAGTTTAAATCAATCCTCAGAGGATCTCTAATTATGAGAACATCTATATTGGGATGTAAATAACTTATTTTAATAAACATTAGTCATTCAAAATGAATGACAGGATGACTGTGGTTTTGAGTACTCAACTTTCCTACTGACCTATAGTTATTAATGGAATTGCAGATGAAGAATCTGTCTTATTTCAAGCTGTCCATCAATCTAATGCTCTGGAAAACACTAGTCTCTTACAGGGGATGGTCTCAGCCATAGGCTATCTGTGGGCCAGGGCCATTTCCCAGTTTACATTAGCTGGAAGCCACTGCACCAGAGAGGGATCTCTTAGGTTTTTGAAACGTTTCCTCTTATCAAAGGTGTCTTTCAATCTATAAGTCTTGTGTCTGAAAAGGGGTGTCCTGAAATTCGTTGAAAATGTAACACACTAGGGCATCTCTGGTGGTGCAAGGGGTTGAGTGCTGCACTGTGGCGCTTCCACAGCCACTGCAGTGCGGGTTCAATCCCTGGCGAGGGAGGGGTCCCACATGGCACGGCAGACCTCTCCTGCTCGCCTGCTGCTCCCCTCAGCAGTGTATTTCAGTCCATCTGCCTGTTCTGCTCCCACTCTGTCTCTGGTGAATCCTCTCACTCCTCCCCCTCCACCCCCTGCCTCTGGCCTATAACCCAGTTCTTATATGCATAAATAAAATCTCAAAAAAAATGTAAAAAAAGAAAATGTAACACACTAGAGAGAGGTATGGAAAGAAACTCTCACAAATGCAATGGAAGGGGAATGTAGTCCCATGTAAAGCTTAAAGATTCAGTTTCCTTGCCTGCTAGCATGCATTGGAACACTATTTTAAAAATTCATTATTTGATTATACTCAGGAATTGGTGACTTAGTGAGTGTGCTTTAAATCAGTCTTCAACTCTAAGGGTTAAGACTGAAACCAAAAGCTTGCTCAAACACCACATGTTATCTGATAGAAAATAACCTTCCCATTTATACAAAGATATCTGGGAAGAGCTGACCAAGAGCCACTGCAATACATGAATACAGGAATTGCCAAACACCAAAAAACAAGACCAAACCCACCACCAAATGGTTTAATAACTGCTGATGGAGGACAGCTTAAATGTCAATGAGGGAAATAAGATATTGTTTTAGTGGATAGTGAGAGGGAGCACTTCTAAAATAGGTATGTCTTTTATTTGTCAGACAGTTACTATGGAGACAAAATGGGGACTGAATACTGTCAGGTCTGGAGTAAATTACCTTTGAATTGTTTGTATGCAAAACTGCTAACCTACTTTATAAAGTAAAACTCAGTGATCTGTGAGTTTCCTTTTAACTGCCACCTAGTAGTTTTCATCTGATAATTAGATATCAGAGAATGACTAAAACCTGAAGATATTTAAACTAGTGACACAATGATGTGGTCCTTACAGATTTCCAAGCCCACAAAATTGAAGTTTCATTACTATTACCTCCATTTAAAATTCCATTTTCAATCACACAAACAATATACTCATATTTCATTTGAAAAATTAAAATCATTAAGGAAAAAAATCTGCTCTTACCACCATATCCAATTCTTTCTTACCCCTTCCCACCTAACCTGATTCCACTGATAAAAGTAACACAACAATAGCCAACAATGCCATTTTCTATGCCAGGAACTGTGTTAAGAGTGTGCTGGCATATCTTATTTAATTTTCAAAGTTCCTGCTGAAGTGGGTTCAATTATTATTCCCATTTATGCAGAAGAGGAAACCAAGTCTTAGCAGGAGAAGTCCCCGATTAACTCAGGAACCCATTGTTAGTCATTTGGAACACACCCTTCTAGATTTTTCCATGAGTCCCTATACATACTTGAATACTTACAGATAATACAGTTTTGTTTAATAAAAAGCCTTCAATGATATAATTCTATACCTATCTATTCTGTAATTACATGATTTCTATATGGCAGTTCATAGAACTCTAACTCATTCTTTTCAATTGCTGTGTAGTTCTAAAGCTGTACTATTCTCCTGTTGATAAGCATGGAATTATTTCCATTTATAAATGATGCTGTAAACCTCCTCAAGCACAGGGACAGCTGTCTGGGTAGATACCAAGATGTGGAAGTGCTGAGTCATGGGTGTAATGATTAAATCTTAATAGAGACAGCTAAATGTCCTCCAAGATGGTTACAGCTAGTAAGTGAATATATATTTTACTACAACTATACCAAAGTTGATACTTCAAGTTTTTGCCAATTTAATGGCTAGTGTTTTAATATCCATTTCCCTTATCACAATAAAAGTCATATAATATCCTCTAAACAACAGTCACTTAAATAAAGCATGGCATCATAAACATGTACATATGTATTAAGCAGATTATTTTATTTAAAAAATGCATAGCCATACATTTCCTCTCCTATCTTTCAACACAGGCATAAAGTCCTTCTTGTTAGTAAGCACCCACTGAGCAGCTCCTGACACACTTTTTGCATTAACCACACCCTTAAACACATCTATGATGCCCTGGTTGGGTCTCTTAGGTGAAGTGAGAATGTCAGGACCTTGTGAAATAATCTGAGTGCAGGGCTTCATTTAATTGAACAGCAAGCTTTTAGTCATGTGCCTTCATCAAGTCTTTCCAAAACATTTAATTTAATTTTCACTGAAACAGCTCTTTCCACACTTGTGTTTCATCGGCTTACATATTATTTAACTAAATTACATAATTACAATGACATTCAACCAGTATAAACAGGTTTGGGAACCATTGCACTGGCTCTTGGAAAACACAATTAACTGAGGGAGCAAAGCACAAAGGTTTTAGTGAGCAACCCAACAGGCTCAGATGAACCTGCCTGGTGGGCAGATCAGAATCTTGAATACAGCAAGTAAGTTAAGGGCATCTCCCCATGCCCCTGAGGCATTTCATTTCCCTTATTTTTCTACTAGATGATCTTGTTCTTACTTACAAGTATTCTTTACATATCCCAGATATTAATCCATTGCCTTTTACATATCAAATATTTTTCACAGGCTGGTGCCTATCTATTAACTACTTTTTGTAGTTATTCTGTTCAACAGGAGAGGCTAATCTTGAGCTAATAAAATCAGCTCCTCTTTTTTCTTTTTTTAAAGATTTATTTATTTATGCATACAGGCCAGAGATATGGTGGAGGCAAGGTGTGGGGGAGAGAGGTGAGAGGATTCACCAGAGACAGAGTGGGGAGCAGAACAAGCAGATTAACTGAAATACACTGCTGAGGGGAGCAGCAGGCGAGGCAGGGGAGGACTGCTGCGCCATGTGGGTCCCCTCCCTGGCTGGGGATCCAACTTATGACACAGTGACTGCAGAAGCTTCATAGTGTGATGCTTAACCACTTGTGCCACTGGGGAGGCCCCCTCTTTTTAGTTTGTATCTTTTGCTTTCTGGGTCTTCTGTAAGAAAAACTCCCTTTGCTGAGATTCTAACCAGATTCTCTGTTTCCTTCTAAAACCTCAACAATTTTGTTGTTTTCAGATTCCAGAGGAGGAACTTGAAATTCAGCAGTTTTAGGTACTTGATTGAAATTACAAAGCTAGAAATGATGAAGTTGGGATTCATATTGATGTATATCTATGTATAATCTCCAAAGCCAATGCTACTGCTGCATGCCACCTTCCCAGGAGAAGTGAAATAACGGATGTTGAGCAATGATGAAAATTAGCATAAGCGCACATTGTTGCATGGAGTACATAAGTGACTGAAGTACAGTGAATCATCATCAGCCTCAGAAACCAGAAGTGCTCTCCATCCCCAGAAACTGCATCAAAGTTCCAAGTGACTGGAAATCTAAACACTCATAGAGCAACCAGTAGGTGCCATGTGCTTTTAGGTGCTAGACATTTAAGAGATAGCTTTTCACCTTTAAAGTCAAAAAGAGAAGGTACATTGAGCAAATCACTCACCAATAGTCATTCTCAGTTGCAATGAGAGCTACAAAGGAGAACACAAAGGTAAACACAGCTAAAAAAAAAAAAAAAAGGAGAATAAACACAGCTAAAAAAAAAAAAAAAAGGAGAACTAGCTCAATTGCTGAGGTCTGGAGAGGCTTCCCTCAAGGAATGACATTTAGCCTGTGGTCCCAAGATTGAGTAAGAGGAAACCAGGCAAAAAGGATGGGTAGGGTATGGAGGGGAAAGATGTGCTCCAGGCAACAGCAAGTGCTAAGGGTCTGAGCGTGAAAGTCCAAGCCTTAGGAAAGTTGAGGGGCCACTCATCAGATAACATAAAGAATAAAGGACAGAAACACTGGTGCTACCATTCTGTGTTCTTGCTTTGGTTTTAGATGAAAGTGCTTCACTTGCATTAGCTGCTTATGCAGCAGGCACTATACTCAAAGTCTCACACCGATCATCCCATGGAATCCTCACACTCACACCGCGAGGTGCTATCTCCGATGGATGGAAAAACGCAGAGAAGCAAAGAGACTTGGTTCTGCAGTGAGAAGGTGGCAGTTTCTGCCTCCAGAGCTCACAGTCGACACCACCACACCACACTGCCTTGCTCCTGCTGGTCACATTCCTTCTCTTCAATAATTTGAGTTTAAAAAGTGTTAAAAATACTTTGACCTATATATACATATATATTTTAAAACACAATCTCATTTTTAAAAAAGATTTATTCATCCATGCATACAAGAGCTGGACACACGGGCCAGAGTCATGGAAAGTGAGAGAAATCACCAGAGACAGAGTGGGGAGCAGAACAGGCAGATCGACTGAAATACACTGCTGAGGGAAGCAGAGGGCAAGGCAGGAGAGGTCTGCTGTGCCGTGTGGGTCCCCTCCCTGCCAGGGATCGAACTCCTGCTGCAGTGCTGCAGATGCTTCACAGTGCGGCATTTAACCCACTGTGCCACCAGGGACGCTCTTGACCTATATCTTAACATCATCTTGAAACCTCTTGACTCTGAGCTTATACTAATAGATGTAAAATGAAACATTATGAAATGTATTTCATCCACCTTCCAGTGGAAGCTTCACATTTCAGAGTCTCTTCATTTTCTCAAACAACATGCACGGTCAGTACTTGATTATGCATCCCAAGGAGGGAGGAGGTGACAAACATAACATAGTACCAGATGCCTAAAAATTATTTAATTTTGGAAAGTCATTTACAAATCTCAGCATCAAAGATAACCATTTATTCACCATTCTCCATGCATTCTTTTACATGAGTTGTTCGTAACCTGAGTTCTGACTTGCTGGCAGAGTAAAGGAGGGTGGGGCTGTCACAGCTGTTTCACCAGTAAATTGTATCAGTCTTTTTTTCTCTCTATTTTGCATAGAAAAGCAGTAGTGCCAATGCTGGCCACATTGCAGAAGAAGAATTCACTGGCACCAAGGAGTGAATGGTTATGAAGCAGACAGAAGGAAGAAGTCATGTTGGTCCTAAGTATGGTAGGTAAAACTCATGAGCTCTAAGATAAAAATCATTCCCTTAATTATGCTAAGCAAAATAAGTCAGAAGGAAAAGATAAATATCGGGTAATTTCACTTATATGTGGAATATACGTGAACAAAAGGTCAGGAAAAAGACAGAACTTGCCAGCTGAACATAGATCTGTGTCATCCAGCAGGGGAGGAGAAGGGAGAGGCCAGAACAGGGATGGGAAGAGCAAAAGGGACTGGGGTGATAGATCATGGGTGCGTGGTGGTGGGAGAATGACAGGGACTACACCTGAGGGGAGATACCAAATACTGAAGAAAATGAACGCCGATGTAAGAAAACAAAGAAATAATTTAATAAAATAAAAACATATGATTCCATTAGTATTTCATATACAAGCATGTAAAGTGGACATGGGCACTGGTCATTAGATCCAAGGAACAGCCACTATCAAGTTCACCACCAAGGAACAGCCACTATCAAGTTCACCACCAAGGAACAGCCACTATCAAGTTCACCACCAAGGAACAGCCACTATCAAGTTCACCACCAAGGAAC
>JAGFMF010011659.1:6677994-6728304 GCA_019455555.1 Galemys pyrenaicus | reverse complement strand
GCCACTATCAAGTTCACCACCAAGGAACAGCCACTATCAAGTTCACCACCAAGGAACTGCCACTATCAAGTTCACCACCAAGGAACTGCCACTATCAAGTTCACCACCTGCGTTACCTGAACCCCTGATGGAAAGGTTATCACTAAAGATGAGATTTGTAGTTGAAATGTATCAAGCAAGTTTTCAGAAAACCAAGTAGAAAAAAGAATACCGATGCTGAACTACTTATCTATTCAAAGTAAAAAAAAATTTTTTCAGATAAAAATTCTGATAATTACATTAGTTTCCTCTGTTTAGTCATAACTACCTTTTCCTTGGCTGACGTGTTAATGTTAAAATATACCAGAGGTACGATGAATCGCTGTGACTTAAGTGACACCTTAGAGTCGAAATCCCATTTAGGAAGTGAACTCTATTACGAAGAGGATTTTCACTCCTTCAAAATGACCTGACAAATTCAGTGACCGATGCTCTAGTGTTGTGAGTTGTAGACTGGAAGTTTAGAAAGAGGAGAAAGAGTTAGTCTATTATGTTCATTACTGTATCAAGAAAGTGATAGCCCTAAACATGCATGAGCAGCTTAGATACTGCTGTAGCAGAAATCATAAAAACAAAACAAAGCACAAGGGAAAGAGAGTTTAAGTCAAGAGGAAGTATTAGATGACACTACAAGCTTCTTAAACCCACACTCACTCAAACATGAAAAAATAGCAAATGATCCCAAAGCAAAACACAAAAACAATGTTATTCCAACACAAACGAATACATCCATGCTCTTTTAAATTGGCAACCTTTTTTAAGTATTAACATTAAAAATAAAGGGCATGACACCCCTGTGTGATCAGTGATACTTAAAGTCCATGAAGCAAAATTCCATTTATGAACAGGTATATTGATTCATATTTTTAAAGTATTTCTTATCTTTCTATTTTATATCTCCACAGTTCTCATATTAACTTAAAACCCACAATACCTTTAACATTATAATGTGAAATATCAACTATTCTGCAAGAGACCAGTCTTAAAAGTACAATATTTTCCCTTGAAAGGCAACTTCCCCCACATTACATATGCAGAACAGTGAAACAGCCATTCATCCTGACCTGGATACAAGTTAAAGGCGGTGGAGGAGAAAAATAATGGCCTTCCCCATAAATCCCAGTTCTACTCATTGTTTTTCCTTTAAATTTGACCACTTTAAAACATAAATTTGCTGTATTTCCCCTGCAGCATTTTCTATCAAGATTAAAGAAGGGCTTATTCAGGAACAAACAGGATGGAGGAGTAACAGTGCCTCTTCCAGGCAAGCTATAAATAGCGACAGCATTTTCAAGAAATCGTGTGCCAGAGTGTAAGTTACAGTTTGAACATGCAGGGCAGATTTTATTACAATGAAGTCACCAAAATTCATTGTTATATGAGAAATTTGACTCTTACCAAGTTTTCTTGGTTCCTGGCTGCTATCTTCTGTTCCTCTTCTGCCCCATTTTTCATGTATTTGACCTCTTCCACCGGTTTGATTCTATACTCATCTGAGGACCAAAAAAGAAAACATTTTAAAAAAGACATTTTTTCATGATGGTGGAAAAGTGTCAGTGAGGAAAAGCCCAATTGTGTAATTTGACAGAACCTCTTCCCTGTAGCCCTTATAGGTGGCTCATTTCAAACAACCTGGAAGAAGCTCAGTTAGGCATCTTGGATCTTTTTCGAGGGGCTCCCCTCTGTCTAGTGGGGGAAAGTTCAGCACTACGAAGCCAGCCAGTCAGAGAGGCACTGGTGGTCTTTCACAGAGAGCAGAGGTGTCAGAGGAAACAGGTTATTCCATTTCTAAAGATTATTTGGGACACACACACACACACAGAGTTCTTGGGAAGATTTTTATCTACGAGAATATTCGTTCAAAATGCCAATGATTAACAATTTTCAGAGAACAGTCACATCTTAATTTCTCTCTTTCAGAATAACAAAGTACTGTTAAAGGCTAGCTTAACTGATAATAAGATATCAACCATTGGAAATTGAAGTTTGGCTACTTGTTATCCCATGTTAAATGTGGAGCAGTTTGCAATTATTTCCAAAGATACACACTAACTTTAACCGCTCTCAAGTCACACGGGCAGAGGCCTGTTATTCAAAGGGTCGAGTAGGTGGTTATTTATCACTCAAGGCCAGGGAGTATAGTAGCCGTGGAAGGGACCCAGGCTTTTCAACAGTCAGAAGAAGATTACAATAAATCCTACTATCCATACACATCACGGCACAAACTCAGGACTTACAGCTAAAGTTCTTCCCCAGGTAGAAGTTTGTTGATGATACTAATTTTGATCAGATTCCTGCCAGCAGGAAATAACTTGAGGACACTAAGGTCATTAAGTGGGTCTGACTTTCTCTGTTCCAACTGGGGGGAAAAAAATCACAAAAATTATGGAAAAGTTCATGCACCAAGAAACTGATGATTGCCTAACATACAGAATGGAATAATGTCTACGATAAGCTACCTGAAAGACACAAATGTCTACTGTTAAAAGAGCTTGCATTTCAATTCAGGAACTTGCAATATACTTTCTTTTCCTTAGGATTAATTTGGTACAATGACTATATTTGTATCTATTTTTGTATTATTTATAATGCCATTTTATATATAATTTCAGGTTTCCTCATACTATTCCTCTCAACACACTACCTCCAATGGCACTTTTTTTTTCACAGTAACGTTTCTCCAAATGTTTCTCCAAACTATATTTATGGGCCTCCCTGGTGGCCTACGGATTGAATCATAGCACTGTCACCACAGTGCTCAGCTTATTCCTGGCCAGGGAGCTGATCCACATGGTGCTAAAGACCTCTCCTGTCTTGCCCACTGCTCGCCTCAGCAATGTATTTCAGTGGATCTGCCTGTTCTGTCCCCCACTCTGTCTCTAGTGAATCCTCTCACCCCCACGTACCTCTGGCCTACACCCCAACTTTTGTATGCAAAAAAAGTCATCTTTATGGATGCAATACATATGTGAATAATAATTTCATGTTCATGACTGAGCCAACTGTTTTCCCATTTGACAACTCAAGGTAGTTATATATTCTGCTTCTTTCTAAATAAATTAGAAAGACTGTTAATGGGTTTAGGTAGTGAGCCTTTAGAAACACCAGTTCTAAAAGTGTTCACAGGTCAACCATTGGATTCTGATCCACAATTACAACACAAGAGAATTTCACATCTCAACTTGGTATTCAGGAAACAAACAAACAAAAAAAGACAGTAAATGATCAAAATTGACATACATAATTAAGGATTATTTACTTAGAATTTGGAAAAGCACTGTATTCCCATGTTCATAACACCACTATTTACAATAGTCAAGATATAGAAACAACCTAAATGCCCCAGAACAGAGGAGTGGATCAAGAAGATTTGTTATATACACCATGAAATACTACTCAGCAGTTAAAAAAGATAAACACATGTTATTTGTGGCAACATGGATGAAACTGGAAGTGATTATACTAAGTGAGCCAGAAAGAGAAAGACAAATACAAGATGGATTCACTTATATGTGGGATATAGAGAAATTAAATAAAGGATCTGACAAAGACAAACTATAAAACCTATACCTGAAAGCTGCCCATAGATTTAAAGCATCTGGTAGTGGCAGGGAGGAAGGAGTGGGGAGTACATGGGATGGGAGTGGGGTGGAGTGGAGAGCACAGTGGGCTACAGTGAAGGATTATGGGGGCTTTGGTAAAAAGAGAACTAAGGTGCCACACCTAAGGGGAGGAATCCTATACTGTGAAAAAATTCACAAGAATGTAAACTAAGAGTACTTCACTAATATATATACATATAAATTTTACATAAACACACACATATAAATTTTTTAAAACCCTAAAAATAATAATAAAAAAGACACTGACAATTATGCCTATATACAATTTATCTATAATAAAAGAAAGGTAAAAAATAAAAGTTTAAATGGTACTTCTCCACTTTTAGTTTGAGACATTCATATTTTTAAATATGCTTCACTGGGATAATTACTAACATGTAACTAAATCATGCTCCTAATTGCATTCAGTGAGTCTCTAATTATTTAAATATAAATTCCCCCCTCACATACACATGCACATTACAAACACAATTTCAGTGAATTCTGTGATTTTTGTCTATTGAGCCCCAGATCCTCACACAGGATTGGGAGAGCACACCTTTTAGCACACCATTAAAACCTTCAGAGAGACAGCCCTTTGCCATAACAGAGTGGAAGAGCCTCCTGCGTGGCTGGCCCACCTCGCCCCTGTGCACGCCAGAGCCAGTGTAGACAAGTCTGCACACTCAGTCTTCGTTTTCCTCTTCTTCCTCCAGGCAACAGAAATAAATTGAAAGTAGTGGGCAAACTATTAGTATTTTTCTAACATTGCTCTTCAATGAAATGGAAAAGCTACTGTTTGTATCATTTTCAAAGCAGCATTATCCCAAATATAGACCTATTGTGCCTTTTGTTTGTTTACATCCAGAGAGAATCACCACCAATTTAGGAAAAGGATAAATTTAATAGGTCATTAACAACCACGCCTGGTGAGCCAGCACTGTTTGAGGCACACAATGGGACTGGATACAAAGGGAGGAAAAACAAACAGGACAACAAAGTCAGACCTATCGTGACTACTGACACAATGCACCGTGCCCAATCCATCATGGCTTAAGACAACAGCCAGCCAGCCCCTGCCAGAAACTAAAATTTGCACAAAGCCAATACTTAAAACGATCTGTCAAATTTCTCCAAGGCTGGCGCCGGAAAGAGATGTCCATCTGGAAACAGACAAGCCATCAGTGACATCCACTCATTTCCATGGCGATGCAGCCCACAGCAGCCGCACTGTGGGCACAAGTCTCTTGGGTTATGGAGTGTGACTACCGCTACAGAAGTCCAGTTTTCCTTTTGTTTCAGGCACAGGGGGATTGATGTGGGGCTTTCTGTGCCTCCATCAGATGCCAACTGGAGGTAATTAGCATGGCCACTGCTAGGAGCCAACACTGTGAATGATGCACCAGCCTGATTAAGGGGAGGGAGAGGCAGGACAGCACCAGCTCCCTCACACCTGTTCACCATTTTTCTTTTCTTCCTGTTGATCTTGTCAGGTGGCTTATTAAAATGCAAGTCAGGAACAGGAGGCTGACGCCCTGTTCCGAACCCGCTCCCCATTCTCTCCATGTAAACAGTGCCAGGCTGTGCTAGTCAAAATAGATCTGGGGTAAAAGCAGAGCCTTGAGGATATTTTTAGCACATTATTCCTCAGATGACATCAGAGAGGAGCTGGGATTGTTTTTGTGGTTGCACCATCCCGTTGAGGATGCAGTTTCCCACCAATCTCTGTGCCTCATTTGTAACATCAAGTATATCATAAACATATATGTATATAGATAGATATGATATGATATTAACATTTTTAGAATGAAAAAGCCAGCTATAGTGGCTTTCATTAAGCCTGGGATCATCCCCAAATTCTGGAGCTGTCTAATTTTCCATTATCAGCAGCTCACTGGTCCTTTTCCCCCTCTCCCACACTTTGCCAACAGATCTGCAACAAGGGGCTGTGAGGCAATCAGGAGCAGGGCAGGCAGGGGAGCTGGAGTCGGGGGGCCAGGAGGCTGCAGGCCTACCTGGCCCCCCGTCCAGTCTCTACTCTCTGGGCTTTCTCTGGCATTCCTTTGTGGCCAGCCTCTGCCACTCCCCACTGCCTGCGATCCTCTGTGAGACACTGCCCTGATTTAGCCTCCATCTCTTGGCTCAGGTGTGCCTACTTACGCATGCCCACACCATATTCTAGGGCTCCACCATCAGGAATGCATACCACAAGCCCATGTTCCCAAGCACCTCCTACACTAGCACAATCAAGACCTCAGGTGATAGCCAGAGGCCAGCGGCATAAAAGCCTGAGCTTCTTCATTTACCCTACACAAGGTTATACTTCTAATCAATACAGTAACTTTCAAAGGAGTCAGTGAGAGAGCAAGGGGTACTGGGGTGAGCTTATGAAGCCAGAATTATTGAAAAGTCAGCAATTTTCATAAACATACATATTAGAGGCAGAGGCCAAGAAGCTGTGCAAACATGACTGTTCGAGCTCAGGGGGACCTTGCCGTTGCCTCCTACACTGGTGTCCCTGACTTATCGAGTTTCATTCCTTCTTGCCCACTCTTCCTTTGATCAATAACACATTCTAGGGCCCGTGAGAAAACATTAAGTTTTCTGGTTTTTTGCCATGACCTTGCAGCACAGTTGGCCTAGTAGAACATGTAGCCTTGAGATGTAGTCTGCATGCGCCTAATGTAACCTTGATGGACAGTTCTCATGCACGAAAAGAAAACACGCTCGGCTTGTATCTGGCCCTGTGCTGGCTTTGTCTGAAAATCAAATAAAAGCAAATCGGGCTTCTGGTCAGTGCTGCAGTCAGAGGGGGGCTGCCGCTATTGCTACCTTAATATCTCCTGTTGCTGTAATAAAGACTTATCTCTAGCCCCACGAATGGGCTTTGTACCTATTTTCTTGTCTGCCACCTCCGAGAACCAGGCACGCTTGTAGTTGAGGCCCCACACATGGCAACGAGGATGGGATGGCATGCAGGTGGATAGGATGGCCAACACACAGAGATAATGAATCCCACCTGTTCCAGACTGTTCCCATTTCAAAAACTATGCAAAGATGCTCATATCAAAATAGTCCCACAACTGGATACTTTAACGGAGTGCTCTGGACTGTTTCTTCATGCAGAAATTGCATGAAGAGGCTCTGGTAGGCTAATTAGTAATATGTGCTCAGGGAAATATAAGGGCTTGGCGTGAAAAGTATCTATTAAGATAAACCAATCAAAGAAATAAACTATTGTACTTTATAACATGAACTCATCCCCCTTGAGTTTCAGCCGTGGAATATCTTGTCTCCCAAGCTAAAGTAAATTCTAGTCCCCAAATGCTGGTACAACTTCAGGTTCATCCCTAGGCTCTTTATTTCCTTAGTTGGTGGGGTTCTATCAAGACTAAGTATTCATAGTGGCCAAAGGCTTAACCTCTAGAGCTAGACTGTCGAAGCATATGGCCTTGGGCAAGTTACTCCTCTTTTCTGGGCCTCAATTTCCTCATCAGTAAAATGGGAATATTAACTGGACCTAATTTCACACAGAGGAACATGAATGAACTAGTGAAGACATTGGAAACGGTGCCAATGAACATTAGCTGCTGCTCTAGGAAGCTGTTGGTTCCTCAGGGATCACTAGTTCCAAAATACAAAATCCATCAAGGCATAAAAACTAAAAGCATAATGTAAACATCAATAATCAATTTAACCAAAAACTGTGGTTGTTAACACAAGGTGGGAGGAAGTGAGAATGGGGGACTGTCATCCATGATCAGCTTTCAGTATTTTTAAAAATTATGGTCCTAGATTACTTTAATTAAAACAGGAAATAATTTTAAAAGGGCAACACACACATTTTATCATTGGAAAAAGAAAAGTGATCATTATTTAAGTGAAACGAAAGATGTAACAAAGGAATGGTCCTCTTTCTCCTTCTATATTGGTGCAACACCTAGTCTCAGCCATGCAGGGTCAGAGAAAAGTGTCAGGCTTTTCTGCCCTCCTGTCATTGGTGTGATGATGGACACCTGAGGACCTGCACGCATGCCTAAGTGGGCATGCGCAAGTGAGTGCACCTGGATTGAGACATGGGCCATATAAGAGCAGCGTCATGAGGACTCCAGAAGAAGGGAGGCAGAGAAGAGCAAGCAGTAGTAGCAGTGGCACAAGAGGCTAGAGAGCCCAGAGTGAAGATGTGGCAGGGGCTAGGAGGCCTGTGAGCCTCCTGGTCCCCTGTCCCCCCTGCCTGCCATGTACCTGGTCACCTCTGATATAATGATGTAATAAAAGCCTGAAAAAGCCACCCAGGGCTCCAGAACATCTCCTTGACCCATCTGCCGGAAGCATCGGGAATTTGCTCAGTGCCTTGCTGGCACCACAGCCCACTATGAGGATATGAGCATGACAGGAGAGGTTCCAATTCAGAAAAGACAGAATAACTGCTTTAGAGCAAGGAGGGTAGCAGGCAGCTGTTCTAAGAAGCCACCGTGGAAGGAAAACCGTCTTCTGGAAGGAAGAGGAGGCAGGACTTTCTGGCACTATGAACCAAGACTGACAGACAAGTCAACTGCGCTGGGCACGTGTGGCCTCTTTAGAGGATCCCACCTCATCAAGCTGCCTCCGTGGGTGTGTTCTCCAACACTCATTCAGTGTGTAGTGTCTGCTGTGCGCTTAGTCCTGATCTCTGTCAGGGGTTCACCAGATGTGGCCTGTTGTGCTGGCTTTCTGTCTGCCAGTGTTTGCACTCGAAATGCCTGGTACACAGAAGAAAGTGTTTAATAAAAATTTTTAAAAACCCAAACTAGATAGTTGACCTTAGTTCGCACACAAATAAGTACTTTCCCTAATCAGTACTTCCCTAATCAATCCTGTTTGTCTCAGGGATCCACTTTTTCCCCGTTAGAGTCTCAAAGGAAGAAAAGGGAAAATGGGGGAAAACAACCCAACATCATTCTTTGCACCTCTGCATGCAAGCGCAATGAGTGTGAAATTGCCCTTTCGAGTCCACTTCTGGTCTGCGGCTGCGCTTAGGGTGAAATTCTTGGCTAGACTATATTCGGGCTTTTGAGCTAAAACGTCTATTATTCCCCTATCTGGAGTTTCTTTCCCATTTTCTCATTTGATTCAGATACTATTCTAGCTCAAGTCCCACTCTCTTTATAAAACTTCTATAAACTCTCTGGGCTACAAGTATCTCTTCTGCTTCCAAATTTCTCAAGTTCTCGCTTTTCACTTCTAAAACTTGAGATGATTTAGACTTCATGTGTGAACTGATTTAGGATAATTGTAAACTGCTCCAACTTTAAAAATCTTCCAAGAAAGTTCTTATATTTTTGGACCATGATAAGGAAACATTTCAGGCTCGTGCTTGAGTTCAAAGATGGCTGCAAAATAGAAAGTGGGTCCACATATTAGCTGAAGACTTGAATTAAGTAGTAATTTTTTATAAGTAGTTTTTATAAGTAGTTAGGGTTCCTTTCACCACATGCATCTACCTGCTTCTCTCTAGTGAAGGCAAGTTTCTGAGTAATAGGTAGTAATATATTTATATTATCATAACATGGTAATATAAAAGTAATTACAACAATATTTATAGACTGGGAATGCCATAGATAATACACAGTAAAATGTAAATACATGTAGCTTAGTTCAGAATTTAGCAAAAGCCTCTAGATTATAGAAAAATCACTATTTCTATCCCCAGCTACTCTGAACTTCAAGAGGATCATCTACAATCCTTGTGGCCAAGAGGCGCCTTCCTGTGCTGTCTCTTCACGCCATTCCTGTGCTGTCTCTTCACGCCATTCCTGTGCTGTCTCTTCACGCCATTCCTGTACTGTCTCTTCACGCCATTCCTGTGCTGTCTCTTCACGCCATTCCTGTGCTGTCTCTTCACGCCATTCCTGTGCTGTCTCTTCACGCCATTCCTGTGCTGTCTCTTCACACCACAGCTCCTCTCCTCCATTTTCTGTCTCCTGCTCTCCCCAGTCCCCAGCACCTGCAGAATCAAGAGCCTTATTGATAAGCCACAGGCACAGAGGACCAATAGCTTGGAACCGGGAGTCTAGAAACACCAGAAATCTGCTTTGGAATTGTTTCTGGTGTTTTTCTAACCATGAGCACAGGTGACAATAAAAACAAACCCCAACAAACTCTGATATGTGAAAGGTTTGTACTTCCAAGACCATTTCTGCACAGAAGCTATCTGAGAAGAGATAGTTTCAATTCCAGGTTGAACCCATTTGATGTAATGTCACTGAAGCGTCAAAGCACCAGCAGTCTGGTAACAGGTCCTGGAAGGAAGTGATCACATAATCTAGGGAAGATGAGAAGGGGAAGCTGTGTCAGGAAGCCAGTGAGAAGCCAGAAGAGGTCAAGAGAGATCACCAGGGCTGAGAGGGCTGGTAGCTGTCTGCCCGCCTCCTTGCCTGCCGGCCTGCCTGTGTATCTGGTCCCCTGCTTCAGCATGAAAGGCATGTCAAATCTATCTAAGGTTCCAAGATTCTTTTTGTTTGCCTGAATCAACCATGAACCTGCCTGGCCTGGGATGGTTGCACAACAGGCTTGAGTGAGGCTAATATCCTAACAATGTTTGTCTTTGATGTCAAAGAACCTGTTCTTCTAAACTCATCTTACATCTTCACCAGCTGCTGTCATATTCTGCAGTCTCCCTCGGCTCTGCTGCTATTGTAGACTTCCAGCAAGGGATGTCTCAAAGGTCATTTGTCAAACACATCTTTCCAGTCTTTTCTGGGTACCTAATCAAAAGGTGATTTGTTCTCAACTGGGAATCTCTAAATAGTGTACTTCTAAGAAGTGCAACACAAATAGAAAAGGCTGAGGCTGGTGTGCGCTATGGCTGGGAGCAGGATGGACCACAGTCAATAAACAGGAAAGTCACCATGTCCTACCCAGTCTTTATCATCTTTGGGGCTAGGCTGAGGCTCCTACATTTGTGCCTTGTTGCTCTTAATCAAATTTGGAAAATTTTTAGCTTATAATTCTCCTTCTTTCCCTTCACCCAACTTGTAAATGATGGAGTGGTTTGATTTCAAAGCCATGTTCTTCACTACTACATCATTGTGCTATGCTTTGAAATTGTTGCCTGTGCCCTAAAATCCTGATCTCTAAAATACAGTTTTTTGTTGTCTTTTTTTAAAGATTTATTTATTTATACATACAAGAGCTAGGGTACAAGGCAGAGTCACGGGAGGTGAGAGGAATCACCAGAGACAGAGTGGGGAGCAGAACAGGCAGACTGACTGAAACACACTGCTGAGGGGAGCAGTGGGCGAGGCAGGAGAGGTCTGCTGTGCCATGTGGGTCCCCTCCCTGGCCGGCAGCAGGGATCGAACTTGTGCTGCAGTGGCTGAGGTTTGCTTCATAGTGCATTGCTTAACCCACTGCGCCACCAGGGAGGCCCCTAAAATACAGTTTTATAGTTGTTCTTCTAGCAATAGGTCAGTGTCTAATAGCTATTGGATTGAACAGAACTGAATGTTGTTGAAGCATCAACAGCAGAGACTACTGAAGGCTGGATGACTTCAGTATTTCCAAACCTGGTTCACTTCTAAGCTTTCTTCGGCTAGAAAGAAAATTCGGTACCAGAGTCTCCCTGGTGATGCACAGGGTAAAGTTGCAGCACTATGAAGCTATCTGCAGCCACTACGGCACAAGTGCACTGCCTGGCCAGGGAGGTGACCCTCATGGTGCAGCAGCTCTCTCTGGTCTCGCCTGTTGCTCCCCTCAGTAGTGTATTTCAGTCATTCTACCTCTTCTGCTCCCCACTCTGTCTGGTGAACCCTCTCATTCCCCTGCACCTCTGGCCTATAACCCAGTTCTTGTATGTATAAATAAATCTTTTTAAAAAAAAAAGAAAATTCAGTACTGTCTGGGAACCTATGTGCTGGCCTGTGTGACAAGCAATGTGGGAGCAGGTAGAAGGGGACCGACTATATTCCCTGGCCACCTTTCACCAGGCTGAATCCGGAAAAACCTCCTCCACTGTTCTCAGTCCTCTGAGTCGGCAGTCTCTTAATGACAATGACTGCATTCTCACTTAGAGAGGGATTTTGTCATTTCTGATGAGATAGTTACTAATAAGAAATTTGTTGAAGAATTATAAACTGCCCTTTTAAATGTTTTAAACATTTCTAGTATAATGCTTTGTGCATTTAATAATGATGCTTCAGCAACTTCAGTTCTGTTCGATCCAACAGCTATTAGACACTGACCTATTGCTACAAAGACAAAACTATTTTAGAGATCAGGAGTCTAAGGGGCAGCATAAAGGACAGCTAGGGAAACATACTGTTTCTTGCAGAGTTTGTCTCAAATCAACCTAATAAAGAAAAATTATTTTTAAAATAAGACTGTTTGATTCATGAATTTCTCATGGTCAAAATGCATAAATGATTCAATAATGACAAGCAGAAAAACTGTTTCTAGGCTTTACAGTAAGAGATTAGACATGGAGGTGTCTGTCCACTGGATCTCTCCTGGGGAGAATGGAGACTGTGATATTTGCATGTGTGGCCCTTTCTGACATCTCATAATTCAAAAACGTTCATGTCACAAAGATAGTGACTCTCATATCCTACCGTATCCATATTCACAAGATAAACCTAAAGCTTGTTTATATCTGAAAACCAGAGCTAAAAGGCCGAGTGGGGGAGCTGGCTCCATTCAGCCTTGCTCCGGTGGGTGTAAACTCATTTCAGCATGCCCTTGCTAACAAAGGAGAGCTTCCTTTTTAACAGCATGCAGTGAGTTGAAGGGTGAACAGGGTATCTAATTTTCATTTGTTTGATGTTTCAAAATTTACTAGTGATAATGAATTACTTTTTCTGTGTTGGTCATTCATTTGTATTTCCGTTGTTGTGAAGTGTCTCTTCATAATGCCCCTTTAACTTCTGAAGTTGCAGTGCTTCTTATTTACCGCTATGAGATCTCTGCAAATGACACCACTTATAGGCACACTTCTGGCCCAAGAAGGTTTGGGCAGAAACACTTCTTGATTTTCACTCAGACATGAGGAGGTAGAAGGAACTATCTACATTCTAGCCTTGAGTCAAGTGCTGGGCTATTCCCTGCCATTCCTTCTGGGTTTTTTCCTTTTTTATTTTGGCTATATTTATTGAGCATCTACTATGTACTGAAGGAGTCAATATGGAAAGGAAAATGAATGAGTGGTTTGTAGAGTGTTCACAGTTATGAGAAACACATTGTAGGGTAAATGGAAGTGATCAGGTTTTTTCTGCCCTCCTGCCATTTAGCATCAATGATACACCCCTGCGGTCTTACACACATGCCTGAGGGTGGGCACGTGGAGTAGGGTGTGGGCATGCGTAGGTGGGCACACTCAGGCTGAGAGACTGGGCATATAAGGGCAGCATCACAGGGATGCCCGCAGCAGCAGTGGTAGCAGAAAAGCAGAGGCATGAGAAAATACTAGAGAGCACAGAGAGAGTGAAGATTTGCTGGGGGCTAGGAGGCTTGCCAGTCTCCTGTCCCCCCCACCCCCGACCTCCCTGCCGGCCCTGTACCTGGTTGCCTCACTGCCAGTTGTGGAGAAAAGCCAATAAAACCCTGACAAGGCCACCGAGGGGTCCAGGAATCCTCCTTTACCATCTGCCCGAATTATAGAGAACCTGCCCTGTGCTTTCCTGCCACTACACACACGCAAAAGGTGATGGCAATAAGAAGGAAGGGCCCTGTGGAAACAGACTATGCCAGATGGGCAGGTTAAGGAGATGAGGGATATATATATATATACATATATATATATATATATATACACATGATGGAACACTACTCAGCCAAACAAAAATATGAACGCTTGCCATTTGTGACAATGTGGGTAAAGCTAGAGGGGATTATGCTAAGTGAAATAAGACAGAGAGAGAAAGACAAATACCAGGCGATTTCACTCATGTAGAATATAGAGGAACAAAACAAAGGAACCCACAATACTAAGCCAAAACAGTGTCTAGAAATATAACTGCAGAAGTGAGGCTACTAAAAGGGAGAGTGGGGTTATCACCCACTGGTACGTGATAAAGGGATGGGTGCTCTGGTGTGGGTGGGGTAAAGGGACATTAACTGAGGAGGTGGGAACCTAATTCCCCTGAGGTAACTGATGTTACCTCAAAATAAAAGGAAAGAAAATAGAAAAAAAGAGGAAGGACTGGGAGAGTCTCGGGAGAGGTGACATGGCTCAGTGGAGCCCAAGTAACGCTAGTTGTGTGAGAAGGTTTGGGCAGGGGGACAGTGACTGCAAAGGCCAGCGAGAGCATGGGAAACAGGAGCATCACTGGCACACAGACCCCAGGGGTTCAAAGAAGAGGCTGAGTGGGTCGGCCCTGCTGTTCCTGGGCACTGGAGGCATGGAACAGGCTAAGTCTCCATCTTCTAAAGCGTCTTTGACCATCTCCTCTGGAGAGACCCTGACCACCTTAATCCAGGAAGAAGACACAGGCAGAACTCACATTCTGATGGGCCTGTGGCTGAGGTAGGTGAGGAAGAACACATGAAAAGACTAGAAAGAGTCAGCAGTGTGAAGAGGGCATTTTAAAAATATCTTTAGTATAGTTTTATAGTGAAGTAACACTGAACTAAAATATGTTCAGTAGCAAAAGTTGCTGTTCATATGTACTACATTAAGTTCACTAAAAGTGCAATTCTGTCTTCTGCCATACACTTTACACCCTTTACCTGATTTATACCCATCCCTCGTCCCCCTTCTTGGTAACCATTAATTAGCCTTATAGTCTAAAAGTTATTTTTTGTTGTTTTATTTAGTACATTCATTCATTTGCTTGGTTTCTCTATACACCACATATAAATGATATCATACAGTGCCTGTCTTTCTTCATCCGACTTCCTTCCCTTAGCACAATGCTCTCTACAGCCATCCATGTTGTTGCAAATAGCCAGATTGCCTCTATCTTTATAGCTGAGTAGTATTTCAGTGTGTGTATGTATGTATGCATATATGTATATATATATCTTCCTTATTCATCTGTTGAATATACACTTAGATTGTTTTTATTTCTTGGTTGTTATAAGCAGTGCTGCAATAAACTTGGGGGTATACATACCTCTTTGAATTATTTTTTGGGTAAATACCCAGGAGTGGGATAGCTACATCATAGGAATTTCTTTTTTTTTTTTAATTTTTTTGAATCATACCCACACTACTTTCCACATGGTACAGCGATTTCCATTCAAGCTTGGTCTTAATTCTGGAGCCCACTGGAGGGGAAGGGACTTAGGATTTAACATCTGTCAAAACCTGTCTCCAATCTCCTTCTATAGGTGTTCTTGGGGGTGGGGGTGTATGGCAGCACTAGGGACAGGGAGTAGTCGAGAGGGGTTATCATCTATCTCAGCCAACAGGAGTGTCATGACCCTGCCCCAAGTCCATCCCCCTGACAGGCAGCATGAATCACCAGGGACAGCACACTGGCTTTAAATGGCCCTTCTCTTAACAGACCTGATGTGTGATTTCTAAGCCTTGGAGATAACACAGAACTCTGAGTGCTTCGAGTGAGGAGTGATGTCTCTGCAGAGGGTGCTACAGCCTCTTGGTATCCTGGGGGGTCCTGTCCATTTTTCAAGAGGACAAGATAAAAGGCACCTGCAGCTGCCGGGATGAGCGGGTGATAAAGCTTCTCTCGCCGGCACCTTTAATAATTAAGACTGGACCTGCAGATCCCAATCTTGAATCATTTGATCATGACAGAGGCCAGACAACACATTTCCTTCACTCATTTGGGGTTCATTATTCAGTGACCAGGGAACTATTATCCAGTCATTAAGGTCCCCAGAACATTCATCTTCTGACAAGTTGGGACAAAAGACAAAAAACCAGACTCAAATCCAGCCTGGACTCCTCTAGGAACACAGATGCAAACCAAGGCGTTCATATTGGGAAGGGTCTCATTCTTCACATACAAGTCATCATGCCGTAGCAAGAATGGCCAAGAGGATCCAGAGCAGGTGTATGGTCTGACAGCATGTACCCAGTTTCTTCAGACCCCTGCTTTCCTGAAGAGCTGGTCCTTACCCATCACAGAGCTGCTTGGAGTCTTTAAAAAAATGTGAGGCCATGTTTTGCTCTCCCCTCTGTCTTTGGTGAATCCTCTCACCACCACTTCCCACCCCCCACCCCCACCTCTGGGCTGTAACCCAGCTCTTGTATGCATAAATAAAAAATCTTTAAAAACATTGAGGCCAGTTAAGCCCTTCTGCTGTTCTTAGTGCGGCTCCTGTTATCTGTGATAACCATTCAACATAAAAGCCCACCCAGTCTTTTATCACTCCCTGTATTGATCTAATCCTCACAACAGTCGCAGGAGGCTGGTATTATCACCACTTTCCATAACAGCAGTGATTCAACCCTGAGTAGTTGGCTGCTGAAGAGACAGGACTGGCTTTAAATCCACTGCTCTGAGCTCAAAGTCTGGCTATGAACTGCCTGTTTCTTTGTTTTTAAATGCAAAGCACAGATATAAAAATAAAAAAAAGTAATTTCTTCAGGAGATGATAAAAACATAAAGTATGAATGGGTTCAGAAAGGACGTGGGCAAATTTGTAAATCACAGAGGTATGAACTAAAGTGATAAAGACATGTAACAACCATGGTAACATTAAGAACACTACTAGACCCTTTGTTGTCAGGTCTCTGGTGTCTTTATCGGAGGACAAGATCTCTGTGCTCCTTACCTTAGGCATTCATGTGACAGCCCAAAACAGTGCTAGGAAATCTTCCATTAAAATGGTGATTTGACCACCTTTGAATCAAACAGAAGAAACCTGAAGTTTTCTCCAATATACAGTAAAACAATTCATGCAGTGGCTTTGAAACACAATGCATCTTCATAAGAGGAGGAGGAGCATCACAGGACAGTGAATGGATGCCATTTTCCAGTCCTGATTATGTGTAGCCACCTTGGACTACAAGTCCTAGTGCAGCATGAACTGCACTTTCTGAGTGGGAAACCAGGGGCGGAGTTAAGTAGACATGCTTGGTATATAACTGAACACATGTGGGCTCAAGTCTTGCTGCTACAGCACCAACTTGTACCCTGGTACCACTTGTTGCAGGATGGATGGTATTTGAGCCTGTGTGGGACAATTAACTCCCCCTTCATTTATCTCTGTGTCTACTTTTGGGCTTGTTCTTTTTTATTTTTAAGATTCCTTTATTTATGCATACAAGAATTGGGGTACAGGCCAGAAATGTGGGGTGTGGGAGGATTCACCAGAGACAGAGTGGGGAGCAGAGCAGGCAGATATACTGAAATACACTGCTGAGAGGAGCAGCAGGTGAGAAAGGAGAGGTCTGCTGCACCATGTGAATCACATCCTTGGTTGGGGATCAAACTTATGCTGCAGTGGCTGCAGATAGCTTCATAGTCCTGAGATTTAACCCCTGTGCCACCAGGGAGGCCCCTGGGCTTTTTCTTAAGTGTGTGGATGAGGACTCACACTCCAGTTATACCCAGCTGACCCAATTTCCTTTAGGGTTGCTCCAAAACAACTTTTCCAAAACTTACTATTTTGAAAGACAGCTTTATTTTTTGTTTAATTTATTTATTTTCAAATTATGTTTATTGAGGTAATGCTGGTTTACATCATCGTATATGATTTGGGGGTTGTCTAAAAATGCATAATTTCACACAAAGCTCACCTCTAGTACCCCAATAGTTCTCCATGATGTTCTATTGGGCCCCCTCCCTCTCCATTCCCACCCCACTATCCTCCCTTTCTGGCTGCCTCAGTTTTGCAGTCAGATGTAAAAGTTTATTGCTGGCTTGGTTTTGACTAACCCTTTATTATGTTACATTATATTCCACATATAAGTGACCCATTCAGTATTTGTCTTTCTGACTTGCTTCTCTTAGCAAAACCCCCTCTAGTTTCATCCATATCACTGCAAATGGCAGGAGTTTATCATTTGCATAGCTGAGTAGTAGCACATTGTTTCTATAGACCATATTTTTCTGATCCAATCCTCTGTCCTTGGGCACTTGGGTTTTTACTGTAACTTAGTAATTGCGAATAGGGCTGCCATGATCTCAGGAATACATATATCACTTCAAATTAGTGTTTTTGTATTCTTAAAGTAGATGCCTAACAGTAGAATTGCTGGTCATATGGTAGATCTATTTTTAATATTTCGAGAACCCTCCATACTGTTTTTCCTTAGGGGCCACAGCAGTCTACATTCCCATCTACAGATATGAAGGTTCCTTTTTCCTCCCATGTCCTGAACACTTGCTATTTCCAGTGAAAGATAACTTTATTTTCTTCTGTACTACTATAACTTTGATATATGATATGAATATTAAGACCTAGCAATAATCTTTTCTTTCATTATGGTCAGGAGGAGAAAGGAGAGCTATCATGTTAGAGCTCTTATAATGTTCTCGATACAGTTCTGAAAGTTTCATACAAGGGCTAATTTAATAACCAAAAAACTCTGTAACACTACGTTTACTGTATGTGCCATTCAGATGACCAAAGTCAATTTTTCAAATATATTAGGTCTCCATACTCAATTTCTGGGTCACAGCTCCCAAAAGTCTTAGACTTTCCCAAGTATTAAGTGGTAAAGGTGTCTTTTGTTATGTGAATGAAGTGGTTTAAGGAATCCACTTAAGAATAGGGGCTGGTGGCCAGGGAAACCAACCAGATGATTAGAGGGTGAGGCTTCTGAGTTGGGGTGGAGGATTTGTGGAGAATGGCATCCCTGAAAAGGGCATAGAAGTTCTGTGCTTTCCCCCCATCTTTGCCCTATGTATCTCTTCAACCTGGCTGTTAGTGAATTATGTACCTTGTAACTCTTGATTTTGTTATTCTTTGATTTAGTGAGTAAATAGGTTGTCTAAGTTCTGTGAGTCCTTCTAGCAAATGAATCAAACCTGAGAAGGGGGCCTGGCCAGGTGGTCAAAAAGCACAGGTGACAGCCTGGGCGGAAGTGAGGGCAATCTTGAAAAACTGTGTCCTGTACCTGTGGGATCTGATGCTCTCTCTGAGTAGACAGTGTCAGAATTGGGCTGAATTAAGCTGGATTCTCAGAGCCCATGCTGGTGCCAGAGAATTGCTGGTTAATGCAGGGACATGTACACAGACAGCCATGCTGCAATTGGATTCTGGAACCTTTCAAGCTCTATGAAGTAGAACCATTAATTTCTCTATCATTGAGATAAGGAAATGGAGGCAAAGAGAATTCACTCATACAGCTGCACCATCCAGTAAGTGGTAGGACTGGGCCTGGCCCAGAGCCCAGGCAGTCTGCCTCAGAGCCTGTGCTCTTATTTGAGTTTCCCACAAATGCATAGTTAAGTGGATTTCTGATAAAAAGGAAAATTCTCTTTGTATACTGATTTACATTAGAGAAACTATTGCAACATGTTGTCACAACACAGACTTTCTCCCTGAATGGAAGTCATCTTTAAGAAAAATTGTTTCATGTCAGGCATTAAAAATAGGTATTCTTATAAGACAGACTTTAAAATAAACACAAACTGTGATTTGTTTTCTAGGTAAACTATAAGGCAACTGCAGCAAATATGAAAAGATACTAACAGAATGGCTCATGTGGCCTCCCCTGTCCTGAAGCTGATAAAATTCCACCATCAACCAATAGGGCCTGAACAATGTGAGTTTGCTTTTCTAGCACTGGCAGTGAATTTTTGCTGATTCACTTGTCATCAGTTCTTCACTACCACCCAAGATCAATGGTTATGAGGTTGCAGGATAGTTGCTCGATATCAGGAAATAATATGGTTATTCCACAAACTCTTCCTGATTTAGTGTGGCTGCCACAGAATTATCCCAAATATTGGACAATTTGGCCAATGGTGTGTGTGTACACACCTATGTGATATGTGTATGAGCATATTTCTATGTGTGTATCAACATGTGTTATTTGTGTTTGTTTATACACATGTGTGTGTGTATTCCTTTAATATTAGGTTCTGACTACAGTGGATCTCTGTTAAGAAGATTCTTAGATATTATAGTAACTAGAACAGGGAAAAGCCCTGGCACTTGAGCATCCCTGTGCCCTTCTTCCTGCAGGCACATCACCAAGTTGCTAGCGGCAAGATGGGCTCCTGCACTTCCACTCTGCAGAGTAGCTGAGGGGTAAAACCAACATCTGTCTGGATTTACAAGGGAAGCAGAGTACTATGAGAGACTAGGTTCAGCCAGAAGAAGAAAGCCCCAGCGGACTGGACTGAAGTGGAAGTTCTGCAGATTAGAGAGAGGAGAGATTGTGGAAGTGGTCACGGACAGATAGAAAGTCCCCAGAGTAGCAGGGAGCTAGGGATTCATGGGAATAGATTTCAGTGTTAGACTGTGGCTCATGAATGGCATACCTCTTTGGGATGCTCTGAGATTATTCAGTAAAAATTTAAATACTTTTTAAACATCTTTGGTTGTGTCTCTGAACATGACTCTGGACTGAAACTGGGGTCCTGACTTGACCCGGGTTATACAACTGTTAGAAATAATTTAGTGTCAGAAAAATCATTAACAAGAATAGGCAGAAACTAAATAGAATTCTTTCCAGCTATAGTAATTTCCAAGTTTAGATGTGCTGCCACTGAATAGTTCAAATGGAAAAATAGTTAAAACACAATTGGTGTTAAAACACAATGTGTTTGGGCCTCCCTGGTGGCGCAGTGGGTTAAGCAACGCACTGTGAAGCAAACCGCAGCCACTACAGCACGAGTTCGATCCCTGCTGCCGGCCAGGGAGGGGACCCACATGGCGCGGCAGACCTCTTCTGCTGTGCCTGCTGCTCCCCTCAGCAGTGTACTTCTGTCGATCTGCCTGTTCTGCTCCCCGCTTTCTGTGGTGAATCCTCTCACCCCCCCCACACCTCTGGCTTGTACCCCAGTGCTTGTATGCATAAATAAATCTTCAAAAAAAAAAAACCACAATGTGTTTACTTCTGAAAATATTCCGGACTCGACTATCACTGCAGACCCTATTAAGAAATGCTCCTTTTCCTGCAGGAAGACCATGGAATGCAAGGGAGCACTTGTCCACTGTGTGTGTGAGGGAAGACGAAGGCTCTCCTCTCTCTCTCTCACTTTCCCTCTCTCCTTTTAAAAAGTCAGTACCTCTTCTCATAAGAGCTTCATTCACATTAAACAAAAATCATTTCCAGTTGCTATGAATCATCAAGCTATTTTCCCCTCAGAGACTAAAGTGTTTTCTGAGAGGAAGAAGAGCTCTTTAGGAGCAAGGTGTTGGGTGAGTGGGGGAAATGGCATGTTGGGTGATGGCCTCACGTCGAGAGCTGCAATAAACACACATACAGCATCTTCCACAAGCAGGGCAGCTCAACCCGTCTATTTCAGTATCACATTCTGCTCTGTTTGCTTATAAAAGACAGCGGTGGTTTTGAATGTTAATCCTGAGGGGGAGAGCTGCAGGTTCATTCATAAGGGCATCTGAGTGGTCCAGTTAAGTTAAAATCAACTCCACTGTGCAGAATGGCAGTGGTAGGTGGGCTCTATAGTGAGAGCCCGAGGACACAGAGCTGATGGTAGCTGGTCCTCTGAACCATCATTCATAATGGATGTAAACTCCTACACATAGATGAAGATGCAGACAGTTCTTAAAACTCATGTTCCCTGTTGTTTCTCAATGAAGAGCAGTGAAAACCGGTTACCTCATATGCATCAGAATGGGTATTACCAAAACGACATGAAATAAGCAAGATAGGGGGCAAGAATGTGGAGGAAAGGAACCCTCCTGCAGTGGTGGTGGAATTGTAAACTGCTGTAGCCACGACAGAAGACAGTGTAGAGGTTCTGCAAAGAATTTAAAAACAGAACTCCCAAATGATTGGTCCAGGAATGCCACTCCTGTCCATTTACCTGAAGACAACAGAATTACTGTCTTGAAGAGACACCTGCACCTATGTTCACGGCAGCCTTATCACAACAGCCAAGACATGCTGACAACCTAAGTACCCACTGATGGATGACTGGATAAAGAAAACGTGTTCACAATGGAATACTACTTAGTGCTAAAAAATAGGAAATACTGCCATTTGTGAGAATACTTGGCAACGAGGGCATTATGCTAAATGAAAAAGATCACACAAAGACAAATACTGCATATCACTTATATATAGAATTTGTTAAAGAAAAAACTCCAAACTCATAAGCAAAGAATAGAATGGTGGTTGCCAGGGGCTGGGAGTGGTGAGATATGTGGTCATAGCATATAAACTAGGTGTACAATGAGTATGTTCTGTAATGTGGTGATTATAGTATTTTATATTTGAAAATTGCTAATTGAGAAGGTTATTTTCACACAAAAAAGTAACTGTGAGGCAATAAAGCTGTTAACTACCTTAGTAATCATTTCACAATATATAAATATATTATCAAATCATTCATTGCATTGTATATCTTAAACTTAGGTGATGTTGCATATCAATTATAATCTTACTAAAACTGGAAAGAGTAAGAACTGCTATAATTTCAAGATTATGGATTATTAAAGTAAGACATTTTCAACCTATAACAGAATATATGTTCTAAACAATTATATACAAATATGCCAAAGGAGGAATCTGGGAGGGCAGACTCACGCAACGGTCTGTACCATTGTCCTTCAAGGGGAAGGAAATGCTGCTTGCCCCTGAAGGCCTGAGTTACATAATATCTCAGAATTCAATGATTTTCAAACATAATGTTTGACCCGGATGGGGTCCAAAGTTCGTTCCACTTGGGTTACATCTGAAGCAGCATACATAATACAAAGGCCCTTTCACCAGGTCAAGGGGTGAGTACAACTCCCTGCTGCTGTGGACCTCCCACAGGTGCCCCCAATATCTTGGACCTTGGTAGCACAGACCCTGTGAAATATCTGCTAGGCTAGAAGGGTGAGAATTGCAGATCCCTGTCTTCCATACCCCACTCTGTGAGTCTCCACCCCGTGTCACCACTCGAAGCAACTGTTCTTTATGAATCCAGGCACATAACCCACTCTAAGGTCTGAGTTTCAGGTCTTGAAATCTATTCTGTGCTAGGGTTTGAGATTTCCCTCCATTAGAGAGAAAGTGGAGACTATTCACTTGCCTTCTTTGGGATACTATATGATAGGCCTGGGTTTAGCTTACCAAACCCCATTCCAAGACACCTTCACTGTCAGCTCCCCCTTTGATCCTTTCCATTTGGCCATTTGAATCTGGGTAAACTCATCTTCCAGGATCCATTTTCTGTAAGCTTCTCTTCTGCCCACCATCTGTGGAGGAAAACCTAAATCCCCTATTTCACAATTTTCCATAAAAAGTGAAAATATCTCACAAGGAGGTTGGATATTTAATATATCTTGTAACAGGCTCTACTTTTCTTCTGTAAGATTGTACTGGTGGCACAGCGGGTTGAGCACCGCACTGAGAAGTATCCGTAGCACAGCAGCATGAGTTCGATCCCCGGTCAGAGAGGGGACCCACATGGCGCAGCAGACTTCTCCTGCCTGGCCCGCTGCTCCCCTCAGCAGTGTACTTCAGTCAATCTGCCTGTTCTGCTCCCCAATCTGTCTCTGGTGAATCTTCTTACCCCTCATACCTCTGACCTGTACCCCAGTTCTTGTATGTATAAATAAATGAATTTTTAAAACAAGATTGTACTGAGCACAAAAGTGCATCCTTGATCAGCACCCTAAAGGACGCCAATAATAGAAAACATAAACACACTTTGCAAAGAAGACACACTGATGGCCAATAACATGAAAAGATGTTATCATCATTGACAGCATCTTTTATTAGGGAAGTACAAATCAATGATTCATACAGAATTGTTTAGAACATATGCTTTGTTATATGCTGAAATGTCTGATTTAAATTATCATCCCTGTGAAAATGGCTATTATCTAAAGGATAAGAAACAAAAAATATCAGAGGTGATGTGCAGAGAAGGGAACCCTTGCATACTCTGGATGGGAATGCAAATTGGTGTAGCCATTATGGGAATCAGTATGGGAATGCCTCAAAAAAATTAAAAATAGAAATCCCACACTATCTAGTTATTCTTCTACTGATTAATTACCAAAAGAATATGAAAACACTAATTTGAAGAAATATATGCACTCCCCCCCAATGTTGACTGCAGTGTTATTTGCAATATCCAAGTACTGGAAACAACCTGTCTCCATCCACAAATGAATGGATAAAGTAGATGTGGTATACATACACAATGGAATACTACTCAGCTACAAAAAGGGATAAATCCTACCATTTGCAACAACATAGATGGTCTAAAAGGTATCGTGCTTACTGAAATCAGTCAGATGGAAAAAGACAAATACCATATGACTTCACTCATATGTGGTAACTAAAGAAGCAAAACAAACTAATGAACTAACTAAATAAAAATGAACTTTTAAACTGAGACCAGTTAGTGGTGAACAGAAGGGAACAGGGGTGAGCAAATCAGATAAAAGGGTTCAATTGTATGGTGATGGATAAAATTGAACTTCTAGTGGGGAACTTATAATATCTATAGACATTGACTTTTAATGACACACACCTGAAACTTATGCTATGCTGCAATGACACTTCAATTACGATAAACTCATTAATTAAATTTAAAAAAGAAAACTTATGCTAAACTAGGGTTGTGGTGGGACAGGAAGATGAGTAGGAGTGCTAATGATACCTTTTCCTAAAGAGGGAACAATGCAAACCAGAAAAGAGATTCACAGTGGGAAATTATTTGGGGGTTTAGTGTTATTTCTCTATTAGTACCCTCATCTTATAGACTATCAAGGTAAAGGGATAATTGAATGGGGGTGATAGATACGATACCTCTGAAGTGAAGAGAACAACAGTCACGAAACTCAGGGAAAGTCAGAAAAAGAAGAAACCAGAGCTCTGAGAGTGCAGGGGTGAGTTTGTGTTAAGGGAAGGGAAGAAGAAGGTGAAGGGGGAGAAATGGCCACTAGGGAAGAGCGCTGAGCTCATAAATGTGCCTTTTCAGCACCCCTGGCTTTCACCCAACTTGCTAAAAATGAAGAAATAAGTCATGTCTGAAGAGCCCTTCACACGCAGTTCAAATGAAAGGAAACAAATGGTTTCTCTCAGGTCGATGAAATGCTGAGCAGAAGGTTCTAGAGTCCTTAAGTGAGTCTCTTTCCTTGGGTTGTGCTCTGTGCCTGTGTACAGCTAAGCACTGTGAAGTAAATTAAGAATGGAACTACATTACTCTCTATGTTCCTGTAGGATCTAACAAATTTGCCTCAAGAAGGTAAAAAAATCCCCAAGGCAAACACCATTGATACTGAATTTTGTTCTTGTTAAAATCCTTATAACCCCATCTTGAAAAAATCTTTGCCTTAACAATACAGATTTTTCTTTGTCATCCCATGATGTAAAGTCTCAGAAGAGAGTAACTGCTTCAGATCTTTAAAATCTTGCATCCTACAAACCATTAAGAAGAGACATCTCCACTGGCACAAAATTTCAGTCCCTGAGAAATCTATGGATAACATGTGCTCTAGTGAGGTCAGATTTCATTATTCCCCAAATATCCCAAACCTGAGCAGCTCTCACTGCCCTCCATGATACCTCCTAAGACCATCGCCATTTCTCTCAGGAACACTGGTGGTCACCTGCTTCCACTCGTGCTTCCTACAGACCACTCCTATGTAGCAGACCAGAAAGGTCTTTAAATTAAAAACCCATGTCTGACCTACATTACTCATATTTTATTCTTGAAATCTTTGCCTGGCTTCAGATAGAATCTGAGTGCTCATTTAGACTACAGGGAGATATATAGCATAACCTCACTTAACCCTACAACTCTCCCCAAAGGAGAGCCTCACCAGTTCCTCTCTCTCAGGGATCTGGACCTCTTGTTCCTCTACTTAAAATACTGTTCTTAGGTGCTTCAGTTTGTTCTTTTTCTCCAGGTCAGTGAAATTGGTGAACTACTCTGACCTAGGATAAGTAGTTGACATAAAATAACCACCTGGTATATCCCTGTATTGAATTTTTATGAATTTATTGAATTATGTCCCCTTCTGAATTTTTGTGCACTCACCTCCAATGGACTACACACTCTCTCTCTGATTACTGCCTGCCTCCCCCAGATGTGAGCAAAGAGGGAAGTCATCATCTCACTGTGTTCTCTCCCTTCATAAATGCTCAAAAAATAATTCTGGAGTGAATAACTGTGCTTTTCAGAGTTCTAGCAGAGCTAACAGCATATTGTTTTCATTTCAATACTTGGCTATTTAATAAATGCATGTATAAAGAAGGGAGCAAAGGGGGAATGCCTTGGTCAAAACTCAAGATCAAAACACTTTGAATCCACCAAAAGAGCACCTGTACCTCTATGTTTATTGCAGCACTAGTTATAATTGGTAAGACCTGGAAACAGCCCAAGTACCCAAAAGTAGATGAATGGATCAAGAAGATGTGGTACATATACAAAACAGAGTACTATTCAGCAATATAATGATAAACTAGGGCCATTTATAGAAACATGGATGAGCTAGAGGGAGTTATACTCAGTGAAACAAGTCAGAAGGTAAGAGAAAAATATTGGATGACTTCATTTTTGGGAGGAATGTGAAAGAGCAACAACTACCAAAAAAAAATAAGAGTAAGCTCAAAGAAATGGGCAATTACAACCACAAACAAACAACAACAATAAAAACTCAACAAGACCAAAAGGTCAAACATAAACTAAAGGGACTATGGGGGGGGAGGGGTGGGAAAAGATGGGGATGAGGGTAGAAGGAGCACAAGGGGCTAAGGTGATGGTGCATGGGTGAAATGGTGGTGGGAACTCCTTAGGGAATACAAATGATGTAAAATATAATTAAATAAAAAACAAACAAACAAAAACAAAACACTTTGAATACAGAGATACTCCTTGAATGAGGGAGGCAATGGGATATAGAAGATTAATGAAACAATACTGTGTTAAACAGCTAACCTAATCAATTCCAAGCAAGGGTACACATTAAAAGTAAAATCCTGCTTCTTATATGATTTGATAATTTTTTCTTTGATTATAAATCAAAATCAGTGGAAGCTTATAACCAGATGGCTTTACAAATGAATTCCACCAAATGTTCAGAAATGAACTAGTGACTACCCTCACAAACTCTTTCAAAAAATCGAGAAGGAAGGGATACCACAAATACATTTTACGAAGTGAACATTATGCTAATACCAAAACCAAATAAGGACAACACAAAAAAGAAAACTACAGGCCAATCTCTCTAATGAACACTGATGCAAGAACCCTAGCCAACAGAATCCAAAAATGCATTAAAAAAGATAATTCACCATGACCAAGTGGGATTTATTTCAGGGACAGAAGGATGGTTTAACATCTGAAAATCAATTAATGTAATCCAACACAGCAATAGAAAGAAAAATAAAACTATATGATCATATCAATAGATGCTGAAAAAGCATTTGGCAAAGTTCGGCATCAATTTATGATAAAGGGCTTGAAGTTCTCAGGATAGAAGGAACTTACCTTAACATAATGAAGGCCATGTATGACAAACCATAGCTAATAACTTTCTCAATGGTGAAATGCTGAAAGCTTATCCCTTAAGGTTTGGAACAAGACAAGGATGTCCACTCTCACCACTACTTTTCAATATAATACTGGAAGTCCTAACCAGAGCAATAAGACAAGAAAAAGGCATACAAGGAATCCAAATAGGGAAAGAAGTAAAACTATCTCTACTAGCAGATGATATGATAATACACATAGAAAACCCCAAAAACTCTAGAGAAAATCTAATCAAAATAATCAACTAGTTTAGTAGAGTAGCAGGACACAAAATCAACACACACAAATCAGTAGCCTTCCTATATACAATCAATCTGAAGAAGAAGAAATCAAGAAAATCATCCCTTTTATAACTGAAAGAAAAAGAATCAAGTACTTGGGAATGAAACTTAAAAAAGAGGTGAAGGACCTATACTAAGAAAATTATAAAACACTATTAAATAGAAATAGAAGACACAAAGAAATGGAAAGACATACCCTCCTCATGGATTGGAAGAATTAACATTATTAAAATAGCCATTCTACCAAAAACAATTTACAAATTCAATGCTATTCCAATAAAAATTTCAGTGGCATTCTTCAAAGAAATAGAACAAATATTGATGAAATTCACATGGAACCACAAAAACCTATAATAGCCAAAGCTCACCTGACTAAAAAGAAGGGGCAATGGAGGTATCATATGCCCAGACCTCAAACTATACTACAAAGCCATAATAATTAAAACAGGATGGTACTGGAACAAAACAGACACACAGACCAATGGAATAGAATAGAAAACCAAGAAATAAAGCAACATGTATGTGAACAAGTAATCTCTGACAAAGGAGCAAAGCAGTGGGACAAGGATAGTTTGTTCAATAAGTGGTGCTGGGAAAACTGCACTGCTATATGCAAAAAATGAAACTAGAATATTATACCTCACACCATGCACAAAAACCAACTCAGAATGGATTAAAGAATTAGACATGAGACCTGTAACCATAAAATACATAGAAGAAAATATGGGCAAACACTACATGACATACATCTCAGTAACATCTTTAAAAACAGCACCTAAAGCAAAGATAGTGAAGGAAAAGATGAACAGTTGGGTCTATAACAAACTAAAAAGCTTCTGTACAGCAAAAGACACATAAACCAAAACAGACACCCCACTGAGTGGGAGAAAAGTTTTGCACACAAATAAAAAATTCAGCCATCCAAAATGGAAGCAGAACCCTCTATACTTCTAGATTTTTCCCCTTTGTGCTCATGGTAAAGCTTTGAAGCTACAGAAGATACTGGTGATACTTCCTTTTAATTTTTTAGAAGAAAAAAAATTATGTCACAAAGTAATGAACACCATGGCCAACCTTGAACCATAAAACTGTTCATTCATTATGGAAAACTGCCATCATCATCCTTTCTCTAAAAAAAAAAAATCATCAAAATGATGATTATCATTGTAATACCATATTACAACGTAAAGTCTCCAGTGGCTCCATGGCTAGAGAAAAACTGAGACCACAGACTTGTACAAGCTGTGCAAGTGTGGGGAACAAGTAAAGTAGAACCTCTGGACATTAGTACCCAATACTCCTACAGTTATCCCCCTAGTTCAGCCCCCTCATTTCCAGATGTAGAAAATGAGGTCACATACAGCAATGAACTCTGCAGCAGAATCCAGACATCCTTAAGACTGCCAATCACTAAGCCAACATCTTCTTTATAAACCGGGTTTACCAGACTACACTATTTGCTATTGTTGTTTGTTAACTTTATTGGTCGTACAACTTTATTAATTTCATCATTACATTCCATCAAAGGTCTAGATTCCACCCACTACTATATCACTGAGTCCAGTGCTTATTTTTTGTACTCTCCAGCCTGTTTTCCCCTCTGATAAACACTAGTATGTTCTTTGAATCTAAGCGTTTGTTTTTATTTTGTTGATCTGCTTTGCTTTTTTAATATTCCACATGAATTAGATCAATGACGTCTGTCTTTTTCCACCTTACTTATTTCATTACGTGTAGCGCACTCTAGATCCATCTGTGTTGCCACAGATGACAGGATTTCTTCGTTTATATTCCGCTGTGTATATATACCACACCTTCTTTATCTGATTGTCTGTCAGTAGGTACTTAGGTTGTTTCTAGTTCTTGGCTATTATTGGTAATGCTGCAATAATAATGGGAGTGCTTATATCTCTTCGAATTGGTTTTTGTATTCCTTAATTAAATATCCAGAAGTGAAATAGCTGGATCAGATTGCATTTCTAGTCTTAACACTTTATTTGCCTTAATAAACTCCAGATAGTATATAACCTACCATAACCTCTAAGAGAAGCTACTGCTGCAAAAAAAATTACTTTGAGTAGAAGATTTGAGAAGAACAGAGACTGAGACCCAAGTCATAGAGGATGAGGATGGCTCAATTTCAAATTAGAAATTTCTCAACCCCCATATCACATGTCTTCTTTATGCTATGAAATGAAGAGCATGCCAAGGCCTATTTGCTACAAATAAACTCAAAATAGAGAATTGTATCATAGTTATTCCCTACCTTTCAATTTGTCCTCATATCTTAAGAAACCTATTGAGTGCAGAGTTGACAGAATAAATCTGAACTGTTGACCAAATGTTAGCACAACTAAGAGAAATTAGCAATTTCATAGAGTCCTAGAGTTCACTATCATGAAATGACTCACAGTGGGCAAGTCAGATCTTGGAGATGTGGCCACAAGAATTCGGTAACTATACTGTATATATACTGTAACTATATTGTATGCATATATTTATATATTTAACTATATTGCATATATATTACAACTTATATTGTAAATATAAGTAACTATTCCTAATGGTTAGTTGCAAAAAACAAGGGACAGACCTTATGCATGCTATTATTTCCAGGGACAGTAGTATATAAAGATACAGCACATTCTCTTAATAAGCTGGAGTCTTAACAACATTGGTTTTAATATTTATTCACGTTTTATAACCTATCAAGGCAATGAATTCGAGTTAAGAAAGGACATGAAGGTCTATGAACACACTGACTAAAATAGACTTGGGGACCACACTGACAGACAGATCCCTATTCAAAAATGCCCTATACTACACTAATAAATATATACCCTATACTAATAAATAATAAATATTGGAAATAGTTCCTAGTATGTAAAATGTACTAGACAAATAAAATCCTTTAGAAAGCATATTAGATTACTCCTTTTCATAGACAGCACATTTATCTTTACAGGAGAAATGGTCATGATGGTATGTTTAAACAAAAAAAACCACATGCATTTAATTTTTAAAAATCTCCTTAGAAAGGGAGATACAGAATATTTGGAAAATAAAACAGAAAGAAAAAGGCTCACTGGTAATCAGTACCCCAGAGAGATTCATGACTCCCTTTTCCTGGTACATACAGAGGCATTTATTTTCAGCCCATGCACATATATACCAATATATGTATAATCTGATAAATGCAGTCACTCTCTATGAATTTCATACCTAGTTTTTCCCATTTAACCTAAGAGCATCTTAATAAAAAGAAGCAATAACTAGAAATTCTCCAAAACGGAATGGACTACATCAAATTCTTTAATTTTCCCATCCCAAAAGTTTGGGATTAAAAAAAATTGGGGGATTACTTATTGATACACTTCAATTTGCATTTGATCCAAGGAACTGCAGAACCAGACATAGCCAGACATGCAGATGAGTCTCCAGTCTCTAAAACAGAGGTGCCCTTGATCTGCTTTTGGCTCAGATGTAAGTTCCCAGGCCTAAGTAACAGGAGCCTGCTTAGGAGCAGGGCACAGTGTGAGGGCTGTCTTCTTACCAGGACTCAGGGACTGTCAACAACAAACAAAAAGAAATTCAGTGTAAAACTGGCCCTTCTTCTGAGCCCTAACATTCATGGACAGGGGTGATTGGTGAGGTGAAGCTGGCACAGACACAAGCTGGAGAAACTGCCCTCGGTGCCCCAGGCCAGCCTAGGCCCAGAGCCCAAATATAACAGGACTTCATAAATCCGTGCCTGATGCACATAACCCGCTGAGAAAGGAAGAGGTGGGTGATGTGAGGTTTCCACTAGGTTGAAAGTTCCTGGAACAGAGGAACTGAATTCTTCTAAAAAATCCCTTACTCTAATAGAATACTTCCTTGCCTCCCTTCTAAAGCATACATTTGCTCACTGAAGTTTTAAAAATCAGACACGGTTCTGATCAGACTGCATTAACTTATTACCTGTGTAAACTTAGAAAACAGCTAGTTTCTCACAGTCTCTACTCTCGTCTGTAGGCGGGTGTAACAGTATCCGGTAAATAGCACTATCATTAGTATAATATAAGTTCATTATTACCAAACAGCTTGTGTTGAGCACTTTGTTATGTTACGCTAGGGCACACGTGATTAAATTATAAGTATTCAAGGAGCTCACGATGATCATAAAATGATGCTGATATACTGAGAAGTGAGTAGGTTTTTCTCTATGAAGGGAAAGTCTTCATTTCTCGATCCCATTTCACTGTCCTCTCTACCTTGAAAGCCGGCCACACTGACTTTCCCACAGCTTATGGAGCTTATGGACGGGTAGTACTAACGAATAGACAACGTCATGTTATGTATTTTCAAGCTTCTCTTTGCTGCTGAATTATATCCTGTGCATATGTGGTGCCTTTTCTAGAATAAGGTCAGTTCTTCATGGGCAAGTTACCTCAATTCTTTTCTTTTGTATCCACCACCCACCTGCACACAGGGCCTGTTCATAAACACTGAGTCAACTGAAACCATTCCAGCCTTGTCACTGGCCAATCCACAAGCACTAACTGAGGATTATTACCCCAGGAAAACTTAATTGGATGAAGCAATTTTCCTTGTTGTTTAGAATGCTGTTATCAGAAACACAATTAAACTGTGACACCAATTTATGATCACAGACTACTCAAGTGGAAATATTTAGCAGCTGAAGAATGTTGGGGAAGAATGGGTGAGTGACTGAACAGCAGACCATTTTCTCCTCTGTCCTGGGGGAGGATGGACATGGCATCGCTGCCTCCCACTGGGGCAAAGATTCAGATTTATTGCAGCACAAGTGTTGATATGCCTCTCTCAAGGGGTAGTAACTATCACTTGTATTTCTTATTTCACCAAACATGATGCATTTTCATAAGCTATTGGATGTATATACAGAATGTATACAGAATCTACTTCGGAGACACCATCAGTGAGATATAACGTATAGCTGAATCAAGTCTGAGCCCCATATAGAACAAATATCACACTGTCACTGACACACTCTCTGGGCTGGTTCCAGAAGCCATTAATGATGATCCAGGCCCCACATATATGTGAACAATGCCGTGTCTGCCATTATTACTTCAGGGTCTATAATTACCTGACTGGGGGTGAGGCTGATCATTTATACAGCTTAAGGAATTAGCACCAGATCTTCTAGACTGTTAAGAGTTTTCTGAACGCTGAGTCCATTTCTAGATCTCTCAATATGATTCCTATGTTGTCTCTATGTTTTTGTTTTTTTGGAAAAAACTATACTACAAAATATCTAAGTATTTAAGACACATGCCCTAGTGGGACAATTGCTACAGTTACAGTTACTTCCCCACTGATTTTTGCAAAGCTTTGTAGTCTCATCTGGACACACCTTATATACAATGTACCTGGAAGTCATCTCACCATCTCTCAGCCTGAAACTCCTGTCCCACCTCTGTTTCTTTGTCACAGTGTTATTTACCTCTAGGACTCAGCTGAAACCTTAATCATCCTCTCGATGAGTTTTCCCTATTCCAGGGAGAGACCCTTCTCCAGTACCATCACAAAATGACTGACATGGCAATTACAACATCTGTTGCACCACCATCAGTTCCCAAAGAGCAGGGATGAGGTTTAACCCACTTTACAGTCCCAGTCCCAGCGCAGAGCCTAAAGCACTTGAAGGGTTCCCTCAGTGCTTAGGAGACTGAAGGCAATGTTAGTTTTTAAATGGAGTCAATAAACACCAGTGATCAGGCTCCATCTGTTTACTTGGACAAACAAGTCCATCAGCAGCACCCCTGTCCACCTGGGGCTGTTCCCAGGGACAGTCAGATGTTTCTCCTGAAGGATACACTTCACATCATCCTGGAAGCACAATGGAAAGGCTTTGGAAGATGAAAACACAAAATTACACTTACCAGACAGACAAAATATCTGTCTGCTATAATGAATGGAAAAACATGAAATCATGAAAGATTCAAAGCATACAAGGAAGTTAAGAATTACCCCAAACAACACAATAGAGAAATGGTCATTGTTAATGTTTTGGTGAACATTTCTTTTAGGCACTTGCACAGAATTTTATGTATATTGTAAACAACTAAATTGACAAATATGAAGTGTTGTGTAATATTTCATAACACGCAGTTGATCTCTTTCCCTTGCAGGAAGCATAGGGTAGCACCGCAATCTGTAATACTTGCTTCACCAGTAAGGAAGACCCTTGAGCGTACAGTTTGCAAGCTTGTCCAATTATTCTCTGTGATAAGTTCCTAGACTTGGGACTGCTGGGGCCCACGGTATGCTCATTTAATTTTTTAATCTACATTACTATTCTGTGCCCAGGAAAATGGTTCGGTTTGACACTCCCACGTACAGCAGGCAGCCGATACAAGCTGCTGTCAGAGTGGTGAAAAGTTTTGCCTTGCATTTTTTTGGTGTGGTTTATTTGATTATCAGCAAGTTGATGATCTTTCTGTATGTTTTTTGGACTACTATAGCTTTTCTCTTGCGCATGCCTGGTCACAATCACCATTTTCAATTGAAGTGTTAGTTCTTTCCTTAGGAATTTTCTATTAGTCTCACTAGTCTTATCTTTACTGTGAATATTACTTTTGTTTTGACATTTTTCTTTTTAACTTAATTTACAGTGGGTGGCTTATTTGTTGTATGCAGAGATTGTAAATTTTTATGTAGTGCAATTTATCAACTTTTTCTTTTATGGCATGAGATTTATGGCATTACAAAGAAGACATTTTGCAACCTAAGATTATAGAAACACTTGCCCATCTTTTTTATAGTACTTCTGTGGCTTCATATTTTGCAGTTAAATATTTTTTGATTTACCTAGAAAACTTTAGCATGAAGAGAGGTGTAGGGAATTCAGTTTTTAAACTTAAGAATAACAGAATATTTTAAAGAATAAAAGGTGAATTAAAATACCATTGAATTTGTATATCTTTTTATTTTAGTTAGTTATGGATGCATTTATCCAATTATAATAACTGGGATCATTATCTGTCTCTGCTGCTTCTGGGAATCCCCATGGTGATTCACAAAGAAACATCCTTAGTTCTACAAATATCCTCACTGGACACAATAAAATGAAGAGATTAATGTTTCATAAATGAAAAATATATTTGTTAACTTCTATAAAGGGATTAGTTATTTAAGCCATCCTTTCATAAAAATAGAACATAATGTTATATTTGCCACTCATAAATTGTATATTTTGGTGTTTGTTTTAAGGACACACATACTCTCATTTTCACCTTACATAGAGCAGAAAATTGGTCTAGGTAAAAATAGAGAAAGAAAAAAATCATAAGAACTCACTAAAATATTTTAAATTTTAAAGTCCATGAGCTAAGCATTGACTAGATAACTGATCAACCTTTAAAACTGGGAGAATTATACATGTACAATAAGTTGAGGATGCTTTTTGCCCCAGTGTAATCTAGGAAACTAGATTGGTTGGTGTTTTGCTGACGACAACCCTATTGCCACCCGCTCAGAACTCACACCATGTGCCAAGCTCTGGTCCATGGACTTTACAGAAATGAATATATTTAGGTCTCACAACCGCCTCTCAGTACAGATGGGGAAACCATGTTAGTGAGTACCTGAGTCAGGATTTGAAACCAATTTGCCAGATTTCAGGTCCACCCACTCACCATGACATTAAATTTCCTTGTGCCATTGAAAATATCCCTACAGCCACAACAGTCTCTCCAGAAATCCTCACTCAAAAGCTAAGGCTGAGTTCAGGAAGGCCTGCACTGGATAGACCTCAGCGCAGAAGCCAGTAGAGGCCCGTGACTTCCCACAGACCCCATGGCAAAGGCAGACATCTCATTCAAGAGGGGATTCTTTCTGGGCCCAGAGAGAACATCTTCAGTTCCAGCCACAGTCCCACTTCAATTAAGTGGACTGGCATGGCTCTTAGCTTCAGTTTTCTTTTCTATCAAAGTAAGGATAATAATAATAATTGCAGGTGAAAAGGCCTTATACATGGTGACGCATGAGTCGAACAGTTACATTTCTGGTGCCAAGTAGCAATTCAGGACAAAAGAATCAGCCACATTTAAGGCTCCTGGTACATAAGGCAGGGGACCTTTCTGACTTCTGCAGAGGAAGCGAAGGCCTAAAGGAGGTGCAAACACAAGACAAGGGCATCCAGGGGCACTTCCAGGTAGACACTAACAGGCAGGAGCTTATGACAAAGAAGGTCTTTTCTGTCACAACAGCCAGGAATCCAGGAAGAAGGAATTGTTTTTAAGTTATGAATTCTATGATGTCACTCAGGAGAAAATAACTCCAAAAAGTGCTTCGGATAAGGAAACCCTCCCCCTCCTTTCTTGCTGCTGAGTCACTTTTTCAGAAGGTCTCCAGCAGAGAACAAGTTATCTGGATCTTCCACTGGAAGGTACTGGAAGGCCAGGAGGCACCCAACAACATCCTTGTTGCCTCTCTGGGGATGAAGAAAATCATTCTTATGTCCTGCCTGAGGAACAACTCTAAGCAGCACAGAGAAGACCAGGCACCTGCAGGGACAAGAGAGCAACTAAGGGACACACTCAAGATGCAAACCTAATGAGGAACCGTGCCTACATGTCCCCCAGTGGAGTCTGAGACCCCAGAGATGCCCTCAGTTTTCCAACAGGCTGCGTGGAGACAGGAGGTGACAAATGTTCCTGTTTCTACTTCTCTCTGTATCTAACATTAAAAGAACAGGTGCCTGATGCTGGAAAATTTTCCAGGTAGAAATTCACATTGACTCTACTTCACCTTGATTGAATTCTGCAGCAAACGGCGTCTAGCACCATATAATTTAAGGTGTGTGTTGGGACGGAGGATGGGGAGAGGCAAAGAGAGAAGAGGTTGGGCGAATCTACACATTATTACAATGAATGCTCAAGTATTCCCCCGCTGTTCACGCATTTGCTCTTCCACTCAATTCCAAGTGGGGATACCACCTATTCTCTCCCATCGTAGGGTGAGGAACGAACCTCAGGCACAAATGAGGTTACTTGACAAAGACAACACAGGAAAAAAGTGGTGACGAGGATTCAATGCTGTCCATAGAAAATTCACAATCACTCAGGTGCTTATGGTACTAGCCCCTATCAGAATGACCCAGAAACTGTCAAAAAGAAGGAAATGAAGCAAACATGCTCTGAGCATATTCTCTGAGGCAGACACTGGGCCAAGTCCCTTTGCCTCAGCAGTGGATGGGCTAGAGCTCCTGGCCAGAGTGTACTGCCTTCTGTAATTTCATGCATCCCATTTGCACGTTCAGACATTAGGCTCAGCTGTCAACATCACGGTGTCTTCAAAGACAGCCCAGGGCAAGGTTCCTCACTCATCTTGACTCCAGTGTTTTCAGCCTGTATGACTCTCACATAACACCCCCAAACACTTCTCCAATCTTTAGGGTGCTTTACTAACTTAAGCAAAAAGGGGAAGGATATTTTCTTTCTGATCTTTGGGAAATAAAAACTTCAGGAGCCAAGAGAAGGTTCCCTAGACAGGCAAAAGAGTCACACTCGATTCAGCTGAAGACTACTACCTACACACATAACAGATGAATGAGTTAGAGCTTAGCTCCACCACCGCTTCCAAGTTCCTCCCAACATCTGCTTTGGTGTACCATCTGTAATATACAGAAACCCTGTTTCATTAGCAAACTACAGGCCCCAAGTGCCTTGTATCCCCAACAGGAAGTGAAATTGTTTCCATGTACTGGTGGAAGGAAGGGGGGGTTCTCTGAAAGCCAGGAAACACACACATCTCACCATGAGACTGCGCTTTCTGAATTGTCTATCTGTTTCATTCCCAAATAAAACTATTTTGTTGGTGAAACAGCTTCAATGCCTAACATCCCTCTCCCCCAGCCGAGTGCACCTGCGTCCATGGAGAGAGTCAAAACAGACACAGGACAGCTGCCTCATCCTAACTGCTTTCCTCTTAGATCCCTTAAGAAGTGACTTTCACAACTGCAACTTGAAAGGGAAGGAAATTCTGAACATGAACACTACCTTTCAGAAGTAAACCAGCACCATATAATAGAAATAGAATATGAGTTGTGTATATTTATATTTCTAGATGAGGTCACAAAGATGGTGACAGGATTTCTTGCTTTGCTCTCAAGAGGAACAGCTGACAGTGAACTGTAGAGAGGCACAACAAGAGATCCCCGTGGTCTGGGGTGAAACTGAAGGTCTCCTTGCACCTCAGAGAGCAACAGAGACTGCGCCAGAGGAGACAGAGAGGAGAGTCACAATTCTCTGGACAGGAGGGAGACAGAGAGTACCTGGAGACTAGAGACCAGGGTAGGGGACATACTCTCAATCCAGTGAAGCCCATATGGAGGAGCTCGGGTACTCCACACAGGCCAGGCCCCCAGTAAACAAGTCAAGAGAGGAGGCATTCTCCACTGCTCTCCCCTCCCTGATCTCTTGGGAATGATGCTGACCTCATGAAATGTACTGATGGCAGAGGCACTGCTGAGTACTAGATCTGGGACCCCAGAGAGAAGGGTATGGGTGGTTATCACAACCATGAACCAGGCCCCATCCCTCCCAGCACTTTCATGACAGTGATTGCTCCTCCATGCCCCTCAATACAGCAATTCAAACACAGACCTCAGTACAGAAGCCAGTAGAGGCCAAAAAGAAAAAATCAAATCAAACAAAGACACAGCTCCTGGCAAAGTAAAAGTAGTTCAATGTTCTAAGTTGCTGATCCAAATAATACACACACACACACACACACACACACACCACATAGATACACACATGGCTATTTAAAGAAACTTAAAGTAGCAAAATGGGAAGACAGAAAAAATAAAACACATGGCAACTTGAGACCTCAAGGGAAATGACATCAATGAAGAGAGTAACTCTCCAGAATCTAACTCCAAAACGGAGGATAATATCCATGAGATAGAGAGTTCCAAATTGCTACAATGTGGCCAGCAGTTACTTCATTGTATGGTACAGAATTAGATACCATTCCCTCTGCTACTGTCTCACAAACACAGATATCTTTAATTTATTCTCACTTTATGCAATCAGAAATTATCACAGAAGTAGTTAATTATTAGTTTGCCTACAACTGCTTTGAATTTCTCAGTGAATCTGATGTATTTTATCACTTAATCTTCTCCATAACCCTGCATCCCTATTTTATACGGGTTGAGAGATTGGCACAACAACATTTCTCTCTCTGTCTCTCTGTCTCCCCCTCTCTCTCTCCCCTATCATATGTTCTCAATTTAAAGGAGACAAGGATTAGAACAGAACTGAAGCCGTATAGCAATATAGAGCTCAAGGGAAAGAAGGCAGTCAAATTCCTGCTTTGCTGCTGCTCCCTTATCCCTCGCCTATACCTCTCTACCAGAATTTACTTAAGAAGCTAAACACCTCCACTTATGGGAATATTTGTAAACATGAGGCTCTCTTGGCCCTTATGAGCCAAATTCAGCCTCAATGGAGGCCACCTAGTTCTAGAGGGAAGCAGGCATAGTGAAGGCCCACATTGATGCCAGAACAATCTCTCTGGCTCCAGCTCCTGAAGTCAAAAGGATTCTATGTCACATATAGACCCTGCTTTCAGGGGCTAACCAATTCATAAGAGAGATGACACATAAAAACAAATAATGAGAGATTATATATAATAAGCCAACTATATAAGCAAGCAAAAAGTTTCTGAGGTGGCAGAAAAGATATTTTCTGAAGGTATTAGAAAAGTTTCATGCAAGCTGGGATGAAGATTGTGAAAGAAGCAGGATTTCAAGAGAAGAAGGCAGGAGAGGAGGCACGTACCACAGAGAGGTTATGATGTACCACAGGGCTGGCCAGACACAGGTGTGTGATGAGGTCCGAGGATCAGCTGTCCAATGTGGCTGAAGAATAGGGACCATGTATGAGGCATCATCATAGTTCTTGAACATTAACAATGGATGCGGGATTTTACTGGCTCAGAACTAGATGTATGAGAAAATTCTGGAGCAGGAAAACTAGCATGGGAAAAGGAGTGCTTTGGAAAAACCTGACATCATTTGACAGTGGTGCAAAAAATGGAGAATTAAAAGCAAAAAACAACCAAGGGGACTAAAGGAGATGGACACTGAGGGTGCTACACTCTCTCGGATCATGGGCAAGAACTATGAAGGTGGCGGTAGGAAAGTGATGTCAGGAGAAAGTAAGAGTCACAGGGTCTGGGAATTGGAAGAAACAAAGACTTCAAAGTTTCCAATTCCAGATTATTATAGTTTACATGAGTGGAAAAATGAAGGTGACCTTCAGGCAGACAAGAAAGCCAATATAACTGAAGTGTTCCTTCCCATGGGGATGGGCTGCAGAAGGAATAACGATCTCAGGTTTGACAAGACAATTTCCCTAACAAGACCTGAATCTGTTGCTGCACCTACTTTAATACTCTAAATGAACGGCTGTTGAATTAAGTCCAATAAGCACTTGGCTCTCTTTAGACTTGTTTAACTAGTTCATATTAGCTTAAACCCGGTGGTCACTTAGTTTTCTCAAGCTGGTCTCAGCAAACTGCTCCACTGTCCTCTGAATGACAGAGCCAACCTACTGACCACTATTCACATCTGTCCTGACCACCAAGAGAGAGAAATTCCTATGTAGAGAAGGAGCTCGCTGGTCTGGATTCTACTTCTAAAAGGGCTAAATACAACACGGGAGGGAAGACTTTCGATCTGAAACATTTTAAAGATTTCTTTTTATTTATTTATGCATATAAGGATGGGGTGTATGCCAGAGGTGTGGGGGGTGAAAGGGTTCATGAGAGACAGAGTGGGGAGCAGAACAGGTGGATCTACTGAAATACACAGCTGAGGGGAGCAGTGGGCAAGACAGGAGAGGTCTGCTGTGCCATGTGGATTAACTTTCTGGCTGGGGATTTAACTCATGCTGCTGTGGTTGTTGACAGCTTGATAATGCTGAGACTGTAACTCCTACACCAGGAGGGAGGCCCCACTCTGAAATGTTTTATGCTTCAATATTTAAAGTTAAATCAAGTTTATACCTAATTATTGATGACACCGTTCCTGATTAATGACCTCTAGGAGGTCAAGATGCCCATCTATCACTGTAAAAGAAACTCCATTATACACATTTACAGTGGCTGGTGTCCTAAATAACCAAACCTCACAGAAATACCAACTGCTTCATAAAAACATAAATTACCATTTGCGAAAACACATTGCTTATCAACGCTCCCCAGCATGTCTTCAGAAGCTATGAAATTAAATTAACACCTTTAGGGAAAGGACTGAAGCGTGCATGTGTGTGCTTACATGCACACACACTCAAGAGATGCATACAACAGAGCTGTCCCCAAATATGCCACCCTTCACTGACTTTGTCAGCTCTTCCATAGCACGTGGTAATAACATTGAAAACCATTTAGCTTTTAAAAAGTGAATGAGGACACTTTACTCAGTGAAAAATAGAGGAATAACTTGGAAAGCAGACTCCAAATGTCCAGGTTGGAATATAATGCAGTTGTACAGTTTTTACCACCTCTCTCTAAAGGTATGGTAAGAGTTCTCTGAAGATGGTTCCCTATAATTCCTTTTTTTCCTATTTCCTCCCACATACTCATGACATGGTGTGGCTTTGTGCTCACCTGACTTGGGGCTGGTCTCGTGATCTGCTCTGATGAACAGAATGTGGCAGGACTTTAGGGGTTTGGCGACTTACCGTTCCTCTCAGGAGCCAGTCACCATGTGAAAAGTCTGACCAGTGCCCAGCTGGAAAGAGGACTCATGGACAGAGGTTTGATGACAGCTTAGTCAGCTGAGCCCAGCTGAGCTACCAGTTGAATGTCATCACATGATTGCAGCCAGCCGAAGACGGTACATGACCCAAATCACCTCACAGAATCATGAGGAATGAGAAGTTGAAGCCACTCATTTGTTATGTGTAATAATCCACTGAAATAATGGGTGACAAAAGATAACACACGGTTAAGAGTGAAGCACAACTACTATTCATTGCGTGATGGCTTGGGGATTTTTGTTCATTTGTCTTCTTTATAAACTAAATTAAGTGGAGAAACCCTAATGGGACCTTCTCTTGTCATTTCAAACTCCAGACTTCAGGAACGTCTAGGATGTCGGCGCTGACATTCAGTGCTGGGTTCTGACACTTCTAAACCCAAAGTGGTGTAGGGGTAAAAAACCCATCTTTCTAACTGGGTTCTGAAGAGCTGTCCTTACTTTATCTTTGATTTCTAGTGACTATGCCACACACCTGCACAAGGGTATGTTAGATCAGGAGGACAAATGCCAGAGTAAAACTTCTGAAGAAGCTTAGCAGAGCCCTTAACAACTCTATGGCATGAAGCCATAGAAATATGGGGTGCCACATACTAACCAGAGATCACGAAAGACATACTTCCTGTGAGTGCCACTGAGATCTTGGGGTTGTCTGACACCCAACAATAATGGATGGATACAAGGTTCCTTTGTTAAGATGCTAACATCTGCAAAATACACATGGCACTCTGGAACAACAGAAAGTCTCCTCAGCTCTGGAAGGGGCAACTAAACTAGAACATGATGGTTTGGTGTCTCACTGACAAGCAGAAAATAATTACAATATAGTGATTATCACTGAATTTTTGCTTCTATAGTCTAAGATGATCTTTCAAAAGATTAGAATTTGATATTTGAAGTTCTCCCTAATTTAACACTGATTTAATTTCCTAGTCAGTTCTCTGCCACTTACACTTTGTATTCCATTCAAATCAGACTATTTCTAATTCTGAGCATGTTCAAATCCCCTCGTGCTTTTCCTCACCCACTTCCTTCCTATGTCCTTCATCCAACGTGATTAGAGTCTCTACTCTAGTAAGGCCTGTAGGTCACCCCATAAGAAATCTGCTCTGACCTCACCTTCCAAACTGGTCTCTCATCTCCTGACTCTTATCATGAGCTATGTCTTTTTCTCTTTTGACAGCTAACTTATTCTGCCTCATTGCACTTTTTCATCTTCTTAGCCCTAGAAAGCAAGACTTCTATTTTATTTACCTCTGTCTCCTCCACAGCATTTAGCAAAAGGTCTTGCATGGAGACTGTACCGCAGTCCATGCTGTTTTGCATTTAAGACTGAATGACCGCTGGGCTGCAGCATGGCACCAGGACGCAACTTGCACTCTGGAGTCTAAGAGACTGGAGTCGTCACTGAGTTGCAGGGTGACTTTGGAGCCATTAGTCTTTCTGCCTTTAGCTTCCAATTACGTAAAACTGGGATGGCACATATTTCACAAAATTGTGACTACTCAACATGAAAGTGAAGGCAAATGCCTCTCTGTGCTTGACACAGGGGGTGGCTCCATTAGCGGGAGCTATTACACAAGCGATGATAGAGTACCATAGGAGTTAAACAAATCCCTGATATTATTTTCTCTGAAAAGAGTTAGATGGTAACAAGAGCGACTCTAGCTCTGTTTAGTTTTTTCCCAGAAGCTGAGATTTCAAAGGTTTGGATTCTAGTTTTATTAAGATGCTCATATGTTACTCCACAGTTCTTTTTTTTTTTAAAGATTTATTAATTTATGCATACAAGAGCTGGGGTACAGGCCAGAGTTGAGGGAGGTGAGAGGATTCACCAGAGACAGAGTGGGGAGCAGAACAGGCAGATTGACTGAATTACAATGCTGAGGGGAGCAGCAGGCGAGACAGGAGAGGTCTGCTGCACCATGTGGGTCCCCTCCCTGGCCAGGGATTGAACTCGTGCTGCAGTGGCTGCGGATGCTTCACGGTGTGGTGCATAACCCCTTGCACCACCAGGGAGGCCCATTACTCCACAGTTCTAAACTCTATAGGTAGTCCCCATGGAAAGCCAAATTTTCTAGACTGCAAATGCAGCTCCTTAAAACAAAGCAAAATCTCCCTGGACCAGCCAGTTTTTAAGAGAGCATTAGTGCTCACAGCATCCCCAGTTCTCCACCAGGGGACTGAAACCATCACGACAGTGCATCAAAAGCTAGAAGTTCTACATGCAGAATAAGAGAACAGTGAGTGACTGGATAATGCAACCGCAGTTGTTTACATAAAGACATCACCTCCACCAGGTTGAAAGAGATTAAAAGTGCCACATCAATGTCAAAGAGTGGGCGTCATGGTTAAAGTAAATCAGCAACATTTACTTCATTTGCCTGAACTAACTAAAATTTCCCGTGAACACAGTCACATTTCATTAGATCGGTGATAGATCTTCTAAGACAAAATCAAGATGGAGCAGACTCAGAAGGCTGCAGGTGACCACTAAGTATCGCAGGCAGGCTTAGCCTTCACGGGCGGCCACCGGCCTACCACAGTGCCCACCTACCACTGACCACTGCTTCAAGGAACGACGACTGGTGCTGTCTGACCTCCTGAAGACATTTTGGGCTTGGGGTGAAATACCCTGATTATTAAAGGCCACCATGCCCCTTTTATTTTAAAAGTCTCCGAGAGGCTAAAGAGGAAAAAAAATATAAATATAGATATACATATACACACCTGCACATACTAGGTGTGCCCACAGAATGGTAGTTTGTAACCTTTGTATCAGGACTGCAAAGTCATTTTGAATCAGCAAAGGTTAAAAAGTGCTTATTAAATCCACTGTACTTGTGTTTCTGAAGTTGAATGTTGTAATTGGCAAGGAAATCAGTCTAAGGAACACCACGCTCTCTCATTTACAAAGCTACACTCACTCTGTTTTTGGACACTGGTGTTTTTCCATCTCACAGTTCTCAACTCTCAAGGGATACCCTGTGGCCACTGTCTCTTTAGGACTTTAAAGCTTGACTATTCAACCTGTTGACTATATCAAAAAAATTAAAAGTAAATGCTGGCCCCGGAATAAAAGCTCTATGACCCTCCTCCACGTCTTCAATATATAAATTATGATGGAAACTGTTCAACGTACAAGGTCTGCATTGGTTCCCGTCATATCTCACTAGCCCTTGAACAGCAGCCCCCAAATACCTAACACAACGGCACTATAAGTACTTCTCCCCCAAAAGAAGAAGGTCAACAGTGAAGTTCAAGGGCACTCACCGCCAAACACATCTCCATTCTGGTAGTTTTTCCCTTTCTGGGCTTCCTCTTCATTTTGAACAGTGGCAACATGCTTGGCGGAGGCACAGCCCATAGTCTCATTCGGTCAGCTTCAGCCGGGCTGAACTGTAAATCATCTCTACAGACACGGGGACATTTTTCTTTTCTTTAAACACTTTAAAATCCACTTTCTTGCTGAGTTGTTCAAGTTGCACGCACCTGTGAGGACAGAAAGCTGGATCAGAATGTGTGAAACAAAACCCATGTCTGACCCGGTGCTATGTGAGCAGAAGCTGCTAGAATTCCCACCGCACACCCCTCTGCCCTGGGCTGCCCCGGGCACTGGAGAACAAGATGCCACCCAGGTCATTCTCACCTGCTTCCCACTCAGAGGGCAGGATCAGAAGGCATGTCCCCTGCACAACACATGGCAAAACTTTATGAAGAATACAAAAAATGGGGCCTCCTTGGTGGCACAAGGGGTTAAGCCTCAGCACTATCAAGCTATAGCCAGCCACTACAATATGAGTTCCATCCCCGGCCAGGGAGGTGACCCACATAGCGCAGCAGACTGATCCTGTTTCCCCCGTTCAGTGTATTTCAGCAGATTCACCTGTTCTGCTCCCCACTCTGTCTCTGGTGAATCCTCTCACCTCCCCCCGCACACTTCTGGCCTACACCCCAGCTCTTGTATGCATAAATGAAAATAAATCTTTTAAAAAATAATATAAAAAATGCACAGTTATTTATTTAAGTAAATATTTGAACACCTGGACTTATGGCATATATAATTTAAGTGCATGTATGCTTGTTAATGTTCTAGAATCTCATAAGCCTTCAGAGTAAGGCAAGCACATTCAGGAGACCCAGTTCAAGAGGTGGGTAAAATTTCCCATCTTGCCCACCCTGCCCTGCAGGTCAGCAATCCCCAGATCCTCACAATTTGCCAGGAAGAGGTAGTCTTCCTTCTCAGGGTACACCATGGATTATTTTACCTATTTCTGGTGTTTCTATAAATAGCTCAAAATTTTCTTTTTCCCAAAGTGACATTATTTTGAAGGAGAAAGGAAGGAGATGGGCCAAGGTCTCAGACTTTTGTCTATTTTCTACTTAGCTGGCTAAATGTTTTAAGGCTGAACAGATGCAGGGACTTAAAGAAAATAGCAAGGCAAAGGTCTACCCAGAGAGTCTTTTTTGCTCATTTATAACCTCCAAGAAAGGCTGAAAGAATATTTATGGATAAACACAAAACTGATAATCCCATCCCAACCAAAGTCACTGTCCAAATTCTCAGGGTTCGCTACACTCAGGTGATTCGGTTTTATTTATTTTGTTCTTTCATTATCCTTATTTAGTAGGTCAGTCTTGTAGATGGCTTATTATAGTCTTATGGATGTTTCCTTTCAAACACCTATCCAGCTATTGCATTATAATAGAGGGATAGAGGCCCTTACTCCTCACACAGCATAGAGCAAACGGAGCACCAAGTTGCTCTTCTTTATCTTCCTTAGCACCCACATCCCACTATCCTCCACTCTTTTATGAACAAATAATGTTTCTCAGTCTCAAGAAAAGTGCCACCAGGACGCACCTCAGGCTTTCTCTTCCAATAAGATCGCTGTCTCTCAGCCCTGCTTCCAAGAGCACTGACATCTAGAGATGCAGAAATCCAATCAATTAAACCATAAAGTCTCAACAAAGGGGAGTTTTCAAATTAGCCCAACACTGAAAGATAATCCTAAGTCAACCCAATAAGTGGACTTGGATGCAAAGGGAATGTTAAATTAAGCCAAGCAAATACAAATTTCAATATTGACTCTATGGCTATAATACCAGTCAAATTTCGTATAGTTCTTCAGACTATTTTCTATCCCTGATGAAATGAAATCATTAGCAGGAAGTAAGTGAGGTTTTACAAACAAGGAAGAATTTTTCATAAATAATGAGTGCTCCTATTTTCTCAATCAGGTAACTAACTTCATGTTGCTATATTATCACTTTTTTAAAGCTTTGTGGGATACACAAAACAATTATTCTGATGGATTTAGCAGTAATATCATTAAAGCTACAGCATTTCTGCTGGATGATGTGTTCACACTGGTCTAGAGAGTCAGGGACCTGAAGGGGGAGAGGTGCTGACATTTTGAAAAAGCCCACACAGTACACAGTGCAGAATTCAAAAAAGGAGATTAAGCTGTGACTACGGAGAGGCACAAATGAAAAAGAGATTGTGCAATTTTTGATGAGTCTTAAAAGTTTGCTAGAAACCTGCCAGTCTGAAAGGGCAGAAGCATCACGCAGATGTAAGAAACAATCTGAACAGACACCAGAAAATGGAAGAGCATGACGTATGTGCGTGCCTGCATATACATGTGAATACCTACACATAGGGCTCAAAGTTGAATACCTACACAAAGTTGAATACCTACACAAAGTTGAATACCTACACATAGGGCTCAAAGTTGAATACCTACACAAAGTTGAATACCTACACAAAGTTGAATACCTACACAAAGTTGAATACCTACACATAAGGCTCAAAGTTCATAGGGCTCAAAGTTGGCAGGAGAGAAGGGGATTCAACATACTCCGTAAAGGGCCTGGAGAAGGTCTGGTTAACATTATCCAACTTAAAGATAACTTACAGAACATCCTAAGATACAGGAAGTCTGTCAAAGTATGTGAGCATACTTTGAGAGGTATTGGTGGTATAGAAAATTCTGACAACCTATCAGATTTTAATGCTACATCACTGAATTATGAGGCAGGAAGGAGAGGAAGGGGATCCAGCATAAAGGCAGGCGAAAGGGGGTCTGCTCCAGTGGGGAGGCTGCGAAGAGTTGTTGCTGCTGCCGCTTGGATTTCCCAGCCAGTACCTTTTCAGGGTGGTATTTCCCAGGCTCCTCAACTCCAGCATCACCACATAAGGTAACAGGTGTGGGCGCCCAAAGTGAATTCCTTACTTTTCAAAAAAGAATGTGGGAAAACAACTTCTCACATATCCAGGAGAGAATCCCGTGTGTAAGGAGAAACCACATCTTCGCCTCGCCTCCCTGTCTGTTGCCACCTTTTCAGAATAAACGAAATAAAAATAGGAAGAAGAGTGGGAAAAGCTGACAAAAATCCCTGAAGGACACCGGGAATCCAGAGTCAATTTGGAATTGTCCTCCCTGGGGCCCTCTTGCTTTGCTCTTCTGCATTCCAATTGTGTATTTACGATTCCATATGCTATCCAAGAAGTGAATGGAAAAATCTAAGTTGTGATGATCCTTTCCTACCCCCTGAAAAGCACTGTGTAGTGTTATGTCTACTTTCAAAGTAGTTAGTATCCAAAATCTGGATTTAAAAAGTTGACATCAATGAAAATAAAGTACATGGAAGCAGGAAGGAAACATGAGAAGGATTTCCAAGGATGTCTCTGTTATTCAGGCATGGAGGTGAGGGACATATTAACAAACAAGTCAGATATGATTTACAGCCAGCTCCATGATGATTCAGGAAGTTTCCATTTAATTATATTTCCTTGTCATTTAATGAGTTCTCTCCAAAGCCTAAGTAGGCGTAGATTATATTTTTCAAACATATACACTATATATTTTACAGTAGTAATTTATTTTAAGAGTGGTATTATTAAGTTTTATGAGCTCATTTTATCAGAAATGGTTCTTAAGACTTTTCTCATTTTGAAGATAATAATCATGAAGTTATTTGAGATGCAGAATAGTTCCAATTTATAAAGTTAACTATAGATCACTGAGGAAAATTTCTTCACTATGTTATTTGGATTCTGCACATAAACAATCATTCATTCATTTAATCAACAGATATTTGTTGAAAATTACTGCGGGTGAGCAGTGTTTAGGAGGCACTAGGTATAGAGAGGTAAACAAGACAAGATGTGGTTTTCTCCCCTGTCCCAGAGAATACAAACAGTAGAGAAAGGAGATCATTAAAAGGACCAGTTTCTAAGGAGCATGACTCAGTTTTGGCAGGTTCAACACAGGATGACAGGGGTCTCCGCCACCCCTGACACCTGGCTGAGCCCCGAGAGTAGGAATGTCAAGGAAGGTCAGGTTTGAAACCTGGCCACATCTCAAGAAACATCTACAAAGCACCCCTGAACTGACCTCTTTTATAGCCTGATCCTGGTCCTCAGACTGCACAGACGTTCAGAATCATACCCCAACCGTTGCTACAAAACCTGTTTAAAATTTTTTTCCTCAAGAAAGTTTCTCCTTCACATAAACCCTAGCATATTTTAACTTCCATTTTCCATTAGCTTTGCTCAGTTTTTCTATCTAATTCCCATACCCTCTATTCTCTCACCTCTCCAAAACCACACCACTGAAGAGGTAAGTCTGAAAGTGTAAATGAGCATGCAGAGACCACAGCACCCACAGATCTGAGTCTTGTTTCCATATATTGGTATGAACAGCATGCAGCTCCTGAAGTTGCAGATAATAGCATGAGAATGAATCTGAAGCACCTCTTTGATGTTTGATGGAATCTTCTAGTACTAAGCCACACTGCAGACATTTTTTAAACAAAATAATCTATATAATAGGGCCATCATACACCTCTAAAAATATGGGGGTTTAGGGCCTCCCTGGTGGTGCAATGGGTTGAGCGCTGCACTGTGGGAATTCTGCAGTCACTGCAGTGCGTGTTTGATCCTGCCTCCCCTGCTGCTCCCCTTGGCAGTGTGTTTCAGTAGACCTGCCTATTCTGCACCCATTCTGTCTCTGGTGAATCCTCTCACCACCCGCACCTCTAGCCTGAGCCCCAGCTCTTGTATGCATAAATAAATAAAATCTAAAAAAAAATGGGGGTTTAAATAATTGCCCATGGCTTTGTATAACAGCATTGTCAAATTAATGTAGGCTGCATCCTGTACCAGGTAACTAGAAGTTGTAATGTCTAGCCACAGGGCTCTGGTACCTAAATCTAATTTAGTGCCATTTTGTCAGATATTTTTCCAGCTCCTTTTAAAATTATTATTATTTTTTAAAATTTTATCTATGCCTAGAAAAGTGGGGGGGCAGGGAGTGAGAGAATTCACCAGAGACAGAGCGGAGAGCAAACAGGCAGATCTACTGAAATCCACTGCTGAGGGGAGCAGCAAGTGAGACAGAAGAGGTCTGCTGCACCATGTGGATTAGCCCCCTGGCTAGGGATTGAACTCAGGCCTTAGCAATCATAGAGCTGAGACAACCCTTAGGCCACCAGAGACCCAAAATTCCCTTCTTTTTTAAGGCTTAATAATATTCCATACATACCGTATTTTCTTTTTTTTCCTTCAAGTTTTTTTTTTATTAATTATATTTGATATCATTTGTAGTCCCCAGGGAGTACCCACCACCATTCCATCTGTGCAACATCACCTCAATCCCTTGTGCCCTTTCTGCCCTCATCCCCGTTTTTGCCCTCCTCCTTCCCCTCCCCCCATTGTCTCTTTGGTTTATCTTGGCTTTTTGGTCTTGTTGAGTTTTTGTTTGCCTTTGGTTTTAATTGCCCAATTCCTTGAGCTTATTCTTGTTGTGGCTGTTGTTCTTTCATATTCCTCCTAATAGTGAAGCCATCCAATATTTCTCTCTTTCCTTCTGACCTGTTTCACTGAGTATAATTCCTTCTATTTCCATCCATGTTTCTATAAATGTCCCTACTTTCTTATTTCTGATTGCTGAATAATATTCCATCGTGTATATGTACCACATCTTCTTGATCCAGTCCTCTACTTTTGGGCTTTTGGGTTGTTTCCAGGT
>JAGFMF010011659.1:6659479-6677944 GCA_019455555.1 Galemys pyrenaicus | reverse complement strand
TTGCTGGATCATATGGTAGTTCCATTTCTAGTAGACTGAGGAACCTCCATACAGCCTTCCATAATGGTTGGATTAGCTTGCATTACCACCAGCAGTGTAGTAGGGGTCCTTTTTCTCCACATCCTCACCAGCATTTGTTGTTGCTGGTTTTTTTGATGTGTGCCATTCTTACCGGTGTGAGGTGGTACCTCATTGTGGTCTTGATTTGCATTTCCCTGATTATGAGAGATGTTGAGCATTTTCTCATGTGTCTATTGGCAATGTGCATGTCCTCTTTGGAGAAGTGTCTTTTAGTTCTTCTGCCCACTTTTTGATTGGGTTTTTTACTTTATTTTTCTGAGTCTTATGAGTTCTTTGTATATCTTTGTGATCAGACCCTTGTCTGTTGTGTGGAGCACAAAGATTTTTTTCCCACTCAGTGGGGTTTCTTTTTGTCCTGTTTAATGTTTCCTTTGCGTACAGAAGCTTTTTATCTTGATGTAGTCCCACCTGTTTATCTTCTCTCTCATTTTTATTGCTTTGGGGACTGCCACCTCGAAGGCACTGTTGAGATGTATGTCTTGCAGTGTTTTACCTATGTTTTCCTCTACACATTTTATAGTTTCGGGTCTTACATTTAGGTCTTTTATCTATTTTGGATTGATTTTCGTACATGGTGTGAGATAGTGTTCCAATTTCATTTTTTTACATATGGTGGACCAGTTTTGCCAGCAACATTTATTGAATAAGCTATCTTTGTCCCATTGCAGATTCTTTGCCCCTTTGTCGAAGATCAGTTGTCCATAGTTGTGTGGTTTCACCATACCATATTTTCTTTATGCACTTTTGACGCTACTTGGGGCTTGTTTCTATACCTTAGCTATCTTGAGTAATACTTCAATTAAAACAGTAGTACATCCATCTCTTTGAGATAGTCGTTACATTTTCTTTGGATATATACTTAGGAGTGGGACTGCTGATAGATTTTTTGCTTTAGTTTCATTTACTGAACTGGAAGCATAGTTTCATCAAAGATTTTACTTTTATAAAATTGGGGGAGGGGAGAAGCAAAATCTGTGTTGAGAAAGATCAAAGAGATAGATATGTGACCTTTGGGGAGGAAAAGCGATGGGAAACATTTCTATTTACATAATATTGTGAATAATTTTACTTTATACCAATTAGTCACAGTTTTTTTTTCAGTTTGAATGGAAATGCCTAAAATACCAACTTCTGAAAAATGATTTAAAAGTGATAAACTCTATAAAGAAATCCTAGGCCAGAAAGAACACGAAGACACCACAGACGGCTTGGAGCATTGGAAAGAAATCAAATTCTGACAGCAATGGGTACACAGAGAGCTATGAAGTCAGCAGTGAGGAAAAGGATGTAGCCACATTAATAATAGTTCAGGGGCAAAAGGCCCCCTTTCTTCTTCCTATTGAAAAGGGAAATCAAGACAAGGCAACATCTAAAAACTCCTTTCCTTTACTGAAGAAAGCAATGCCTAAGCTCCATAAAGAAAAAAATATATATATAAATAACTAATCAGTCTGCTTGCCCATCTGCTCTGCTTCATATAATGAGTGTTAATACAGCCCACTGGGGGTGGGGGGGCAGGGAGAAGAAAGGCAGCCTAAAAATGATTGCTAAAACTGAAGCGCTGGTATCCTTGGGCTACTGTTAACACCATTTTACATTTCATTGTGCATATTAAAAAAAATAGTACAGAAAGAGATGTCACATATGATGTGAGGATAATCTGGAAGAGTCTAGCTTTCCTGTAACCAACAACTGCTGGCAACACACAAGATTTTCATTCCTCACCTCACATTGGTTTGGTGGCATGATAATTAACAATATGCTATTAACTCCAAAGAAATGGGAATTGGTATTCTTTCTGGGAATATCTCATTGTCACAAAGAGTAATTGTGCAGAAATATAACAATCGTTAAGTCCTATAGAGGCTGGTACACTTCTGCTGGGTAGCCACAGTGAGGTGTGGGTTGGGGTGAGGAGGCAGTGGTGGAGGAAGGGGCACTGCGGTGGAATGAGAACAGGGAGTGCTGGTCTCAGGTGTGAGATGCCTACCTGGTAGCAAAGTTGCACTTGGTCTCTCTGAGCCTCTCTTTGTTGTTCTATGGTCTCCCTGAACTCATGTCCAAGCAAGGCTAAGGATGAAATTACCACTTACAAAAAGGTCATTTCTAACATGACTCAAGTTATTTATCAATTCTGTTTTTAACACTTACCAACTAGGCTATACCTGCGAGTCTGAAACCTCCCAAATTTCAGAAAGTACTATGAGGTATAAAGATTATTTCCAATGGTGTTTTGGTCTAAGAGTGTTCATTTCTTCTTCTTTTTTAACAATTCAAATGTATATAAAGTTGGAAAAAAATAAAGCTTAGATCTCTTCTTTCTTCTCTAGCTTGCCTTCTTCATGAAAATTTTGCTTCATAGTGCGTTGCTTATCCCACTGCACCACCAGGGAGGCCCCTTCATGAAAATTTTGAAACATTTCCACTAGGGAGTTGGTAGGAAAAAGCTTATGGAATAATTGCTCTTCATCAATGAATTCAAGACTCTCGTGCTTTTATCCTGTACCTGAAAACTCTATCTTTGCACTCACTGTCTGTGATTACCCAGGTTCAAGGGCGAAAAAATTATGTCTGGGAAAGACAGAAAACACAAGCCCCTGATTAAGTTCCCCACCTACACCATGATGAGTCTACAAGAAGAGTTAGACCATTTCTAGATTTGCACCTCAGTCATCAAGGCCAATTGTGCTATTCCTGGACTTTGAGTTCTCTTTATTCTCTCCACTTCTAAGACTCAGAACACAAAGGGTGTTTTCAGGAAGTGTTAGTCTGTGTCTGTGGCAGCCTTCCATATCAGGAGACCCATGGTGGAGCTCTTGACAGTTGTATAGCTGGACACACCACGTCACTAGGCAAATTTATGGGCCTTCTCCTCACAATCCTAATTATAACAATGGCAGTATTTGCTGACCCCACCTTTTTTAAATTGTTTTGAAAAATTTAAGCAGCTCATGAAATGCTTGGGAAAGAACTTATGAATACAAGGTCACATTCTAGGTAGACTTGGCTAAGCCAGATGCAGGGATTATCTTTAAGACCTTCAGCTTTTCACAAGCAATGGACAGACTGTTTTATCCAGAGGGCTCATGGAGGCGTCCTTGTTCGCCTAACCCAATCACATCCAGATCATAGATACTCAGAAGTGAATGGAGATGGTGAGAGAACAGAGAGAAAGGAAAAGACAGAAATCAAGAAATGACTAGAAAGTCAAAACAGAATAAGTATGCATTATTTACAAAGCACAATGTGATTTTAAGCAAATAAGTCATGATTTTTTCCTGAATAAGAACATCCTGGGCCATCTGGTGCTGAAATATATTCTGGGAGTAGATATAATTCCTACCCTTGAAGGACTAGCACTCAGATAGGGCTAAAAGACTATAAACAAAAAAGGGAAAATTCCAGTGACTTATCTGCATTGAAGGGAGACTAAGTTGGGAGACTAAGACCTTCACTAAAAAGGAGTTTTATCTATTTGCGTACTCTAAGTTTTCAGATCACTTCAAGATCTTGAGTTGTTTTGGATGGTTCTAGAAGGTTCTAGAAGGCAGAATTTCAGATAGCCAAGGCTTCCCCTCAGGGACACTTGTTTCAGTCAGTAGCTATATAGTTCAGGTGGAAAGTGGCAGGTTTCAAATGTGACAATCATTGGCAATGTTCTTCAAAGTCAGAGGTTATTTCAAGCTAATTAACTGAGTGCTTGTCCCAGCTTTATTTATGCAACAAGAGGCTTGGGAACGTTGGACATAACGTGCTACCCTTCACCAATCTCAATAAGCATTTGCTGATGAGGACAACAGTGAAACAGATGTCATGTCAGTTTGGAGTTGCCGATCCTCTTTAATACTAGAAACTACAATAGAAGGTGGCACTGGACCAATCCCTCCAAAATCTGGATTTTACCATCAGAGTGTGGAGGAGAGTAGAACCCCAGTGATCCTCATCTGATGCACACATCAGACAGTCATGTATGTTTCCATCACTGATCTAGAAAGCCTTAACTTTCACACAAGGCTAATGTGCTCCATATTTTTTGTTTAATTCCATTTCTAAACTTACTGCCAACATGGCTTATACCTCAGCCTTAAGCTGGTTACTGTGGCAGATAAAGAATTATGATTAATGGACACAAAAGACACGCATTATCTAATCATTAGAAACAACCTTGAAAATCATTTAAAAACAGAGTAACCTATTCTCTTTGTATTTGAGGACTTTGGAACTAATATTTGAGTACAGCTATACTTTTAACAAAGTCATGTAGTAACACTTGGAAAAGATCTGAAATTGTAGAAATGGAAAAGGTGTTTCCCTTAAAATATAAACACACATACTTCTTCCACATCAAAATAACCTCTTTCCTCCTTATTTTCACCTCCCTACTAAAATAAATTAAATCATTCATTAGAGATCTGTACAAATTCTGGTCCTAGAACTCTGTCTATCCCTGCCTGAGGACTTACTATCCCCGTTCAGAAGACAAGTCACAAAGACCTATGGTAAGTGCCCATGTCCCTCCTCCTGGACAGGGATCTGATGACTGAAAACACTGTCTTTGAGACCTTTACTTCTGCCTTCTAGAAACTTCTAGAACGACCCAGAGCAATTCAAGATCTGGAAAAGTTCTGCAAACTTAGAGAAAGCAAACAGATTAAACCTCTTTAATGGTAAAGGACTCAGAGTGTGCTCCTTTCTTCTCCCCTCCCCTCATCTCTTCCCTCTCTTCCTTACACACACACACACACACACACACACACATACACACACCTTGAAAGTTCTAAAACTGCAAAGATTATAACCAAAATCTTATGAGGGGAAAGTGTTATGTGGTTTTGGGTGTTTCTTACTTCACGGTGCCCAAGGTCTTTATTTATAAATTAAGACCATAAAAATTTTCAGAGATGAGGTCATAGATCTGAAATGCTAAGGACAATACCTAGTTTATATCAATACATGTATCTATTGCCATCACCATCACCATCATGTTACTCAACGGAATGGTAAACTTTCAGAAGGCAAGGCAGAGACAAAAGAGACTAGGAGAATTGGGAGAGAGATCAAGGTGAATTGTGGCAGCTTGGTGGCTTGCAGGACTTGCACCAAAGAGAAGCAAACAGACAGAACACAGACAGAAACTATGAGAGCAGGTCTGCAGCCAAAGAAGCTCATGGTCCTCAAGCAGCTACCACAGAGCTCCTTGGGCAATGCTGGTGCTTCAGCAATGCAGGGGCAGGAGTTCAGTCCACATCTCCTGCCCTGAGGAGGCACATCCCAGGGCCCTGAAGGCAAAGGCAGCCACTTTCAAACCAGTGAAGGTTACTGAGCTCTCCCAGGTTCTTTCACAGCCTTGATGACAGTGCAGCTCACTCACTTCTTCCTGCCAGTACCTGGTTACAAGACTATCTCCTTCATCAGGCAGATTTTCAAGGTCATGACCATGTCCTAGACATTCCTTTCTATATATCCTCAGGCACAGGTTCAGCACACAATGAGTCTGCAGTAGATGCTGAGTAGATAGATTACTTCTTTAAGGGATTTCTTTTCAAAGAGGCTCTCCTCAGCCTCTATGCCCTAAGTCATCTGTTTGGACAGTGATGGCTGTGGTACATCAGCGATAACTAAAAAATGTTCACCTGAGACATCATGGACCATTTAAAATTATGTTCAGCATATACCCCCTAAAGAGATAGGAAGTGGTTCCATGTAATATTCTTCCAGTAAATGGAATTTGGAAAGTTTCTGGCACTTGTGCAATTGACCCTAATCTACCCCAAGAAAACTGAGCTTTTGAAATTTATTTCAACAATAATTTAGGGGGATGTTGTTTCATTTTCAACATTCCACTAGGGACTAGAGAGTCCAAGTTGGATACGTCAGTCAGACCTTCACACGTGCTTGCTAACTTTCAACTAAACACTAGAGATGTTTAGCAGTGCTTATAAACCTCACCCATCTAGAAGCTCAAGGTGTGTGGTGTGTGTTTGTGTGCACTGAAATTTTAAAATTGATGATGTCTAAGAATGATGTTAGAAGGACAAACGAATTAAAACGATAAACATCATTTTTAGGTAGCACGAATCAGTGCCATTTTAACCTAGTGAGTTTAAAGGAAAAAAAAAAGTACTTTAATTCTCAGACTTCGCTCAAGAAATGACAGGACTTTGGGAACCTTATTGATTGTGTAGAATTCAGGCAAAAGCACATTTTATGCAAATATCTAATATCAAATAGAAAACAAGAAGTAAGTGGCTGGGAGAGCGGACCCGGATGACCAAGCACAGCTGGAGGAGTGACGGTTGCTCCTTCTCCCGACTGCAGATGTTTCCCTCCTGCCCCAAGGAGCTCGACCGGACCCTGGAGTTAGCAGACCTCGACGGCACCCGCTGTCACTTCTGTGACATTTGGAGGGGTCTGAGTTAATGAAAACACACGTGAGGGCTCACAGCTCTTTCCTAGCCTCCACGTTCTTCTTCTACCACTGAAAAGTTAGTCAAGAACCTCCAGGGTCACAGGTTATTATGACTTTGTGAATGTCACTGAAATCTGTAGCCTACTCTGAAGTAATCACTTTAAATCAGCCCAATGTGCCCCATTTGAAGCACCGTAATCAGTGAACATGTTGTTCTTTCCCTTTTCCTTTATCCAGCAAAATGTATTTCAAGCAAGAGACCAAAGTGCAGGGGTAGTAGGGTGGGAGGGGGCCATGTGGCCACCGAGAGGAGACCACAGTCAGCATCAACCACCTCAGTCAGAGACCCACGCTCAGTTCCAGCTGGAGAGACTGCAGTCTCAGTCTTCATCTGAATAGAGAATTAAAGGTGTACCTGATGATAAACCGTCTGACTCGACAAGGGCATGCAAAACGAGATCACACCGAGGGGCGGGCTATACTCTGCTCTGACAAGGCCGTTGCCAGGCTGTGGTCTCTGCAGGACCTTGAGTGCAGGGCCAGGCTGTCTTGGCTTTGTCCTTGGGTGTGCACAGGCACCTCTGTCAAGCTGCTTTGGACTCCTGCATCTGGAGCATCTGCGTCCTCTGCATCTACCAGCACGTATCCCTGTGTCCCCTCATCCTGTGTCCAAGGGCACTCGTCAGCATTATCTGGCCACCTCTGTTACCCCACCACGGCTTCCACTACATCACGGCCAGTACCACCGCAGGGACAGAACTGAGAAGGAAGGACAGACATTTTTCTAATTTCTTGAAATTTAAAAGAAGCTTTAGGGTGCAAATTAAATATTGTACTTGTAGACCATTTTCTGGTTCCAGCCACAAAACATCCTACTTATTCATCAGGCCATATTTTCAATATGTTTTTTACTTTTGTGAAAGAGAGAAAATTCACAAGGCAGGCAATGCCTAGTGGGCACCAGGCTGGCCCTACTGGCACTTTTACAAGCGCCAGAACATGATCAAACTTATAGTAAAAAATGTACTTCTCATAAATTAATAATTAACAATTAACCAATTACCTTTAATTAACTAATTAACTAATTAAAGGTAAATTAATATTCTTAATTTGGTAGGGGCCTTCCCTTGGTCCAAAATCCTCCAAGACATGAACGGCTCTGGAATTTCCAGTTAGACATGTCCACAGGACCATGGAGGTAAAGGTTCGTGAATTACAAAACTGGAGGCCTACTTGTTTAGGTGACTTCCTCAAGGTCCCCAAGGACCAAGACTTGTCCACCCACTGTCACCTCTTCCTACTGTCCCCAGAAACTAGCATCTTCTTTATCTCATCAACGGGTCTTGCCTCTACCGCTTAAGCCTTTTATTTTTCCAGAAAGAAACCCTCACACCATTCCATGCCTTCCCTCAATTTTCTTTACTAAATTCCTACCTACGGTGTTCAATTATTTAATGTTTATTGGCTCACCTTCTCTAAACAGGTTCTAAGTACTTTGAGGGAAAAAACATTCTCTGTCTTTGCCTGCCTTGTTTTATGGGGTGCTGTGCTAGGCAGAGTAGAAACTCAAATCGTCTGCAAAATGGTGAGCTGTGGGCAGGCTTCATCTTACCATCTCTGTCTAGATGGCTCTCCTTCCTCACCTCTGCCCCATTACTCCTGGTCTGTTCGCTGACTCCATGCCCGTGCCCTTTTCTCTTCAGAGCCCACCTATACAGCAAGATATTCCTCATTCCATCTTGCCTGTCTATTGCTTCCACAAGTCAAGATTATGAACTACTTGAAAGACAGACTCTAAGTTGCTTTTCCCTAGTGATGGCCCAGTTTTTAACGGTACTGAGACCAGAATGTGCTTAGCAAGTAAATAATAAGTGAAAAGCTTCCAGAAGAAAGGTAAAAGTCCATTCCAAGGAAATCAAGGCTTTCCATCTCTAATGTCCTCTACCTTTTTAGAGGCACCTTCTTCTAGCCAAGCAAGGCTCGAGCTACTAACCCCAAGTATATTCACATTCCAACCCTAACTGCCTCCTTCACAGTCTCCCCTTAAATAGAACGTGTCCCCCCTTCATCTCTGGCTGTTATTCAAATTTAACCTATCCATTAACGTCTAGAACCAGCCACCTCTAAGGAACCCTGCTGCCAGTCACGTAGATCTTCTTCCTCCTCTGCATCTATCATCACGTATCCCTGTGTCCCCTGATCCTGTGTCCAAGGGCACTCGTCAGCATTATCTGGACACCTCTGTGTGACACGCCTTGTGGGAGTGCCCATCTCTGAAGTCGGCATTTACCTCTCATTTTGGAAATAATTCTATTCCCAGGGCACCTCTTGAACCACAGATTTATATTGTTAACTTCTGCCTTGTCCAAATTCACCTGTGAAGTTTTCAAGGCAACGCATGCGCTTGTTGTCTTTAATCAGTTCTTTGCACAAGTATGAGTTGAGTCAATATTTGTTAGCTGACACTTGGCTAGAAAGCAAAAGTGTGCTGGAGAGGAGAACTGAGGAAATCGTAAGAAAATAACTGTTGCCAAAAGAGCAGTTGAAAACTTCTGATTATTGGAGGCTGTTTAAAAGGTCAAATGTTGATAGTCTAATTATACTATAATTTGGTAAAATTACTCTCTGAATAAAGGCTATTTTTAAATAGAAACTTTTGTCCATAGGATAAAATTATGAATAGATGAGAAAATTTAGTTTTAAAAAAGGGAGTAAAAAGGGAAAGAAAGAAAAACACACACCCAAGAACGACAACCACCCTCACCCAGGTCAGGAGTCTGGCACCCACAGCTGTATCAGTTGCCTTTATTACAAGGTCTAGTTCATGACCGAATTAACATCATGTCTTTACAAGGCTTGTCCAGTAACTCCCTGCACATGAACAGACTAATTCTCCCAATGTTGTAGGGGAGGTGGGGAAATCAATCTTTTTTAACAAGTTGGCCATAAATATTTCCTTATGATCATTTTATGATGTTCTGTGTCTAACTTTTTAGTTTTATTTTATATCTCACCATACTCCCCCAAAATATGTACAGCAGCTGCTTTCAACCATAAATAACAATTTCAGAACACAAATGCTGTATTTAAGAGTTCAGCAATTCAAGGTTCAGTAACATAGCAACACAATGTCAAGACCTCCTAATCTGTACCCTTGGGTGCCAAATACCCATACAACCCCCCCCCCAAAAAAAAAAAAAAAAACCTTGGCCTGCAAACCCACTGTTCAAATAAGGTNCCCCAAACACCCCCCCCCCCAAAAAAAAAAAAAAAAACCTTGGCCTGCAAACCCACTGTTCAAATAAGGTTTGGCTAATCACAAATCAATACTGGTTAGCAATGGAACTATGACAAAACACTAGAGCCTTTTTGCTAGACTCCAAAAATCTGAATGTCAAGGAATATAAATAGGAAGTATAAACATGACTTAGGATGAAAGACCACAAAGATGGCAATTTGGATATGGTACTGGGAAAATAAAAACTGGCCAGTATCTTCCACCAACCTTCCAGTAACCTACATCTCACACACACCTTACGTGTACAGCTTAGTGAAAATGAACAAAAAGACCATTACCACGTATATTCGAGCAAATGCAGGTGACAAGGAAAGGGACACTTTAATGTTTTAATGAAACTTGAAACATCATTCCAAGATCTATTACAAGAAATAAAATGAAGACTCACGTCCTCCTTCCTGTTGTTTAGTTTGCTTCATCCATCTTGCTTTAATGGCTCCAAGTTTCTAGGGACATTTATAGTGAAGGGTCCTTCATTTATTAAAAATATTCCCATTAAGTTGGTTGCCCTTCTCTATCCAGTAGTGAAGGTCACGATATAGAGAAGCAGCTAGCAATGTGTTTTTTTTTTTTTAATCAACCATTCCAGCAGTGGCAAAAATAAGTGAAACGTGGGAGGTTGTTTATCTGTATGTCAAAGAGAAAGTGAAATTCTCCATAAGATGACACCATCATTTATTTTCCCCAACGAAGCAAACAAATCAAATAGAAATAAAATAGGAGTCTACCCTTCATCATTCATGGTATAATGAGTTCTTGTTAGATTAACCATTCTCCTTCCTTGTTATACTTACTCTAAAAAAACAGATGTACAATGACATCAGCAAAAACAGTCAAAGATCATCAATCTACAAGACGGGAAATGCAGCAGCCAGAACTGTGTCCTTTCCAAACATCAGCTGACTGCTGGCTAATGTTTGGAAATGGGCTCACCCGTAAGACATGTCTTTGGGCCACAGCACCGATCAGGAGATCTGTTGGTAGCAGTGCCCCCAGGACACAGAGCCCCAGTCCTGCCAAGGCTCAGCTCAGGTGGCTGCCTAAGTGTTGTGTGGGGTCAAACATCCTGAACCCAGAGAATTTTGTGGTCCTTCTCTGTCCCCCTTCTCAGCCACACAGCATTATTAAGATGCTAGACACTAGAACATGCTGTCAGGACCAAAACACAATGCATGAGGCATCAGGGAGCCTCGTCCACGGCAATGGTGGAGGCCATTAGATGGATAGGACCCCCATAATGCTTGCATGGAACAAGCCAGAACAAGCACTGGTTGGCCGAGGGTCCTGAAGTCCTAAGAGAGGCCTGGCCAACAGGGTGTCGAGCTTCTGGTGGGTGTGAAGCGCTGACACTGAAAAGGGTGCCTCCCTTTTCACTGATGTGCAGGTGGCAACAGGCATGGAAGCATGTGCAGTATCTATGAGGAAAATGGAGACAAGGAAGGTAAGGAAATGGAGAGAAGCTGGAGACAAGAAAGACACAGCTGCCCTCAATGTCAAGGTGCGCTGAAGAGCTTTGGAATTCCGGACTCTGCTGGCCACGGGCATCACAGACACAAACACGTTGCGCCATCACTGCAGCATCTGCAGCCTAGTGCTGGGCTCTGCTGCTCTGCCAGGGCCTCCCAGAGGAAGACACTGATGTCTCAGCTCTAGATGCCAGTAGTGCGAATCCAGGTCTAGGGCACCCCTGGAGAGGGCAAGCACCACTTTTAGAAGCAGGGGTGATGGCGCCATGTTGATTTCCTTTGCTTGACAGTGACCAGGTTTTAGAGAACAAACTGAGAGAGTACCTCCTGGAGCACAGGCGACAGGTATGAGCCATCCTGACCTTAGCGTCACGTCTCCATTCCTGTTGAATGTCAGGTGAGCTGCATTTCATGTGGGATGTAAAATCCATCAGCGCATCCTGCTTCCCCTGACAGTGTGGAAGGGTGAGCCCTGGGGTTGGACTTGCCCCTCGCTGGCCCCTCATTCCTACTCTACTTCCATCACTACACATCAACACAATTTTGAATTAAATCTGGGCTAAGATGTCGAGAGAAAAGCAGATAATTTCCAGTGCCCCAAGGAGAAACTGTGTCGTTCTTTCTGGGTGCTCACTTACTCTGCTTTCTTTGTCATGGCTGTGTGTGGGGACCCATGTGGGAAAAGCCCTGAAGAACAGGAAAAGAGCTGGAGGGAAATGAGGTGAAGGGGAGAAGGTGTGCTGAACAGCTGTGGGGTGGCAGGTGGCCAAAGAGACTGGAAGCAACCAGAGGAAAAGTGCAAGAAATGGTCAAAAACAAGAAGGGAAAGGAAGCAAAGCTTCTGGAGCTCCCCTTACCGGGTCAACTCGACCTCCAGACTTGACCAGTTTCTCGTTTCTAGGAAGCCACCTGAGACCTCTGTCGCCCCACACACTCTTCGCTCTTCCCTGTGCTGCCCACACTGTGTCCTTACTGACTGCTTATGTGTCTGTCTCCCAAAATAGACCGTGAGTGACAAATGCAGAAACTTTCTCTTACTCACTTTTCAAAAAACCCATCCCTGACTCCTAGCAAAACAACGGATGGATGGATGGAAGGTGTTCAATGAATGTTTGCCCAAAATATGAATTTTGAAAATGCAGAAGGTGGTAATAAGCAGACACTGGCCCTAACAATCCTAGGCAGCTTTGAGATCTTAAGCTAATATATACAGCACAACTCACAGTCATAAACCTTACTGGTGAGAAAGGAAGGTCGTCCAGTCACTAGGAACTCAACACAGAGAGTCAGTGAGTTCCTGCTTTACCCCACAAGGCCAAAGAGGCTCTTGGCTAACTGGCAGCAATTCCTTACCGGGACAGATTTAACACTTTGTATTCTCTGACCTAAAAGTGTCAAGGCAAGTCATAAAAAAGCTTGATTTACCATTTACTTTTGCAGGAACAACTTACATGCAGGAAAAACAACCCATTTTGTTAGAGCTCATGGACTTGTTGAAGGTCAGGCTATTTACTAAATAAATTACTCCCCAGACCACTTTCTAATCTGCTCTTCTAGTGAAGATGGGAGAATCTGACAGGAAATGTTGAAGACCCTGGAAAAAGTCTACCATGCCAAGGTTCCCCAGAAAGGGCTCTAAAAACAGACAGCACAATGTAACACAGTAGAAAGCTGTTAAATAGTGTCTCCCTCAATATGACTGCTACTAAGATAGACTATTTCTGTTTTAAAAATAGACCCATTTTTCAAGAAATGGGAAAACCTTTAATGGAATTATCTCTAAAACACAATAAAAATATGACTAGTGCTCTAATTCCTCTTTACTTAAATTTGCTACAAACTAATTTATGAAAGAATTAATTTTTCACTCATTTTGAAGTTTCAGGATTCTAATCATTTTGCTTCCTGACACAAACTATAATGCTCGTTACATTTTGAGCTAGTCTACTTTGCTTAAAATTCACTTTAGGGCAAGTATTTTAAAAGGAATTAAATTTTACTTTGTGATGAGAAAATTTCCCAATCTCTTGTGGTAACTGGCAACAAGCCAGATTGTTATAAATGCTCAAGTTGGTGTAAATAAATGAAGATGTTCAATTGAAATGTTTTTGGGGTTGTTTAAAATGATTAGCACAGTCAAAATGTTATCCATTTACTATTATTGTTTTCCCTGGTTTCAGGTAGTCAACATCTAGCAGTATATATGTTAACTCTTTTAGAGAAGATCCCTTTGATCTGTTTTCTCAGTAGGACCCAGAGGATGAATGAATGACTAAGAGATTGTGACAAAACTTCTTTTCCCACTCCCATCTATCTTTGGTTAAACCTTGAAAAAAGAGTAAATATTAGGAGAAGATGGACAACAAGAAAACATCATCAGAATTCCTTGTACCTACACTGAAAATACCAACTGGGATCAGCTTTTCAGTCCTCAAATACCTGGTCTCCAGGGTGCCCCAGGAAGAGCAGCCCCATGGCCACGTACCCCAAAATACCAGTACAGGACACTAAACAGAGGCAGAATGTAGCCAGTTCAAAGCCCCAAAGCCCCTAAGCTTAGGAGTCAGGCAGATTGGGGAAGATAGAATCAGACTGCTATTTCCAGCTATGAGATCCCCTAAAAGATGAATCTGTTAAACATCAGTTTCTTCTTCTGCAGTGCGGGCACAACCCCACATACCCCGTTGGGTAGTTCCAAGCATTTTAAGTGACTGCCTGGCAACTGCCATGATACCAAGCAAGCACACAGCAGATACTTGCTAGAAGACAGCTGTCACTATAAATACGTGACTACATATCAGGAAGTCCACATGCCTCTAAATAATAAAAATGGCTGTTCTTGCCTAATGATCTTTATCCTGAGCTTCACTCCCATAAAAAGCCCAGGACACTCAAAGTTGATGCAATCATAATTTTCCTTTATCTGTGTTACAGTCCAGAGCAAATCAGACTAAGAAGAGGGGAAGAAGCAGACTCACTGCTGGCAAAATTTCCATCAAAGAGGCACAGAAGAACCAGGAGCAGATGTGAGAGTCCAGAAGCATCTGGGCAATGCAGGACAGGGTAGCTTTCAACCAACCAAGCCCCAAAGCCAACATCCCCATGAATGATCACAAAGAGGTCAGATGGCCCGCGCACACGATCCCACTTCAGAAGGCAAGGGAGAGAGAATCTTTGTAAAAATATTCCTATCCAAGCAGTTAGCCTCCCTACCTCCAGCGAGATCCATGTGTCTTCTTTTTGGATTCTCACAGCATTTTGCTTGCCTCCTCATAGTCTATTTGGTATCAATCTACAAGTCAGTAGGGCTTCAACTCCTTGAAAGCAAGTAACCAGCTTTAATTATCTCTGTTCAATAAGCATTTGTTGGACACACCGATTTTCCTTCTGAGATAACAGAAGCTATTCTAGTCACTTCTGTCTCCCTGACAAGTTCTTTCCAACCCGTAAGAATTAAGTTTGGAATATACTGTAAATATTGTCATAGCTTCCTGCTTTACACAGCAACATCATCCATAGAAGAATCATTGACATACTACTAGTCATTTACTTACTCTAAAACACTGGCAGCTGGGATAGTATAATTATAAGGTGAGATTATATCAAGTCACATGGTCACCATCACTTTCAACAGGAAGTTGCCCCCAACAATCCTTCCACTGCTCTCCCCAAATACTCCAACTATTCCTTCATCTTTTCCGTCAACATCAGTGTTGCTGTGAGACACCTTAGACTAGGCACCCCAGGTCATATACAAAAATCCAGATGAAAGTTTTTGTCTCCACTGGAGTGACTGTTAGGGGCAAAAGGTGAGACACTGAGAAACGCAACAGAAGGCACTTGACACAGGTAGGTCGACACGACTATGGTACAAGCAAGTAGAGGAGACAGTTACAAGGTATGTCTGCAAGTATTCAAGAAAGACTGGGCACAATGGAGGGTCTGAGTTAACCCCTGGATACTTTTATCATGATAAATAGTCAAATCCAAACTTGTGCTGTTTTGAAAGAGGAAGCACAGAAATCTCTTTACTGGGAAAGAATATCCACATGCCATAACCTTTCTGAAAATCATCAAATTTCCATCTCAGAAGAAAATGATTCCTATTGCCTTTTAGCTGTTATAATGTGGTTCATTGATGAGGAATTTAAGCAGGAAGCAATGAAAGGCGATCAGGTGCCTACTTGGCAACTCAGAACAAGCAAAAATAGGGGTTCAGTATATTTATTTCAGTGTGCATATATACACATAAAAATATATATATCCTACACATATATATAGAAAATTACATAGCTTCTTGATATATTCCCTGTGACTATTAAAAATTTGGCAGCCAAAACCCCAAGATGAACAGTATTCACGATATTTCCAGTTCTGCAACCTGAAAACTTCACCCATTCATGATGGCATTTGGTAGTCATGTATTCAGCCAGCATGTGCCTGGCACCCTCCTAGGAGCTCGACAGGTAAGTGAACAACAAGAGAGACAAAGAACATTAAGTAGCATTTTCAAAGTTTTACAGTAAATCCTAATCTTAGTGATCCCAGAAAAGCAACCGTTTGTGGCTACACTGGCTATATTTTCATCACTGTCCCCAAAGGCAGGAAGGCAGGGGCCAGCAAAGCACTGTGGGGAGGATGTGGAAAAGAGCATTCTTAAGTGTGTGTTGGGGGGGTGAGGGTGAGAGGTTGGGAGGGTGTTGTTGGTTATCTCACAGCCACTCCCTAAGACTTTCTCAAAGTGTGATCTTGGTAGCTGACAGGATTGGGATCCACCAGAGCTCTATTTAGGAAAGCAGAATCTCAGCCTCACTCCAGACCTCAGAATCCACATTTCTAACATGATCCCCCGTGAGTCATATGCACATATGTGTTGTCCTAACATGGCTCTGTTTTACTGAAAGTTTAATAGTAAGACAGGTCACCTCACATTTGTGGTTGAATGAGCCCTCTAAGGCTCTTTCAACTTTTGAGACAATGCTCTATGACAATGGCAATGCAAGTGTGGGTAGGGCTTATTATTGCCATTTTAAAATGTCAGGTCAAAAGGCAAGGGATAAACTACAAATATCTTTTTTATCTTTAAACAGTGGAACTATAAGAAATTCAAAATTCAGATGACAAAGATGACAAGCATGACATATTACACTTTGGTAAAATAATTCCTTCTTTCAAAATCTAGACTGGTTTTGAAACAAGGATGTGATTAACTAATTTTAAATGGTCTATATAAATAAATATATTTACTATCCCCAATGCCTCCAAGAATGCAGGAGTATAAGAATGGTTTGCATTTGAGATCAGCAGCCTATACTTTTTTTTTAAAGATTTTTTTTAACATTTTTTATGTATGCATACAAGAGCAGGGGTACAGGCCAGAGGCGTCGGAGGTGAGAGGATTCACCAGAGACAGAGTGGGAAGCAGAACAGGCAGATGGACTGAAATACACTGCTGAGAGGAGCAGTGGGTGAGACAGGAGAGGTCTGCCTCGCCATGGGTCCCCTCCCTGGCCAGGGATCAAACTTGTGTTGCTGTGCTGTGGATGCTGCACAGTGTGGCGCTCAACCTGCTGTGCCACCAGGGAGGCCCCGCCTATAGTTCTAAGCAATGCCTCTAATTCTAAGCAAGGGAGTTTTTGAGATACTACCTCTTCCACATGTTGCTGACTGCTGGATTATGTTGCCTGCTGCCATTGGATCTCTCATTAAACTTGCTTCTAAGTATCTGTGACTGTGATTACGAATTGTATTTAGACCCTCACTGACAACAGATTATCCATAAGAAATTAAAAGTTTCAGAGCTAACCAACTATAACTCATGAAAGTGACTTTATTTATATCAAAACTTGAAAATACCCCTATCCTCTCCTTTGATTCCCAGTTTCAATTACTGGTTAAGAATTGGATTTTAAATATACAAAATTCCCTACTCACTGCCTTTCGAAAAGTAAATGAAACAAAAGAAGTTCACTCTCCATATGTATTTTTTAGTGTTTTCTTTAGGAATGGCTGCCGAAGGTTGATGGTTAGCAAAAAGCAGTCCAGATCCCCAAAGGATGCAAGTTATCTTTCGATACATGTTTTGCAGTTTAGAAACAAATTTTAATCAATTTCCCAAACCACTGGAAAGAAAAGATTACATATAATCTCACTGTTCCTTCAGAATTCATTTTCAAAATTGTAATTTGAAAGCACAGTCTGGGAAAAGCCAAGGAAGCTGCTCCATTTACCCTTAAACTCTTAACATACATGGCTAGACACAAGCTGTAAATATTTGTCCCTCACTGTCCCTTAATCCCTGAGGTTTCACACATTAAAAGCTATTTCTTTTTCAAAAAATTTATTTATATGTGCAAGAACTGGGGTACAGGTCAGAGGTGTGGGGCAGGGTGGCAAGAGTCTCTAGAGACAGTGGGGAGCAGAACAGGAAGATCTACTAAAGTACACTGGTAAGGGGAGTATCAGGTGAGACAGGACAGGTCTGCTGCGCCATATGGGTCACCTCCCTGGCTGGAGATTGAACTCGAGGTGCAGTGGCTGCAGATAGCTTCGTAGTGCTAGTCTTATCCCCCTGAGTCACCAGGGAGGCCCCTAACAGCTATTTCTGGAAAAACAAGTCAAACAGAGAAGTTATAAGCAAGTAAGCTAATAAAAAACTGGCTTGGGTTGAGATTTCTTTGGAGTTTAAAAACCAAAATAGGTGGGTGTGTCAAGCAAAGCCGAAGCCTTTGGAAAACAAGGAAAGATGTGAATAGCATGGTCCTGCAACCAAGGAAAAGACAAAAAACTGAAACACAGACCAGTATTTATACTGGATTGCTTCCTTCGGGAAAATGACACACTATTTCCTGAGAAAAGCAGATCTGGCAAAAATGTGTAACATTACTATACTGTATATTAATCAATACTTGGAGATTTCATGAAAAGCAAAGAAAGAATTGCAACCCAAGTCAGCAGCACTACTTTCTGCTCTACCTGCAGCAGAGAGAAAGCTGCAAGGACCTGAACTTGAAGGTCTGAAAGCAAAATTCAGTCACTACCATCATTCTCCCACTGTTTTAGAATCTCTGGAGAAGGGAAGAGGGCCTTGGTCTTTAAGATAAGCTTGACTCCAGGGCCTCCCTGGTGGCGCAGTGGGTTAAGCAACGCACTGTGAAGCAAACCACAGCCACTGCAGCACGAGTTCGATCCCTGCTGCCGGCCAGGGAGGG
>JAGFMF010011659.1:6616043-6653489 GCA_019455555.1 Galemys pyrenaicus | reverse complement strand
CTCTGTCTGTGGTGAATCCTCTCACCCCCCCACACCTCTGGCCTGTACCCCAGTGCTTGTATGCATAAATAAATAAATCTTTAAAAAAAAAAAAAGAGACATACAAGTAGAATTTTTTAAAAGATGGGTCTGACATCATATTATCTGCTATGGGAAAGCAGTCAGAGCCAAGAGTGAGAATAAGAAAAAGCATGGCATGAAAGAGAAAGGGTATGAAAAAAGAACAGAAAAATTTCTAAAACTAGCTGTATTCTCTACTCATAAAGCACAATGCTCTGGGACCATGTCAAGTGGGCTGGGCACCTCTCCACAGCCAAGGTAGTGATCCTAAAGACTTTGAGAAGAAAAGACTAAAAATTATTTTGTACTTGCTTGAATAAGAAGTGTGACACACTGCATGAATGTATCACACAGATTTTTAAGTCTATCACTAAAATTGTCACAACTAGAAGTTTCTGTGCTGGGGCCTCCCTGGTGGCCTAGGGGTTAACTCTCAGTGTTATCACCACGACAGCTTGAGTTTGATCCCTGGAGAGGGAGGTGACCCACATGGCGCAGCAGACCTCTCCTGTCTCGCCCGCTGCTCCCCTCAGCAGTGTGTTTCAGTCGATCTACCTGGTCTTCTCCCTACTCTGTCTCTGGTGAATTTTCTTACTCCCTGTACTTCTGGCCTATGCCCCAGTTCCTCTATGAAGGAAAAAAAAAAGAGGTATCTGTGCTAAGGAGTTACCAAGGAAATTCACTGACAAGATGTCTCTGTCCCATTACCCATGTGGATAAATCTTTTCATTCTCTAGCCCTATCTGATTAGTGTTTACACCCATAAATTTCTGGGGGTGCTGGTAACTATTTATTCTGGTAAACACAGAGCCCATATAGTAACAACCCTTAAGCCAATAATATAACAGTGATGTAATTATTGTGATAAAACAGTAATAAGGAGAGATAGCCATGGTTGTGCCTGTCTGTTTAATTTTCACCAAAGTCCTCACAAGGAGGAGGATTCCACCAAAATCCTCACAATTTTTCCAGGAACCAAAACTTTGATATTACAAACTGTACCTCCAGAAACATGCCCACCCCCTCACTAGCTCCCTGCTCCCATTAACCTGCCCATTCGGACAACCTCTGGTTGTCTCTGACCTCTCCTGTCCCTGCCTTGAAGAACAAATTCTACTTTAACAACTATGGCAAGTACGTTCCAATTCACTGAGTGTTCCTGGGCACGATAATTACTCCGTCATTAGAAACAATCACCAGGTCTCAAACTCCAGTGTTTTACCCTTACTGAGAATGCTATCGTTTCAGGTAAAAACTGGATCAGATAAGCCAATAGGTTTTTCATTATCTCACTTTCTATTCTAAAAACTTTCATTTGAAAACAAGCCTGTTTTTAATGCCTTTGTAAACACATCGGGGAGGTGGCTGCACTAGGAAGAATGGACAAGTCATACCAGTCAGGGAGTGCCTGACGCCAGTCTGAGACCAGAGACAGACACTGTGAAATGCAAAGTAAGGTCAACAGTATTAAATTTTTAAGAAAGTTACCAAGGCCTGGTCCAAATGCTTACCTCTGCAGGGAGGTCTCTCCCCACGGACATGAGCTCTGATCTACTGTCTGGTGACTGTCCATAGCGGGTCCTATCTATATATTCCAGCGCAACCCACTACACATGACCCCTGAATAAATGCTACATTCTTACTAGGTGTTTCCACACTAAGGATATAACAGGCGAGAAGGCATCTTCTTTGCTTTATCACCCTAGATGTGACCATGACCTGCTTTGGTCCTTGGCCTGCCCATTCCCCCTTTGTGTTTATGGCCTATTTGTCAAATGCTCAGATGGAAAACTTTCTTCATTTTCCTCACAATGACCTTGGGAGGTAGACCGGATATAGATGACACATTCATTTTTACATAAGGAAACTGCGTCAAAATGTAACGTGACTCGCCAGAAGCCAGTGGCTGGGTGTCCTGAAGCCTAGAGCATGTTAAGAGTATGTGAGTAAAGGACCAATGGACAGGGGTAAAGGATTCAAAATCCTCCTTTGCAGATACTGATTGTTAGGCCCTACACCTCTTTCCAGGAGCCTCCTTGGAGATATAGATTAAACAAACTGGGATGAAAGGCATAGGAGGTTGTACTTCCTCTAGCTCACCCAAAAGCAGGAACTTTTCAATCAAAAGAATTACTTTCAGTTACCCACTCATCCTGAAAGAACACAGTTTACTTTTGGTCTCTCTGGAAAAGTCTCCCATATAGAGAGAGCCTCAGCCTCAGTACTGGGCCTCTGCCTCTTGCCAAGGCCAGACAGGGCTCTAAACACAGTGGAACCCAAGTACACTGCAGGCTTTGCTTGGATTTCTGTCTAACACCCCCATTTCAGGGACTCCAGGCCAACGGGAATCCATTCTACTCCTGCCCTCTCTTCTGCAGCTCCAGAAAAAGGAGCTAGCTAAAAGGAAGGGGTAATCAAGTATTAGAGACCTAGTACTTGATGTTCTGTCCTTTCAGGGACCCACAGGGGGGTGGGAAAGAGGGATGTAGACTCAGAGAAATAAATCAACAACAGGGGAACTAATAGGGAAAATAATGCAAGGGAAAAATTCTCCCACTGCCTCTTAAATAAGAGCAAGTAGGCAAACTATCTTTTTGAGGTACTGTGTTTCTAAAGGGAATTTTGTTTTGAGGGTGCCAGGAGCCCACTACAGGGTATACATCCATGATAATTGGTATACTGGACATGAAGTCTCCTGAGAAAGGATGAAAGTATTATAGACTTGCTAGCCAGTGGACTGTAAAATCTGGCATCTAGCAGCAAATAAAATTTTGAATTTTAAAAACAGATAACTTTCACATCTGAGCAGCGATTGCACTCCTAGTTCCAAAACACTGAAAAGCAGGTTTGGTAAGATCTAATCTTACACTTAATAATCTCACTCAGAGCCATTTGTGCAAGGCACCCAGGAACAAGCCATGGAAATGAAATAAATTTGCACGTAAGGGGCAGAAATGCAAAGTATATGATGAAGAGACTTTGCAACTAAAACTCATGGAAGAGCCTGGAAGCAGGGAAACTTCTTCCTAGAAAACGCACAGTGAAATTATTTATTTACCTGTTTTGTTCATTTTTTCTTAACATTCAAAGACCAGAATATTACAATTGCTATCACTGACTTCAATCTATTGTGCTTCCTATGAAGTTAGACACAAAGGGAAAATGGAGCAGAGATAAATTAAAATGTCATGCTTAGCATTAAATTATTTAGAATGTTGACAGTCACAATATTAAATTCAGTCCTAATATTAAATTCTGAATCGCTGGCAACAACCACACAGAACCTATCCAATCCACACCAGTGTGGAAACTGATACGCTGCCTGTCATAGTCCTTGGGTTTAGAATTTTTTTCATATGTACACAAATAGTTTTGTTCAGTACAGACTGTATCCAGGAAGATGCAGATAAAGATCAACTGTAAAAGAATAAGGAATTTAAACTTAACAATTAAGTAAGTGGTTTGGGGTCTTGACAATATTTCTAAACCTAATGAAAAACCACGACCCAAAGAGCAAAAATAACTTTCTCAGTCACTCAGATCATGGGATTAGAGCCAAACTGCTAAATGTCACAGGGAAATTCATGTTGGATGGAAGCAAAGCTCTCACGATTCTAGTTCCCCTAGAGCTGCCCTGTCCCTGGATGTTGTCAGCCAAAGGGAGAGGGTCACCACCATTTATGAGGGTCAATTAGTCTTAGACACTTTACAGATGCTACATTTCACAGAATCTTTATCATCATCCTGTGTTAAATATTATCTCCAATTGTGCAAATGAGGAAATAGAAACTCAGAGAGGCAAGTGAGTTGGCTAAAGCCAGAAACTTGACTAATTCTAACTGCCCAAGAGCCTTCCCAAAGCAGAGATTCTATGATTATGACAACTGTTGTTAGAGCCATCATTTACCGAATATTTACAGAGCTCGAAGCAATTTACAGTCATTGTCCCATTAAATTTAATCGTCATCCTAGCACTACGAGATGTTATGATTCCCATTTGACAGATGAATGTACTGAGATTACAAGGGCTGAGTAGCTTGCAAGGTCATCCAAGAGTAGAGGGAAAGTCAGGATTTGAGTCAAGATCTATTAGACATGTAAGTCCACAGTGCACTCAGCCACAGGGCTGGTCCATCCACTAACCACAAAGTAACTGAACGGAGTCCAAGAGTCTGGCATTCACTCATATCCACTCATAATATTACCAGGGAATACCAGCCCCTATAAATATCTATGATACACTGATGTATAACAAGAAATATATTTGGTCTTTATCCTGTTTCTGGCACAGAGCTCCTAAATCCCTGGGAATTTCCTAAGTGATATGAGTAATCTAGAACTTTTGCTATGTTAATATGGCAACTTTTGGACCACACCTAAGGGCTGGGGCTGGTTGCCAAAAGAAGCAACCAAGTACTAAGAAGGCTGGAATTTTCTCTCACCTTTCTATTGCCCCCCTCCCCATTTTCTGCACCCTGATCTAAAGAGGTGAGAAGTATTAGAGGTTAAATCAATCATCACTGGAGGTTAAATCATGACTTCATCAATCATGCCTGTGTAGTGAAGGCTCCCTAGAAAACCAAAAGAATGGATTTCAGAAAGCTTCTGGCTGGTAAATGTGTGGAGACTTGGGGAGTGTCATGTCTGGAAAGAACGTGGAGCCTCACCCTTTCTACACATCTCTTCTACCTAGCTGTTACTGAGTTTTGTCTTCTTAAAACAAACCAGTAATCTTGCAACTAAAATGTTTCTCTGAGTTCCGTCGACCATCCTAGCAAATGAATCAAGACAAGGAAAGGGTCTTTTGACGCTCATATCTACAAGGTCTATTTTCAATAGGTCAGAACAGGGAACAACCTGGTATTTCAACTGGTGTATGAGGTGGGGGGTGGGGGAGCCAGTCTTGTAGGACTGAATGCTTAACCTGTGGGATCTGACCTTATCTCCAGGTGAATAGTGTTGGGATGGAGTGGAATTGTAGACTACCTTCCTGGTGTCACAAGAATGTCTGTGGGGAGAAAAAACCCCACACATGAAAATCAGCCAGAATTGGCTGGTAAAACTGACATCAACACTCGCTTGGCATGAACCACTGCAAAAGGGCTTACAGATTTCTTTTATTGTCAAGTTCTTTAGCTTGCTTCTAAACCAAGTCAGAAAAAATTTAATAGGATCTTGATTTTATAGCAGTTTTAAATATACTAGTAAATTTTCAATTAGCTCAAAATTGTACATTAACTGGACAGCATTAACAGGCAGTGTAAACACAGCGGTTGCGAATACTAGTTGCGCCTGCTCCACTATAAAATGGGGATGAGTTTGCTTATCTCAGGATCATGGTGCGATATATAGATGAAGTCATGTGTGCACAGAAGACTGACACGCAGTAATCCCACATTGCTGGGGCCCTTCTATTTTGGAATTGGGTCTTTTAGGTTGAGTAAAAGAAGAACAAAAACTAGTGAAACTGAAGACTTGCATGAGTTGTAAGCAAAACGTATAATCCTAGAGCCAAGCATTTGATTTGGGGGCAGTCTTGATGACAGACCTGATGCCCCCGCACCCACTTTTTATTTTTCAAAGAACATAAGGAAAATTTAAATATCTCAGTACTGGAAAGGTTTAAGAAAAGAGCTGTGGGACTTAATTAATGAAGGAAAGGAAAGTAAAAGATACTGTCTAGTTAAATAAGAAATGAGGAGGAACATGGTAACTCACTAAAAATAACTCAATCGCAAAAACTAAGAAGTGAAAATTCACTTGTATCCTGGGAATAGAAATTTCCACTAACCGAATGAGGAAGCTTTCTGCCTAAAGATTTAGAATTTTGAGGGATTTCTCCCAGATGTCCAAAGGAAGTAGGTGGAATTTCAGTTTACCTAGGATATTGGGTTGATTCAAAACACCATCAAAAACCAAAAATGAAAAGACAAAGACAAATTGGGGACGCTTGGTGGGGAGGGGGGAGGAGGAGGGTTGAGGGGAGATGGGAGCATGGGGAACCGAGGTGATGGTGCACTGGTGATATGGTGATGGGGAATACATGGGGATTACAACTGATGTCAAATATATATAAATTTTTAAAAGTTAAAAAAAAAAGACACCATCAAATAGAACAGTTCAAACTATAGGGAGAATTTGATAATATTTCTCTCAGAGGTTGCTATCAACAGCAACCTCTGTAGGGCATGATTTTCTAGGAAAATGTACAAACTGACTGCTCTCTCAGCCAGGCCTCTTTAATTAGAAATGGTGAAAAAAACTTCTTAATAATCATTTAACATAAACAGTGAATGCATAACAAACTTTGCAAAACAGTTCTTTTCCCCTCTCATCCTGCTATCTCTCTACACACACACAAACACACACACATCAAATGTGCACCTATGTTTGATTTTCATATTTTGATTGCATAGTATGACATTTAAGGTTATCATAGATGCTTTTCAAAATTTACTAGGTATACTATATTTAACATTTAAGTAAACTTTTTTCAAAGAAGCTTTTTTCCATCAGGTTCCCTCAAGGCAAGTATTTTGAAAGGGTTCTCTAAAATTAAAAGAGATAATAAAGAAATTGACATATTTTCTGGTGCTAGTCATCTCAAAGCAACTCCCAGTCATGCTAACTTCTATCAAAACAATCAAAATCTATCCTGGAGAAATGAGACACCGCTTCCTGCCACTCTCTCTTAACAACCACACTTTAAAATCCTGTTCAGTGGCTCCTCACTCAAATCCAATCAGAACTGGGGAAGTTGAAGCAGGAAATATTATATTTTCTTGGGGTTCAGTTTCTTTAGATAAATTTGTTACCAAGCAAAATTCTTTTCTCATTTTAAGTTTTGCTAAGTTAACCGCAAAAACTTTAAGAAATTACTAGTTTCACTTTTGATCCCACTTCTTCACATCATCTTGAGTTTGACCATCTCTTTAACTCCAGAATATAAGCTTAGGCCAGTAAAATATGATGAGGAGCCCATTTCAAATGATTACAAACCTAGGCATTGTTAGCCAGTACCTATTTTTAAGTAAACCACAATTTTTTTTTTTAAATGCAAGCTCTGAGGTTTTAATGGGGTGATTTAGAGGAAAGGCTTTGAAGTCAACTATGGGGGGGTGGGCAGGGTCTGGCAACAGAGGAAGCAACCTGCACAAACTGTGAAAGGCCAGGAGCGGTATAGAAGTGAGTGAAGTGAGCAAAGCTGAACAGTAGAGAAGTGAGCAGACAAGACGGGGCAGTCCAAGTGGATCTTTTGGTTCTTAATGAAGCCTATAAATAATTCCTTGTAGTTATTTCTTGTTGAAGAGGTCCTTGTTGGGGGCCTCCCTGGTGGCGCGAGGGGTTAAGCAACGCACTATGAAGCAAACCGCAGCCACTGCAGCACGAGTTCGATCCCCAGCCAGGGAGGTGACCCACATGGCGCAGCAGACCTCTCAGCCTTGCTCTCTGCTCCCCTCAGCAGTGTGTTTCAGTAGATCTGCTTGTTCTGCCCTCTGCTCTACCTCTGGTGAATCCTCTCACCTCCCACACCTCTGGTCTGTATCCCAGTTCTTGTATGCATAAGTAAATAAAATACTTTCAATAAAAAGAGGTCCTTGTTGTATTTCAGGCAACATATACAGGGGCTCTATCAGTTGTAAAGAAATTTTCAATGGTCTATAGTATTCAAGAGTGACCAAGACACAGCCCCTGCCTTTAAGGGGCACAAGCAGAGCACAATCTATCAGCAGTGCTTCCCAACCAGGGGCTACCAATGGATTTTACTTGTGCCAAGATAGTATCCCATTGGCCCCCCCACCCAATCATGAATGGCCTTAAACAACCATGTCTGCCAACCCAAAGCATCTTGCCAAGAACTGTCATTATGTGGATGGTGAAGAGCAAAGGCCGGACAGAGCCTCACTAGGGTCCTGCAGGGGACTGCATGGGGAGTGGGCGACGGGCTCTATAGGTCCAAGTCACCCAGACAGAACACATTAGGAGGAAGAATCCAGTGACTGCCCAGGTGATGAGTGAACTTTCTTCATCTTGCACAGGACACCTGGAGTGACAAGGAGAGTGCAACTGAGCTGAATTCTACATTCCATTTATCAGGGATAAAGGGGAGGGAGCGTCCATTTTGTGAGAGTCCTAAGAATGTGACCTCTTTAACCTTCCCCTTTTTTTGTTCACTGGGAAAAGCCCACAAAATGGTATTATGGCTGCAATAAACATGAATTCCTCTGGGCCCCACCCAGCAAGCACACAGACACCTGACACCCCAGCCCACCTTCACCCCACAGTTGCTTCTTTACAGGGTGTGGCACCCCCCCCAAAAAAAAAAAAAGGTTCTCAGGTCTAATGGGAAGCAAACAGATAGTTAAGAGAGGTAGAAAAACAAGAGCCCGGGGAGCTCTGGGCGGAACTTCTCCCAGAGAAGACTTCTTGTTTGTTTGCGTTGCTACTGAAACAAGACCCTTGAGGCTGAGTTTCAAGTCTGTTTTCTGAGTTCATTTTGGAGTGGGTCTCATCTAAGTATCAACCCCTTTTTTGTGCTTCCAGAATGATTTTCTTTCCTGAAATGAATAGTTGTTGAAATGTAGGCAAGGGAGGGAGGAACAGAGGAAGAGAGGATCGAGATTCCTCCTAGGGAGGGAGGGAGAGAGGCTTCTGTGAGATCAAACAGTGTTAACAGTTTTTAACTGAACAAAACCAGCCAGGCACTTCCTCACTCCACCAGGACACTCCTTCCCCAATACTCCTTCCTCGAGACATACCCTCCCAGATGCCCCCACTCCTGACACACATACGTAGGCTTTCTCTTTCGACAGATCTTCCACTTAGAATGGGATTATATCTGGAGAAGCCCAGATATACTGAAAATAAGGGAAATCTACCATGCGTTAACAACGTGTCCAAAAAAAATGCCTGGAGCAGGGTAGACTGCAGAGCGTGGGCTGTTTCCCTGGCTGGGAGCTGCACTGGCTGCCTAATCCAGCAGCTGCAAGACCAAGGTGCTGCGCATCACAGGCCCAGGGAAAAGATCACAAGCCAAAATGTGAAGCGCATTGCTAAGGAATGCTTTTCCCACCATCAAAAAGTTGAACAATTCAAAGTCAACTGCGTTGCTGGCTTCTGGCCACCTTCTGGCCTCCAAAGGTCATGAACTGAGAGGGACCTCTAAAGTATATCCACCCTTCTCCCCAATCACTCAAGTCACACTGTTCCAGTTTGATAACTTTACAGCACTCATCAGTCTCTGAAATTATTGAGCATAGTTCTTCCTTTACTAGATTATGGCTGCCGCCCCTCTTGGAACAGATGTTCCGTGACCCCAGGGCCCTCATCTGCCTGCTTCCCAGCTGTTTTCTCAGCACAGTCCAATGCTGCCATTGCTCGTGTTCAGTAAACAGGCAGGGCAAGCTGGGGGAGTGGATGGGAGACGGTGAGGGCAAAGGGAGGAAAAGGAACGTGTGCTGTAAAAACCAGTCAATTCAGTGGGGCATGAAGTGGTCGGGAGTGGATCAGACTGATCTTTCCACCTGCTAGCAAGTGAGCTGATAAGTTTCAGCTCCTGGGAGGTGGGCTGAACTCAGTTCCAAGGCCACTCTCTCTGGTTCAGACCCCACCAAGTGACCACTTCTCTTTATATGAACATTTCTAAGAGGGCCACACAACCCACCCACACTTGCTCCACTGGTGCACTTTTCAATTCTTCACACTGACCAGTCCCAGTTCTTCAAATCTCAGACCTCACCCCTCAGGCTTGGTCAACAACATACCCCAAAGAAAACAAGTACCACGGAATAAGAACTACCCTGTTTTCCCAGGAGTAATGCACTGGCTTAGCCGCAATCTTCCCTACATAATCTACCTTCTAGCTGACAATGATGCAAAAAAACAAAAACAGGGGCCTCCCTGGTGGCGCTGCAGGTTGAGCGCCGCACTGTGAAGCCTCTGGGGCACAGCTTCCCAAGTTCGATCCCCGGCCAGGAAGGGGACCCACATGGCTCAGCAGACCTCTCCTGCCTCACCCACAGCTCCCCTCAGCAGTGTATTTCAGTCAATCTGCCTGTTTTGTTCCCTACTCTGTCTCTAGTGAATCCTCTCACCTCCTGCGACTCTGGACTGTACCCCAGCTCTTGTATGCGTAAAAATAAATAAATCTTTTTTTCAAAAAAAAACAAAACAAACACCTGCTCCTTCTGCCCATCCCTATCTCCTGCGTAAGTGGCCCCTGCCTTTCTACCAGCTTGTTCTCATCGTCACATCGTTCTCATCTCACAGTCCTGCTGGGCTCTGGTCCCTGGCAGGCTGTTATCCTTATTTGTTTTCTATCTCTCCATAGATAATGGGGGTCATTGTGGGCAACCAGGTGGACAACTATTACAGAAGAGCCCTGCTCATGATCACACTGCCCAATTTCCCACTTTATGATGAAGTCCTTCCTAGTAAAACATAAATTAATTTTGTGATTTAACAGTACATTTGCCCCTAACTAGACAATGTGGGTGGGGCATTTGAGTAACTGTTAGCATATAAGTCAATCTCCCCATACTTACTGATTCGATGATCTTTTGCCACAAGGGTTCACAGTATTAGTTTTCAGTATATAAATGTTCTGGGGTTTTTGTGTGTGTTTATGTATACTTTCATACAAGTGGTTATTGTTAAATTGCCTAAAAATAGTATGCTGAACTGCAACCTGTAAAAGTAACATCCTAAAGAGTGTTTTAAATGGAAAATTTCAGTGAAATTGAAGCAAAAAATTATTTTAGAAAGCACAATGATGGTGTGAATATCAGTGAACTGGTAGGAAATTTTGTTTTTTCTATCCATTCCATTCTCAAACTCTGATTTTGAAAACCTTTTCCATTTTCCATTACTGATTTTCAATTTCATCTTTTTCATGTCAATCAGAACAAAATTATCTCCGTATTTATGTTGTTTTATTGTATAAATCAATCTTACATAAGCTTGGTTATGTGCCAAAGTTTTCAAAGAATGCCATCTTAGAACCAATGAGGCAGTATTAATTTATCACTGGATTTACATTATGATGTTTTCTTAATACAATTTTGTCTGTAGAACAGATTAGTAAAGTGGAGGGAGGTCTACTTATGTTCTGCTCTACACTTCACAAAGATAAACATACAAGTGACAACATGCATGCACTGCATATTTTAAATTAGTCCTGTCTTAGTACCCTAAAAAGTGGGGGGAGAAAGTACATCTCCAGCAGGACTACCTCCCTCTCTGCCCACCTGCTGGGACAGTGGGATACCTGCCTGCCTGAGTGAGGGAGAGCCCACCTGTGCCTGGGGACAGCTCAGAAAACAGAGTTCTGTTCATGCTTCCACAAACTTAGAAGAACCAAAGCATGTACCTCTTGGGTCTGACTTGAGTATCACTGATCCTAAATGTCGGTGGCAAATTCCATGTATGAATTGAGGTTTGGGGGAAAAAAATGACTTTGTGTCTTCACTTTGATATAAAATAATGAAAGGTAGTGAATTCATATTCCATATTCTTTTTCCTTCACTAAAAACAGGAAAGCAATGCAGAGGAGTTTTCAACATCTTAAGGATTTTGTAAAACCATTCATGTTCCCCACTTAGTTCTTCAGCAAATATCTTAATGCACCAAAACCCATAAATTTTGCAAGGACATGGGGCTATATTTTTCCTTCTTTCTCACAGAGGCACCGGTCCTCCAATGAAGGAATGATGAATGGGTATAGTTATAAATATTCCAAGGCTAATGAGAACACAAGATGTACTGTAGAAAAATCTGGTAAAGGGAGGATGGATCCTGGCGTGTGCTTGAGTTAATGGGTTGTGACCTCATGTAAATTTCAGAGCTACTTTACAGATAAGGAAAAATAAAGCCAAAAAGTACCCATAAATTAGTGTGAATTAAAATTTCACCAAATTTTATTGTAAAAAGTCTGTTTTTCAACCTACTGCTAATTAAGATATAAATTAAATTTGTGAACATTTTAAGGATTCTAGTAGAAGGGCTGTTTGTCACTTCATTAGTAGTGGGGGAAAGAGAAGCATTCATCAAAGTTTCACAAATAGTAAAATGTGCTCTGTTTGAACTAGCAACTGCCCGTAGGTGAGCAAGGGCCTGGGAGTAGAGAACGTTCAGAGGAGCATGAAGTAGGTTTAATGAACTTGAACGTTTCTTATTATCTGATAGACATTTTTGTGCCCTATCACCTGTATGGGTACATTCCCAAGATCACAGATTGTAAGTGGCTGTTGCCCAGAGTTGCCAGATTTAACACAAAAAACAATAATCAGTTAAGTGTGAATTCAGATAAACATCACTTTTTAGTATAAGTAGATCCCAAAGTTTATCAAATGAGTCATACTTATACTGAAATATTAGTTGCATATTTTAGCATATTGAATTTTATCTTGGCAAACCCGATATTGCCTGGTGGTTTGTGAAGCTGTGAGGACATTTCAGGTGAATCAGCAGAACAGCAGAGCCCTCTAAGCACCTTGAGTTGCCCTCAGACCCAAATCCAGTAATTCTCTGATGCCAGATGGCACTAAATGTGACTAAGCAGACACCTCAACACAACATCCACAGTGTCCATGGAGACACGTCCAAAACTGTCTGCCTGCTTTCCTAAATTAATTTAGAATCATACAAACACAGAATTTCAGAACTGGAAAATTGCACAGGTTCCTTTTTTTTTTTAAAGAAAAAATTATGTCATTTTTAAGCACAAAGAACTTTCCTACAACTACTTATCATGGTGGGAGTGAGGAGAGTGATGTGAGCACCACATTTAATCACCAGGGAGCTCATAAGATGCCAGTGTCTCCCCAGGCCCCGAATCTATTTATTTCCCAATGTCAGCAACTTGTTAAGGGTTACAGCCTGACAAGTCCGTCATAAACAAGTTGAACACACTGGCTTACCACTGTACACTGAGGTTGATCAACTGTTTCTCCTCATGACAGTGGGGGACAGAGAAATGCTACCCACTGCCACTGACCAGCATCGCCAGAGAGTGTCCTGCCAAACCCTCTGTTAGCTTGGCGGGGGGGGAGGGGGGGAATGAACATTTGAAATCGAAGTATGGCTTCTATAGAAAGGATGCAGCATCATTAAGTCAAAAATCACAGGTGGAGCCATCATAAGTCAGGGACCATTTGGACAGACAGGGAAACTGACCCAGAGAGGTTAAGTATCTTGTCTGAAGTCACAGAGCAAGGCAGTTCCTTGCAGAGAAAGTCACAGAGCTGTTCCTGTTTCAAATGAGATGTTGATTGCTCCAGCTCTAGAGTAAAGGGTTATTAATGCAGAGAAGTTCAAACCCTGGATAATCTTACAAAGGCCTGACCCCAAATGATCTATGTTTGGAGGCAAGGGATGAGGTGGGGAAGCAAGAGAAGGAAGACAAATTTTTTCAAGCAAGGAAGATGGAAAAGCATGATGCATATGCCTCAATAGATGTTTTATTTTATTTTTTAAGGTTTATTTATTTATGCATACAAGCACTGGGGTACAGGCCAGAGGTGTGGGGGGTGGTGAGAGGATTCACCACAGAGAGCAAGGAGCAGAATAGGCAGATCAGCTGAAGTACACTGCTGAGGGGAGCAGCTGGCACAGCAGGAGAGGTCTGCCACGCCATGTGGGTCCCCTCTCTGGCCGGCAGCAGGGATCGAACTCGTGCTGCAGTGGCTGCGGTTTGCTTCATAGTGTGTTGCTTAACCCACTGCGCCACCAGGGAGGCCCAATAGACGTTTTAGTGTGTGTTCTAGAGCTGGATGGTCAGTATATTAAGGAAGGGGAGCTTCCCTACACCCGGAGCTAGAGGGAGATACTGACTTCATTCATTTCAACCACCTCATCTCACAAACATAGAACCAAAGCCAAAACCAAAACCAAAATCAAAACCAAAAGGGCAGGGGCCACCCTGATGGCAAAGGGGTTAAGTCGCAGTACTGTGAAGCAGCCACAGCCATTGCAGCATGAGCTCAATCCCTGGCCAAGAAGGTGACCCACATGGCACAGCAGACCTCTCCTGTCTCCCCGCTCTTCCCCTCAGCAGTGTATTTCAGTCAGTCTGCCTGTTCTGCTCTCCCTTCTGTCTCTGGTGACTCCTCTTACCCCCAACTCCTCTCGCCGACACCCCAGTTCTTGTGTGCATAAATAAACAGATTGTTAAAAAAACCCGAAGGGCACACAACTTGCCCAAAACCACCCAGCTGAACAGTACCAGGGTCATGAGGCCTCGTTTAGCTCCAACTGCCTCCCTGGACCTACTAGTCAGAAGTGAAAGGCTAAATAAGGTGGTTTTTGTTTTTAAAGGCAATTTGGACACATCAGGAAATCCTGACCTTGAAGCCTCTCTGAGAAATCTTTAGAGATCCAGAAAGAGTTAAGAGAAGCATCTGCAAACAAAAGAAGGCAAGTCATGATTTTCTTTTTCCCAAAGGGGGTAGATCCAGGAAACAAAACCAGCAGACAGGATCCTGTAGAAGCTAAAAATCAATATTAGCAGATTTTTGTGAGTACTAGGCACTAACAAGCACTAAGTGTATCATGTCAAGTTGCTTTATATCCTGTTTTTGACAGAGATCTTGGTGAGCAGGAAAAGTCTGGTCTACTCAGTTGTCAAGATTTTGGCAAAGTGTGTGATAGTTTCATACCTGGCGGGAAGATGAGAAAATAAGAACCGGATTCAGGTCAAATGTAACCTTCCAACAATACCTTTGCCAGTCCCACCACACACCTGGAAACCCCACCCTCCACTCTCAGAGGACTGCACGCTGATGCCAGCCAAGGTGACACCCTCCCATGCTTCGTTACCTGGATACTGTGAACTGAAGGTTCCTGCACCCCCGCATGGGCAACTGTCAAGCACGCGAATGAACTCTTATTTCTACTATTCACTGACTACCTGTTGAACATCTACAACTTTAGGCATTGTGCTAACCACCGTGTGCCTTGCTTAACAACATAGACATGTGTCCCTGCCCTCAGGGAATTTAGAAACATAAAGCAATAATGATACAAATAATACCAGAAAATATCAAGGAAAAATACTCGCTGTCCCAAGAGAAGGTATTAGGGAAGACTTCTGAGGAAATGACTTTTAAGCCAAAATGCAAAACAGGAAAAAGCAAATTTAAGGAAGAGAGAAGAGAGAGCCAGCGTGGAACCCTGGAGGCAGGAAGATGCAGGACACATTCAGAAAGAAGACTGTGGGGGTGGAGGTAGGCAGAGTGAGCCCCAAAAGTCAAGGGGCTATGCAGGAGAGGTGAGCAGGTCCACCGAGGACTCCTGCTTGAGAACTAGTGCCATGTCCCCTCATGGTTTTGGAGGAGAGGGCTAGAGCAAGAATCCATGGCTTTTTTTTAAAGGTCACTCTGGCTGTATGTGCAGAATAAACTGGAGTGAAACTGTGAAGACCAGTTAGGAAACTCCTGAAGACATCCTCGTCAATTTTGAATGACAGACAAATTGATAAGTGCACTGTTTTTGAGGATTCAAGTTCATCACAATAACCCACAATTTGCTCATGCATGGATAACCATCTGCAGGAAGGCCTTCATCACAAGGGCCCAAAAATTTAAGATCTCTTAAGATCTTTATCTGAATGGAGATGAGACCAGAAAGGAAACCTGCAGAGCTGCCCAACACAAAGCTTTGAGAGGTCGGGTAGATCTGGCCAATGTCAAGGACTTCGATGAGTAGCTACCTGGAGAAAGAGAAGGTTCGCAAAGGTGAAAACTAAATGGGCTCTGTTCATAAGGAACTAGTCAGGGAAGTCTGGACATAACAAATATTTATTCAAGGCAGACTGAGATAAGGGTTATCTTTCCAGGTGCCATAAACAAATGATGCACATTGTTTGATACTTGTATGTATGATGCATATTGGCAAAAAGAGTTAATTCTGGCAGGGAAGGAAGGTTTTAAAAAACTGACTTTTGACCTTGGATTTTCAGACTGAGTGAGTAACATTTTAAGGGGTGGAGGAGGGATGGGAGGAGACTTTTCTAAGAGCAGGAAAAACCTGAGTATGGCAGAAACAGAGAGGAACGCACCTGCTGGGGCCCAGGGGCAAGGCAAGTCCCATTCTACATTTTAAAACCTGGAGATTATCATTCATTTGTAGGTTACAGTGCCCTTCCACACATATTGTCTCATTTAATCTCACAGTGAGGTAAGGTCAGTAGGACTGATCTTGGCTGACATCTAAGAACATTGACAGACATTCACCCAATCACATGGGATGGAGCAGGAAGTCACACTCAAGGATTCACACCCATTCATGAGCCTTTTCCACTCTTAACAAGGAGACCTTATTCCTTTTACTAGAAAGAAAAATAAAGACATCCATTTAGGTTAAACCAATTTTTTCATAAGTATAGAGTGACAACAAACTCAGCACCTGCTCACAAATACTGTTCTTGGGTTAGGGGCAAACTGCATTAAGACAGAGGTGGAAATGATGGCAAATAATGGCCCTTCTGTGATCTTGACGCCAGATAGCACTCAGTCTAAAACACTTCCACATACTAGCTGCGTGACCCTGGACTGGGAATTACTTCACTCCTAAGCAAAGTCTCCCCATCTGGAAATTGGAGAACCAAAGACCCACCCTATGAGGTCTGTTGGGAGACTGAATGAGAAAGCGACAGTAATGAGGCTGGCTGGCAAGGAGCCTGGCACATTCTGTTAATGATGGCCTTTATTAACTCTCATCACAGCTCTCTGCCAAGGTCAGAACACATATGAACATCACACTGAACTTGTGGTTCCACATTCTGTGAGATAGTGAAAATTAAGGAAGTTTGGGAAGGGTTATCAGCAGAAACAGCTTGAAAGAACACCAGTTTTGCAAGTCTGGATACTAAATGCCTGAGTTCTTGTCCCAGTTCAATCACCAGCTCTGTGATCTCAGGCAAGTCACCACTTATACATGACTCAGATCTTACCTGTAAAGTGATGAGGTTAAGATCTGAATTCTAAATGACTCTCAAAGTCCCATTCAGCTCCAAAAGGCCTGATGCTTTCTAAATCCTTTTATGAAGACCTTTTAAGGGAACTGGATTTTTTAAAAGAAGAGATGACTAAGAAACTCCACGATGTAGTTTTTAAAATGATGAAAGAAGTTTCATAAAAGAAGAGTTCACTTAGTGTTTTACAAGAAATAATTAGAAAAGTAGGATCAATAGGAGAAAGACTGAAAAGGAAGCAGATTTTTGGCTGAGGCTAAGGATAAAGGAACTTTCCAACAATAAGAATTATTCATTAATGGATAACAGACATAATCAAGATTGTGAGATCCTCAAGGTAAAAATGATACTGTACTCAACTTTATACTCCCAGCACCTCACTAAGTTAGTGGCACATAGAAAATTAAGAATTGATGGACAGATAGATAGATGGGTGAGCAGGTAGATGGGTGAATGGGGATGAATGGAAGGGTGGAAATGTAGGTAGTGAGTATATAGACAGATGGATGATTGGATGCGGTAGATAGGTAGATAAATGGATGTGTGGATAGTAGGCAGGTAGATGGACTGAATTAATGGGTGGATGGGCAGATAGAAGATAGATGCAGGTTGGATGGGTAGGTAGACAGGTAGGTAGGTGGGTGGTTTGAAGGATGGGTATACAGATAGGAAGGCAGATGGGGGATAGAGAGATATATGGTTTGGTGGGCCAGAGGGTAGGCAGGTAGGCGGATGGGTAGATGAGGGTAGGTGGGTAAGCAGATAGGTGGGTGTATGAGTGGATGGGAAGCAGGTGAGTAGGTAGGTGAAAATGAAAGAGAGGGGAGGGAGGGAGGAGGGAGGGAAGGAGAGGGGAGAGAGGGAGGGAATATATAAGGATATAGTGAACTTCCCTTTGCTGGATGACCATCTGTAAGGGATGTTGCAGAATGGATTTCTATCCCGTGTAGGAGGTTCCACTAAAGGTCTATGTGATATTTGTTTCCTCACATCTCTCCCCACTAACTCATCCTACATATATTTGTCAGAGCAATCTTCCTAAAGGACAGTTCTGTTGATGTCACCCTCCTACTCAAAAAATTCAATGGCTTCTCGCTGCCTATTCAATTAAGTCCACAATCCTGATATTTGACAGTCTGCTTTTCAGGACTTTTATTCATTTCTCAAAATTCTGCTTGGATATATCCCTCCATCTAGTAGATCACCCGTTATCCCTTTCTCCCCACTTTATCTAGTCTGTGTCTATTGTTATGCATCTTTGCACACAATTAGCATGTATTTGATGACAGTTGTCTTCTGCGATTGTGAAGTTCCTGAATGAGGAAGGATTTTTTCCTTCCGCAGCTCCAACAAGTACCAGCTTCCTTTCTGGTAACTTGCAATAGTTATTCAGTTATAATAACAGGAACTAACATCACTTCTGAATTATTTCTTATATGCCAGGAATTCTGTTAAATTCCTGATATGCATTATCTGTATGGATCTTTATACAACTCTACCGTCCCCCTTAAATAAACAAGTGGGGACTTAAGAGAAGATAGTTTGCACAAGACACAAAGCCAAAAGATGATGGTAGAAGCTAAATTCAAACCTGACATTGCCCATCTTAAGTGCTGCATATAACCCATTTCATAGGTACTTTCTATGCAGCGAGTCCATCCACAGCCACAAAAATTCACTCACTCAATAAGCATTTACTGAACCAATGAGGCAGGGTCTATATTGGGGTTTCTGTTCTCAAGAAACCTAACATTTAATATATTACAGACAAATGGATGTTGATGCCACTATGCAATAATGTTATTGGAGAAGTGTGCTCAAGAAGAAAACCATTTCAAACCAACAGGAGGGAGACACAAAATATTAATTATAGCAAGGTTCAAGTGCAGTGGTTGAGACAGTCGGGCCTCCTTCCCAGCTGTGGGCACAAAGGTAACTTATTTGACCTCTCTGCATCTGAGTTCTCTCATCTGTAAAATGGGATTAATAGTAGCTCTTACCTCATAGCAATGTTGTATTGATTAAAACATTAATTCAAGGAAGACACTAAAATGTTGCCTCGTCTACAGTGTTATGTGAAGGCCACTTACTAAGTTAGTTGCCCAAGAGTATAGAAAATAAATGACTGGTTCCTGTATCCATATCCACTTCACACACTACCCTCAGGAAACCCCAAGACAAAACGATTTTGAAAGGCAAATGAAGGAATGGGGAGGTGGAGGAGAGGTATGGCTGGCAGTGGCACAGCCAACACTGCACATTGCCCTGTGGCTGCACTACTGCTTATTTTTTTCTCTGCCTGGTACTCCTTTTCCAGCAATTTTTCCCCACTGAAATCATAGCATGAAGCAGCAGCCATCCCCTTATATTCTCCCCTGCATTTGTCCCTGGCTCCCCTCCACATCCTCCCTGACTAACAGCTTTCTGGTTCAAGTTAGTTTTGTGCATTCAGTTGGTATTTACACATATTCATCCATATGAGTATGGACACATGCCCCTTGTTCATGCAGGTACTTTATAAAGCACTGCAAGGATCCTCAGCTCAAGTTCAAGGATACTTGTTATACTAATTACTGTTTCAAAGTTGAAATTAGAAACCATCCCCAAACTTCAGACAGTACCACTGTAAACAGTATTTTCTATTCATTCTAACTCATCTGGACTTCTAATGGGGGATGTAAGCTGACTTATTGTTTAAACCTAAAAGTCCACCTAAGTAGTTAAAAAAATAGAAAAAGAAAATCTGAGACAAAGAAATCTTTGCCCTTCCAAACCGACATTTATCAGAAACTGTCATATTTGCTTTCTTGTTTTCCCTGCAATCTGGGGTGGAAAAAAGTGGGAAGGAATTTTATATTAAAAATGACCAGAAACATAATTAAAAATTTCCAAAGGTTGGCCTATGTCAACGATTGTTTTATTTTGAAGCCTGAAGGAATTCTGTTACAGTCAACTTTTGATCAAACACCTCAGAAATGCAATCAAACCAAAATACAATAGTAGGTTAAAGGAATAATGCAGAGAAAATAGAGCCCCAGACTAGTGAAACTGTGAAGTTAATGGATAAAAATGAACAAATATGAGAATTCTATCGTTTTCTGTCTTTCAATCCAATTATTTAGCGGGTAGGAAGATTTGTGGTCACAAAGCAGGCAAAGTGACAGGAGGAAGTAAAAAAATCAAGATAATCCAAAATGTGATAATTGTTCTTATCTAAATAAAGGCCATAGTCTCTGAGCACTTAATCTTTATTTGTTATAGGTCTCTTTAGTTAAAAAAAAATCATAAACTTAAAAATATTTACAAAATTACAGTTGAAGAGGATAAATATTTTTACTTTGGAGGGAATTTGGGGCATCAATTTATTTTTAACAAATTCAGGTTAAGTAACAGAGAGGGTAAAGTACATTTTGATGCCAAAAAGAATATCTAGGGGACTTCCCTAAAGTAGAGAATGGGGGTTTGGAACAATGACTAAAATTAAACATGAGAAAGCTAATAGGAAGGCAAGCCTATCAAACTAAGTTATTTTTCCTACCAACAATATGAAATCATGTTATCTTAGTGATACTATCTGTCCTTAGGTAAAGATGATCTATTATCACAAACTGCCCTATTTAACAACACTTAAGTATTCTGGTTCCATAACTGCTGACAATAAGCTGCACAGCTAACCAGACTGAGAACTTAAGTCTAATAAAATGTCACAGCCAACCCAATGAAATCTCATCTTTTATTTGAAGTGCCCATCTATAAACCCAGAGCTGTGGAAAAACACCCCAAAAGTAACTTTAGACTAGGAAAAAATGCCTCAAATTTCATCTCCCAAAGGCAAGTCATTAGTAAAACAAATGGAATTGGCATTTCCTCCTTCTCACACAGCCTAAATTTTGGCTCAGAGAGAGTAATAGGCTATTTTCAAGATTTCCCCGGAGATTTCCCTCACTTTTGGGTCTGTGATGCCCTGGGTGAGAGAGCAAGGTTCTGATTCTAAATTCTATTCCAACATGAAGGGGTTAAAGGTGACTCCCAAGATCTGTGTTCTCCATCTCTTCTACTCTCCAAGCAGCAGCCAGAGTGATCCTATTAAATGAAGTCAGATAACGTCATTCTTTTCTGCTCAGAACTGTCCCTTTGCTTCTCAGCATAAAAATCATAGCTGTACAATGGCCCTCTGGGCACCGCATTTCTGGTCACTGCATGCTCACTTGCTCTTCCTTTTACTCACCCCCTCCAGCCACACTGGCCTCTTTTTACACTGGTTGTCCTCCCCTCAGATACTTCCCCAACATATCTGCATGCCTAACTCATCACCTTCAAGTCTCAGAATATCTCCCTTCCAATGAGATTCAGTCTAAATTACCTGTCATTTAGGCTATACACACACACACACACACACATACATACATATATATGTTATATATACTTTTTTTTTTCTCTTTCCCCCATGGTACTTAATACTTTCCAACAAATAACAGAATGGACTTACTGATTCTTTCTGTTCACTATCTGTTCCCCCAGTTAGAGTGAATGTTCCGTGAGGGCAGGATTTTCCTGTGTTGTTCACTCACTGATGTATGTCTCATATGCTGGTCTGTAGCAGGGGTTCGAAAAAATATTTGCAGGATGAATGAATATTATCTATTACTGGTCTAACAGCTTGTGAACCCATGAAGAGTTCAGGACCTACTGCTGGTAAACTGTTAACTGGTTATTTCCCCCAGAGAAACCGACCCAAGAAACTGAGTTACTTAAGTCCAAAAATATTTGGCTGTTACCATTTATTGAGAATTTACTCTCTATCAGATACCATGTTTCACATGTTGTGTCATTAAATCTTCACCAAAGCCTGTTAAAAAGATATCATAATCAGGCCTCCCTGGTGGCGCAGTGGGTTAAGCAATACACTGTGAAGCAAACCGCAGCCACTGCAGCATGATCCCTGCTGTCGGCCAGGGAGGGGACCCACATGGCGCAGCAGACCTCTCCTGCCTCGCCTGCTGCTCCCCTCAGCAGTGTTTCAGTTGGTCTGCCTGTTCTGTTCCCGGCTCTGTCTCTGGGGAATCTTCTCAACTCCCTCGACTCTGGCCTGTACCCCAGCTCTTGTGTGCATAAATAAATAAAATCTTTAAAAAAAAATAAAATTAAAAAGTAAATAATTAAATCTCTGGGGAAAAAAAAAAAAGATATCATAATCCCCTCAAATGTCTTAAGGAGCCTAAGGAAATTTAAGCTTAGAAAGTTGTTAATAAGCCTAGACCACACAATGATGAATGCTGGGCTTTCTGCAGATCCAGAGGTTTTGGACGTACCCCCCGCCTCCAGAACCTGCACTACACCTCCTTCATTATAAAGCTGATCAACCTCTCCAGCTGCACCAGACAACAGAATGACCCCACAGACATGTCATGAAAAGACTCCAAATTACAGAGCCCAAATTACACAGAAAAAATATGGACTGAAAAAAATGCAATAATTTTGTGAAAGAAGCTATACTTTTATAATAAAATATGTGGTCATCCTTATGAAGTCGTTCTGATACTAACCAAGCCAAAACAAACCAAACCACCAGAGCAGGAAAGCACAATGGCGTGACCTATTGAACTCAGCACCGGTCACCCTCGGGACCTGTGTTACCAGGATGACCCCTGACCCCTCCACTGATCCCACCAGACAAGGGTAATGCCACCCAACCTTATGTATTTCCTGCAGATTCTGAGTCTAAATGAGAATAACCTATCTGTAAATTAACGTGTTTACAGAAGACAGGCACTCTGTGCATTAGAAGCAATCCTGATCACAATTCCTGAGGTTAGTACAGGAGTAGTTCTGCAGCCAGTTCACAAGCCCAACAGAGGATAACCGATGTCAGCTCAGATGCTGAGCCCAGCAGTTCCCAGACAGGGGCAGAAAAGGGAAAATTCAGAGGCCCTCTTGTCTGAATCATCTTAGTAGGGGACCAAAGTTTAGCTGCCACCAAACCACAAAAGAGATAGGGTCTATGATCAGAAATTTCCAGAAGGGTTGGCTTCTTTTTAAGCAGCAGGGGAAACACCCCAGTCACCCACTGGTATGGCTTAAAATAGGCTATGTGGTAGGCTGGGGATGCCAGTGTTACCTTCACCAACTCCAGAAGAACAGACACTGGAGGAAGGAAGAAGAGGCCCAGGGTCTTACACAATCCCACACAGAGCAGGCAACACTCTGTACTCAGACCTGGTTTATACCAACACAGTTCACCAGATTTCATCAAATTCACCCCGTGGTTTCTCAGCCAGCCACTACATAGGAAAACATCTGCTTTCACCTTTAAGCAATGGGTGGTGACCACCTCAGAGGCCAGGGACAGAGGTAAAAGGAATTTGAATATATTACTTGAAATTGTCTCATTCAGATAGAATATGTGAAACTTCAAAAGCATTACATGGAGAGTGTAAGTTTTTCTTTTACTTGATAATTCTCAATTGAATTCAATATCTAAAATTAGATTACACATAAATGCTAAGAATTCGTGATCACTGTTGAAAACTCCAAATTTTAAATCCCTGCTTAAATTGCTTTAATCAAGATAGCAAGCCGAAAGCCTGTTATTTGCAGAAAATTTTACTTTGTTAGGAATACAAAATAAACAGGTCATCCCTGAGGGAAAAAATTGTAATTAAGAGCCTTCACAAGTGTTCCATAACCACTGGGAGCTGTCCTGACACATGGATGTCTTTGGGGGAGGGGTATACTTAAGCTCTAACTGTACTTGGAAAAATAGCATTGTCGCTATGGAAGCAGCTCTAAATTTTGACTGTTTTCCCTTACGCAAGAAAAGGCCATATTCTTTATATGTGGCTTTTCTTTTCACTGGAAAGGACTTGGACAGCAATCCACCTAGCGTATAGCATGCCCTGCCTTATACAGTGACCATCCTTCCCTCCTATGGTTCAAGCCTACTCTTGAAGCTGAGCCCCAAATAGGCAGGTGGAATATATATCACCTGGAATCCCGCATTCCCCACAAAAAAGAAAAAGGTAAGTTTCATTCATTCACTCATGGCCCACAAGGGCCCTACTGCTGGCTAAATGGGTCTAATTCCAACCTCCCTCTCCCCAGAGCCTTCATTGCTAAGCTGTCAATCAACATCAGCTAAGTGTGACCAAATTTGGTATAACGACAAATGTTTGAGAAATTTTTCATTAAGGATATGATGTTTTAGAGTGGTCACCTTTAGAAACTCATACTTCTTACAGCAACACGATGAAGAGGGTTGTGTCAATACGTTTCAAACTCCTCTTTCTGAAAGGGCTTCAGAATGCGTCTCATTTCAGTAGTTCAGTGACAGTAAATTGTCATTCTCTGAAGGTGTATTTGATTCTGGGAAGCAACCAGCAGGCACTGAGATTCACACTTGCCGATAAGGTGGGTAATACTGCTTCTCCAGAGGTTTTGGATGCCCCCCTCCCACCATACTATCTCCTTTATTATATATCTGATCAGCCTGTCCAACAGCACCAGACAACAGAATGAGCATGAGTAACACTGTTTTTCATAAAAATGAGAGAGCAGTAGGGTCTTGAAAATAGTTTTCTTATAAGGAATATATCCTAACTTGGAAGGCAAAAATCAAAAAATGTTCAGAGTTTGGCAATGAATGTTCTTATTTTTTCAATTGCTTTTAAGCAATGGCAAGAATGCTGGAATTAGAGCAAAATCACCAAAACTACTTTGAGAACGATGCTTACCATTTGGATACATAGATATGTGCGTGTGTGTGTAATTTAATTAATGGTTTCTGTCAACTGCCTCCCAATCTAACATTTTGATTTATTTTCACAAAACTTTATTCTTCCCCAGTTGTCATTCTCATAAATTAAAATAATTCACTATGATGAAAAAAAGCATTAAAACATTTGATTCCTTCAAGGGACAAATGACTGATTGAAGAGAAAGTCTTACTTAGCATTTTAGAATTGAAATGGTTTTAGAGAGCATTCACCGCAAAGATGTTTACTGAGTAAATACTTAGCAAAGAAAAAAAGATGTTCAGCTTGCGAGGAGTAACCATCTAGATATCCTTTCAATAAATCATCTCTTTAAGAAGAAAATGTGCTGCTGTGGAGAGATGTAGCTTATCACTGGCAATATTTTTGCCCCAGGGCTGTTAATTTTATGTTACCCAAGGTATTCTCAATAAATAAAAGCAGGGTTTGCTATTACATACTGAAGGGAAGACTTAGGATTTTCTTCCTGCTTCCTAAAACTATTGAGAAAAAGTTTCCCTGAAATGGCAGGATCAAACCCTCTATTTTGGGAAGGTTTGGGAGGCATCATCAGTATTAAAACCCTACCCCAGTAAATTCACCCTCTTATCTATCAGTGCTGCAGAAAATGATAAATGTTATATCTACTGTCACTCAGTATTCCTAATAGTCCCAGGGATTCCCAGCAGTGGGGTGCTGCTGTAATAAATACCTGAAAATGAAGACAGTGGAGTTCTCATTTTAATTATCTTTGCTCCATGAGGCCTCTGATATTTTCTCTTCCCTTCTATTTAAATTTTTAAAAGCTTTTCAAAATCTCAAGTTCATTGCAGAACTCATTAACGGCTCATCTCCCTCAATTAGGAAAACACTGCCCCACACCACACCAGTATTTTTAACAATGTGTCTGCCATCAGACAGAACATGTGTAAAAAGTAAATTCCTGGGCTCCTACCCTAGACCTACTTTGGCAGATAACCTGCTGGTAAAGTTCAGGAACTGTTGTTTCAAGAAGATTCCCAGGCGAATTTAATGTGCACCCAAGTTTGAAAACTCCTCTAGACTTTTATCCAGTGATGGATCAAGGAAAACAGATCCAAAGAGGGGAGATGATTTTTCAAGGTCACAAGGCTAGTTAGTAGCAAAACCAGCAAATCTCATTGCTGGGCAGTGTTCTTCACACACACCAGGAATACCAACTCATGCCCATCTCTTCCAGTAACATGATGAAGAAGGCTGTTTATATACATTTGAAATGCTGCCTTCTGAACTGCCTTCATAATATGTCTCATTTCAATAGTTCAATGGCAGTAAATTGTCACTGAATTTTCTCACCATTTTACCTACTGATAATAGTCATTTCTGTCTCTCCATGTCCAGAACAGTGTCATATCTGGATGGGAATTAGGAATAGAAATGTACCTCTTAACCTTTTGAAAATTAAAATTTCAAGAGGCAGGAGCCCCGACTCACATATGTGGCTAGCCCTGTTAACACCCAGCACTTCTGAAATAAACTACCTCAAAAGTTGAAAAATGAAATGGGCGTAAAGGTGCTTTGCTTTCCCTCCATGCAGGTAAGAAAGCATCACATAAACAGTGGCCAAGGGAACTAATAAACTTATGAGAAGCATCATTATAGTCATAAACATCAAATCAAAAAACATAGTTTTTCCAGATTTTAGCAAAGGGACAATATCAACAAAAAGCAAATCAACGTAGAACGCTAAATGAAGTGAATCAAAGCATGAAGTTGAAACATTCAATAAGGAAATATATTATCTCAAATAATTGGTAATTAATATGCGGGAAGAGCTCCAGGAAACCCATGGTTTGGTCAGGCTTCCTGATTTTGCCTTTCTCCTGTCACTCTTTACACTGACGGCTCCTCCACTTAGTTCAAGTTCATATGGTCAGGCTTTGGTGTCCACAGACACAGTGTTCCCAGACACCAGAGGCCTATTCTTCCAGAGGAGCTGTTAGCCATCCCTTGCAGAGGCAGTCCACAAAGGGTCTAAAATTTTAGGGTGCAAAATCAAATTAATTCACTGTGCATTTATATTGGGTGCATTGATTAATGTCCAGGTTCAATGCTAGGCTCTAGGGAAGTTTTTATGTCACTTGTTCTGTCCCCCAAAATCTCTTAGTTTGTATATCCAGTCGAGGTTATTGTTGCTAATCACACGAGCAGGTACACAATGGACAACAGGAGGAAAGCAACAGCAATGTGTACCTAAAGCCGTTTCTTCCCCAGTGAAACAGGCACACTCGAGGCAGAGGAACCTGCCTGTGATCCTGGCCCCTGACTCTGAGACTTCTCTTTTTCTGTTTCCTTTGACGTCTCTGGAAAATTATGGGGAAAAGACTGGAAGACATGGCCCCACATACACACTCCTAGGTCTAATTTGCAAAGACAGAGAGATTTCTTTACAAGGGTCCAGGTATAAGAGCAAAGCTGACTCCCTCTCACTTCTTGCCTAACCCCCTCCAAGATTCCCTGCAGCATTCTCTGTAAACCAGTAGTCAGGGAGTCAGCTACATCCAGACTCAATGCCTTGTTGGGTCATCACTGGGAACTCTAACAACTCAGGTTCAACACTGTTCCTTCAAGAGTTTACTGCTCCACGTTCTTCGGCTGTTCAAAACAGGAGAGAAAGATTCCAGATGTCAAATACACTTAGGAACCTTAAAAAGCCAACTTTGGCATCATTAAGATGTGAAAGCAAAATATTTATCCTGATCCAAAGTAGCTACTCATCCTCAGGTCATCATTAATACTGTGAGATATCATTCAAGTAAATTCAAGAACTCACCACGAATACCCTGCAAAATTTAATCAGGATGTGAGGATGGCCTTTCCCTTCCCCTCTGATGACAAATAATAGTTTCAAGAATTTCTCCCACATACACTTTGTCATAGAAGTATACATTACAAATGCACTGACATATCACAACGTGCAAGAATCAGCTCAAGTCACTCCCTCCCTTTAAGAATTTAAGACACTGTCCATGGCAGACACTGCAGGGTCACCCTGGGAACTTCAGCCCACAAAGAGATAACAGGAAGAATCGCAGAGATAGGATTTATTTAACCGGCTTTGAGGTTTCAGGTTTTAGGATAACTGTACCCCAAGAGTTAATCCCTCTAGATGTGTAAGACGTGGTGACTTACATTGCTCTCTTCCTGCAGTCATAACAGAATTATTTCTAGAAAAGACTCAGGAAGATGTTTGGATTTTCCCAAGCAAAGCATCCCTTCACAAGGAGAAATTTCTCTCTGGATGAGCTGCAGTCACACTGATAGAACACATGATGACATTTATCTGACTCTTGTAGCTAGCTATGTTCCTGCCTTTCATATTGCTACAGGAAACTCAGAAGCAGAGCTGGAGTTTACCTTTAATAAAATTAGACAAGGCCATCTAGAATACTTTTCTGGATTTTTATAGTTCTGATTTCTTCTGTTTGGTGCATATACCAATTTTGTTCTAGTTTCTTTGTTTTTATGTATGTGTTTCTTTAAGAGCCAAGCAAATAAATAAGTGCCTAGGCATCTTCTCCTAAGGGATGTTTACCACCTGTGAGGATAGTCTCAAGTAGAGAGATATGTCCACCCACCCTGAGTCTGTCATTTCTATCTCCAGTCCTTACACAAGCAGACCCAAGGCTGATCTACTAACATTCTCCTGCCTTTACAGTGGGAGGCGATGCTATTTATCTTTGAGTGGTAATATTAAACCTCGCTTCACTGTTTTCTCAGAAATCCTTGTTTCATCTGACAGGAGTACTGAAAAGTGGTAGTTTGGGCATTTAAAGAAACAAAAAACATGGGACATGAAAACCACCCAACTATATTATCTATGCTATGGAATCCAAGTTGTACTTCTACCACAAAGGAAGACAGAGTGGTGTAGGCAATTCATCCCAGTTGTCTTCCAAATTTTATTTGATGGTGGTGCAGCGGGTTGAGCACCGCACTGTGAAGCATCCTCTGCACATCAGCTCGAGTTCGATCCCCAACCAGGGAGGGGACACACATGGCGCAGCAGACCTCTCCTGCCTCGCCTGCTGCTCCCCTCAGCAGTGTGTTTCAGTCAGTCTGCCTGTTCTGCTCCCCACTCTGTCTCTGGTGAATCCTTTCACCTCCCTCAACTCTGCCTGTACCACAGCTCTTGTATGCATAAATAAATAAATCTTAAAAAAAACAAATTTTATTTGATGATGAGCAACGAGATCAAATAGTTTCTAAATATGCAATCACCTTAGCAGAATTTTAGATATATCCCACTCTACTATGAGCACAAGGATTACATCAGGTAAGTTCTGTATACTTGCATCCAGGTCTGGAACATTGAGAGAGGTGAACTTAATGGACTGAAGACAAATTTTAGTTTGTGACAAACCAACATAAGGAACCTGATAATTATTCATAATAAACTCAGGATGAGGCATTTTAAAATAAATGAGCATAAACACTATCTTTACTTATGTTGGCTTAAGAAAGATGGCCTTGTGGGCCTCCCTGGTGGCGCAGTGGGTTGAGCAATGCACTGTGACGCAAACCGCAGCCACTGCAGCATGAGTTCGATCCCTGCCGCCGGCCAGGGAGGGGACCCACATGGCTTAGCAGACCTCTCCTGCCTGGCCCACTGCTGCCCTCAGCAGTGTGTTTCAGTCAGTCTGCCTGCTCTGCTCCCCACTCTGTCTCTGGTGAATCCTCTCACCTCCCTCGACTCTGGCCTGTACCACAGCTCTTGTATGCATAAATAAATAAATCTTTAAAAAAAAAAAAAAGAAAGAAAGATGGCCTTGAAACTCTTCACACCCTAATACACCCTAATTTGAAAGTAGCATTGAACGTTTCTAGTAGCCACAATTTACTGAATAGATAAATATCCTTAATTATTTTAGAATCATGAATAAAGAATAAGGCCCCCTACTCCATTTGCAGAAGAGCCTTCTAGAGCCTAGAGTAGTCAGCAGGTTTTCAAGTCTGATAAAAACCAAAATTTAAAAGCTAGTTGTGACCTTAGGGGTTCTTGAATCTGGTCACAAGCTTCCCATGAGCCACATATATTCAAATGTAAGCTTCTATATGTATATTGAAACAAACAAACAAAGGTAACAAAATAGACACAATAGGGGATTTTCTCCAATTGGAAATATTTATATTACCTCTGTCAAATTTTTGAACTGTCTGAAAGAAACAACTATAGTTAATGTATAAATTGAAGAGTAAACATTTTTGGAGAATTATCATTTCATTATGGTATATGAAATCAATTCTAAGTGTATATTAGAATATGAGAACTGACCACAAGTTCTTATTTATTACTGTCACATGCCATTAGTCACCTCCACCCACAAAAAATTCATAATATTACATTTCAACTTACAGAAATGCATCGATTTGGAAACAAGAGGGTTCTCATTGTTTTGCAAACACTGCACACCAAATCACAGGTAAAATCTAAGATACATCTTGTACTAATGAAAATTTGATCAAAATAATTCAACATGTTCAAAGTTGTGATGAAAGTATAAAATCCAAGAGACCTACTTGAGAAATATGTTTTACCACAGAATAATCCTCCCACCCAAGACTTCCAGAAATTTCTTTATCTATCCAAATACAAGTTACTTATCAGGAGATTGCTTCTACAGTCATTTTTCTTACATTAACAAACTATCTACAGATCTTTTCTAATATAATTATTTTTTCTTATTGTTCTAGCTGGCCAGAACACCACGTTCTTAAATAAAAATCTTACAGCATATTAGATAATATATTAAATTTAAAAATAGTTTATTTCTACTGTGTTGAAAGATTAAAATTCCTACTATCCTTACTCCATCATCTATGACTTATTAATCAGAAGTTGGCCAATTTTTTATACTTTATCCCTATTCTGCTATGTCTTTCCCTGCCATTAGACAAATCTATAGAAATGTTTTTATTCTTTCCTGTTGGTAGTTCTCTACAGTGCTACTTGATAAAAGGCATAAGAAAGACCAAACATAACTGAGAAGACAGCTTAAAACCCTCAGATATTATTCAGTAACCCAGACAGGAGGGGAAAGAAACAAGGAACCTCCAGGCCCCTGGAGTCACTTAAACATTTAAGAACTTTCTGCACATATTGTCCACGCGGGCTGTGAACCCGACAATGAACTACTGGGCTTCAAAGCTGGGGGCCAAGTCCTCACTTTGCAAGAGTCATTAATTGGTCCTCTGTAAAGCATTACTTGTGCTTGACAAGGACAGTGACTACGGTTAAGATCACTTTTTTCTTATACTTTTTGCTCTCATTCACCAAGACCCACTATGAATCCCTTTATTCCAAGAGATCATCTGAAAAGGGGATTGTGTTAAAAATACACGAGCAGGTCATTTCCTGGAACTTACCTTTCTACCCCTGGCTTCAAGTCCCTATTCCTCATCCCACACACATTTCCCTGCTACCGCATTTCATTTATTCCTCCCCAATGATGTGAGATTTTTTTCTAAAATGGTTGAAGATCTGCATCAATTCCTGCACAAGAGCTCTCTCCCTGGAAAGTACAAAGAGAGTATTTCCGACCCCTCAGCCACAACTCACCATGCAGAAACTACAGCAGGTTTAGCCAACTGCTGGCTTGAAGTCACCCCAACACTAACAGACACTGTAAAGGAAGCTTTCTTTGAAAATTGAATTCAGGGCTCTCTTGCACCTCCCAGGTACATTCTACCTGGGAGTCTTTATTCTTTATCCTTCTTTTCCTAAATAAACTTTTCTTTCCAAGAAAAAAAAAAAATTTGAATACAAATGGGGGGAGGGGAGTGAAAAGGAGATGGAGATGTTGTAAACTACCCATATTTGGCGGTACTCTAAGACAGAAAGAACACTGACATCCAAACCCATCCAGGCAATGTGAGAGCAGCCCAGTGGTGAGGGCACAGACTTTGTTCTGGAATTTTCTGCTGGAGCATTGTCAGAATTGAATAAAAGGAGCCTCACTGGCCACTTTTGTTATGCAGGAGATTTCATCAGATTCAGATGCAAGAAAAAAAAAAGGTGGGGAAACTTGACCAGGCTGATCACAGCTTTGTCAAATGTCAGACTGTCCCCAAAGGATGGCAAAGGCTGAGGGAGGACAGGCCTGCACCTTCAGCCCATGGAGGGGCTCAGGGACTCTTCCTACTTTCATGTGCTTACCAGAGACTCCAATTCCTCACAAACACCTAGCAACAAAAATTCTTCCTTGATGATAAACATTTTCACTTATAGCTTGATTTAGCCAAACTCCAGGCCTCAGTCAATGACCCAAATAACCACCCTTTGCTCACCTGGATTAAAAATATGAATGATGGGGCCTCCCTGGTGGCACAAGGGGTTCAGCACTGCACTATGGGGCTTCCGCAGCCATTGCAGCACAAGTTCAATCCCCGGCCAGGGAGGGGACCCACATGGTGCATCAGATCTCTCCTGCCTCATCTGCTGTTCCCCTCAGCAGTATACTTCAATCAATCTGCCTGTTCTGCTCCCCATTCTGTCTCTGGTGAATCCTCTCACCCTCCATACCTCTGGCCTGTACCTGAGTTCTTGTATGTATAAATAAGTAAATCTTTAAAAATATATACAAATGAGCAGGGGGGGGGGGCCGGAAATCAAGGCGTTAAGAAGTCCAGCAGACCAGTCATTTCTTGCTGATTGAGTGGGTCTCACTGTTCAGGTACAGAAGTCCCTTTGGGGGTAGGGTTTGCCAACAAGTACAAATCCTCCCTACTCAAGTGCTACAGAATAAATGCACTTACCCTTCTCTGTTCATTCTGCTGTCTGTCTAGTTAATGAAAAATAATGTTCCAGTTCAGGCTTTATGTTTGATTTGCAAATAAACTACCATCAACAAAAATAAACCATTCCCCACTGTGATGTTACAGTTTTAACACACACATTCCAGTTTTAATAGAGCGATTTTAACATATTACCAAGTACACTGAATCATCATCCTATCTAGTAAGGAAATACTGAACTGCTACAATTTCCATTTAGAACATTTTGCTCATTCTTAGCAGTCCAGTCTCAGTATTATCATCACTAGGTTATGAAACCTTCCAAGTGCTCTTTCATATGTTGGTTGGCTTAGGTTACAAGGGTCTAAGTTAGTAAAAAGTGAAAATGAGAACCCAGACTCCCTGTGATGGCCTGATGGTTTCTAAATCCTCAGAGTGGAAGGTCACAGCTTTCCTCCTCAGCTGACATCCCTTAGAACATCTGCTATGTGCCCATGCTCTGCAAAATCCAGACTCTGGGAACCATTTATCATGACCTTACCATGGTTAACAGTGCAATGAAGAAATACAACTTTTTGTTTATATTTCTTTACAGCTAATATAAAAGATAAATAGCTATTTCAAATATAATGTCCATTTGGCATCCCAATAACCATGAGTGATTTGCTAAAGACCAGGTACCATTTCCTTAAATTAGCCCAGCACCTACCTGCCCACCTCTATCTTTAAAAAAATTTTTTAAAAGGCCTTATGCTTCAAAGGCTTCAAAGGTAAGCAGGTAAGAGATGTATCACAGCTGCTATCAAAATAACCCAAAGCAATGTAATTTATTATGAAGGGAAAATGGTGTTTGCAGATGTGAACCAGCATGCAAACATCTGTTAGTAGAGGCACACAGATGCACTAAGTGGGTGTGGGGGACATTGATGGGAGCTGGGGAGGTTCTATTTAGCTTAGAAAGAAAATTTTATCTGGGAAATTTTGTGATTTTTTTTATATTAAGTGTTACCCAATATACTTATACACAATGGACTACTACTCAGCAATCAAAAAAGACAAATTCATGCCATTGATGGCAACTTAGATGGAGCTGGAAGGGATTATGATAAGCAAAATAAGTCAGAAGGAGTAGGGCAAATACTGTATAGTGCCACTTTTAAGTGGAATATAGAGAAACTGAACAAAGGAATAGCTATATCCAAAGTTTAAAACTAACCCTATAAAATTGATTATATAGTTGAGGAATCAGGACGGGGAGTGTAGGGGTTATAAGAATAAGGTAGGGAGGGAGCACGATGTACTAAGGTGGTGGACCCAGGTGCTCTGGTGGTGGGTACTATGGGAATAACACTTGAATGGGGAGGAAGTTATATACTCTCAAAGCACAAATAATGATGTGAACCAATATTACCTTGATAATACAAAAATGCTATCAACTGTAGTCATATGTTCACTCAAGCATGGGCAATGCCATTTTCCCCATTCATTTTAGACATGCAAAATATTAAAACCACAGTTTGTTCCAACGCACAGACTCCATGCTATAGAGAAAGGGTGGGGGAGAATGGGGAAAGGCTTAAAAAAATCTATTTGATTTCCTAAACCATCCAAATGTAGATCAAAGTTTCTACAAGGGTCCTTCACTCATTCATACACATGCAGCTGGCTTATGAAAGCACAATGGAAGAGAGAAAAGTTCAAGTTTTTCCTGAATAGTCCCCAAAAGAAGCAATCAAGAAAACAGAGTCTGAATGCATTTCTGTAAATGACAAGGTTATCTTTGGGCTGTGTGAAGAAGTCAAGCAGTGCTAGCACCAGCTGAATTTCCCTCATCATTCTGATCCTCTATGCCACTTAACCAGGAACCTGGCACAAGTTATAGTATAAATTTCACTTTCCAAAGAACAGCTGATGATAAACATCAGCATTTCTTTTTCTTCTCCTTCCAAAGGTTATCATTCCCTCACCCTCACTCTATCTCCACCCTTGTGACTGACAACATCTGGGATCCCAACAAGAACCCCTTCACCCCCCCCACAACCAAGTTATCACTGCAGATCTAATTAAGTAGTGGAAAACCAGCATGAGTTTCAGATGCATTTCTTTTCTGGATGTACTTATTTTACTTCCTTGCTAATCACAGGAGTTTACTTAATTCTATCTGGTTCATTTTGAACTTGGTTAGTTTCGGATATGATGATACCTAAAAGAAGTGAAAAATCAAAACACTTGCAAAAGATTTTTACCTTCTCACAAGTATCAAAAATCTCTCACTTGAGATTATATATATGAAAGGAAAAGTATTGCTCTTGACATCTGAACCTAAAGCAAACTTGGTAGAGACGCAAATGTAATGAAAACAGAAGAAAAGTAAATAGATGACTTAGTAGCATTACATAAACTATCCTCCAAAGGCTTGGAAAGGCACACATATCACAGGTTAGATGATCTGGGATTCACCATCTTCACTTTAGGTAGACCTTCCCATTTGGGTTTGGAAACAAATTTTACTATATTTACTCTATACAAACAGCAAGTCTAATGGTTTCCAGACAAAAAGGCTGATTATCTTTAGGAGCTTGTTCATTCCAAACTGAAGGGGCACTAATCCACAGAGGAATGTGCTATACAGGACAGAGATTCCAAGTATCTCTGCCATCATCTACAAAACATTGAGGAGTCACCCTTCCAGAGTATGCCAGGTTCCTTAGCAACCAAGCGCTCATTTGAATGTTCCTTCCCCACCTTACCCTTTGCTAGCTGTGTTCTCTCTGAAGATACCAGTGGAAAGAAAAGTAGTGAGTAGGAATGGGGAAATTTTGATGATAAACATGATGTAATTTCACTGCATAATAAGTACTGCTGGGCCTGATAATAACATGTCAAACCCTGACTTAGCTAAAAGACTAGGGAAGAAGTTTCATTTGTTGATATCTATTACAATTTGAGACACATAAAGTAATCCTAAAAGAACCAAGAAAAAAAGGTTTTATAATTTTGACAAGTTGAAGAGTCATACAATTTTAATGCAAAAAGTAAAAATGAACTGCAAAGGTTTTACAGAAGTATAGGAAGAGAAGTTTTGGGGTTCAGGCTAACCCTGAGGGTAGAAATCTGAGGATGGCTTTATGTTAGAAAACAAACAGAAACCCTGGTCGGTCTCACAATGTCCAATCAGACCTCTTATGGCCACCAAGTCCATGAAAGGACATAACACAGAGGGTAGAGATTAACTGCTCAGTACTACTAAAGAGAAGCAAACTCAAAGGCTAGAAATACTAACTTACTAGGATGAATGTCCAGCAAACAAAGGATTAGATTAGCATCTGAAATTCTTAAAAGGTACTCTGGAATAGAAGTTGGGAAGCTGGGATTGGGAGCCAGAGAAATCTTTATGAAAATCCTATCATATGTGTGCTGTGTGACTGGATGAGTTGCTTAACCTCTCTGAATATCAGTTTATTCATCGGTAACATGGAGGCCATATCAAATTCTTTATAGAACTACCCAGATTAAATAAGTCAGCATATATACTTGCAGGCCTCTCTCATGGCACAAAGGGTTGAGCACCGCACTATGGGGCTTCCGCAGCTACTGCAGCATGAGTTCCATCCCTGGCCAGGGAGGGGAGTCACATGGCACAGGCAGACCTCTCCTGCCTCACCCGCTGCTCCCCTCAGCAGTGTGTTTCAGTCAGTCTGCCTGTTCTGCTCCCCGCTCTGTCTCTGGTGAATCCTCTCACCCTCCGTGTCTCTGGCCTGTACCCCAGCTCTTGTATGTATAAACAAAACCTTTAAAAAAACACATACTTGCATCTGGTACATGGCATTTGATTAAAAAAGTCTTAATAAAAGTCAGCTATTTGTGATATTATCCTATTAAAAGTCTCCTCTCTCCAAATAAAGCTTAAAAAGTTGGCCAAAATGATTATTTTGCACAAATGGTACAAAAAATTAAGCGCCAAAGAACATGTGATTCTACCTAAAGTCATGCCTAGTGATCATTCACTGTTCACCATGCAATAAAATATATTTTTTGCTGCTTGACCCAGACACTTAAAGCAAATCTCTTTGTTACAACCAATTAAAGCATCATTGTCACTAAACAAAAAACTGCAAACTGCCAACTGCTTCACATCTAACAGAAGTTTTTCTCAAGCATAAATCTAATTACTTGAGTTTTAGCTACCCTACCCCTAAGTCTGGATTTTTGTTGTTGTGTTGTCTCTCTTTTATTATGAAACAATAACATAACACAGGCAATTTAAAATATAAAGCAAAATAAATGTCTCTGTCCCATCCTACAGAACATTACAAAAGTCCCACATGTAGCCCATTTCACCCTCTCAAGAAACCACCATCCTCTTTCCTGCCTTTTATCTTAATACTTCTGCTTTTCTTTTCTTTTTAAGATTTATTTATTTATGCATACAAGAACTAGGGTAGAGATCATCGATACAAGGGAAGAGGGGTGAGGGGATTCACCAGAGATTGGGGAGGACATGCGCATGGACTGAAATTGAAATACACTGCTGAGGGGAGCAGCTGGCAAGACAGGAGAGGTCTGCTGTACCATGTAGGTCAGCTCCCTGGCTGGGGATTAAACTATGCTGCAGTGGCAGTGGATAGCTTCATAGTGCTGAGACTTAACCCCTTGCACCACCAGGGAGGCCCCTCTCCTGCTTTTCTTTATAGTCTTTCTATATATGAAATTACTCTATCATTAAACAACACATTCCCTTATTTTAGCACTTTTTAAATTTTACATAAATGGGATCACACTTTTGCTTTTTCATTCTTTTTTTTTTTTTAAAGATTTATTTATTTATGCATACAAGTACTGGGGTACAGGCCAGAGGTGTGGGGGGTGAGAGGATTCACCACAGAGAGCAGGGAG
>JAGFMF010011659.1:6592493-6615993 GCA_019455555.1 Galemys pyrenaicus | reverse complement strand
CCCCTCCCTGGCTGGCAGCAGGGATCGAACTTGTGCTGCAGTGGCTGCGGTTTGCTTCATAGTGCGTTGCTTAACCCTCTGCGCCACCAGGGAGGCCCCTGCTTTTTCATTCTATATTATGCTTGTGAGAGTCATCTCTGTTGACTGACACATGGATGAGTATTATAAATGCACTGCATTTTCTTTATTCAATATGCTGTTGTTGGATACATAGGTTATTTCTAGGGTTTGCATCAAAAATGGTGTATTATGAACATTTTTTAAAGATTTATTTTTATTTATTTATGGATACAAGAGCTGGGGTATAGGCTAGAGATGTCAGAGTTTGGGGGAGTGGTGGAGAGAGGAGTCACCGGAGACAGAGTGGGGAGTAGAACAGGCAGATCTACTGAAATACACTGCTGAGGGGAGCAGCAGGCAAGAAAGGAGAGGTCTGCTGTGCCATGTGGGTCAGCTCCCTGGCCTGGGATTGGAACTCATTCTTGCAGTGGCTGGCCATAGCTTAAGAGTGCTGTGACTTGACCCCCTGCACCACCAAGGAGGCCCTGTTATGAGCATTTTTGCAAACATGTGAGAGTTCCTCTAGCCATGGCTTCCCAACCTTTTTCACAACCTAACTTACAAAGAAAATGATAATAGCAGAAGTGCAAATTGTGCCCACTGTAGGTTTGAGATCTCTTCTGCTACCTTGCCCAGCTGCCATGCATGCTAAAGGGATCAAGGGACCATTTTACAAGGCATCCCCAACTTCTTTCCAAAAGCACTACACCATCCTATGCTGTCACCCGTACTGCATGCACAGACCCTCTATACCACATCTTTACCCAACGCTTGATGCTGACATGTATCAATCCTATAGGTAATGAATGGTATACTTCATCATGATTTTCATATTAAAACATACAATATGGCCTCTATGCTTAAAACAGTAAGTTAACAAACAAAAAGGGACTGATCAATAGAACAGAAAATGCAAAAATACAACCAACTAATTATTCATGCAAATTAAGCACAGGGTGGGACATGTCTCAAATAAGTGGGATAAAAATGGGCTTTTTAATAAGTGGTTTGTAACATCCAGATAGTCATGCGGAGCAAAGAGAAAACTGGATCCATTACCCATACCAAACACCAAAATAAATTTTGAATGGGTTACAGATTTAAATGTATATGGAAAGATCACACAAGCAATAAAAGAAAATATGGGTGAATCTCTTTATAGCTGTGCTATCAAAATGGAAGTCAACATCCATAACAGATACTGAAAACTTACAGCAAGGCTAGTGGGAATGGGGACCTGAACTTGCAGTTTTAGTTATTTCAGTGAATTTTAATTGAGATTTAAAAACTGATACTCAATTCAGGTATTGGAAAACTTTCAGATATATTTGCTTAGATATCTTTGGAATTTGTTATGTGAGTTTACTTTTTCAATTACAAATTTATGTAATGTATGGAGTCTTGTAAGTATGTACAAGATCAAGTATTTACAATAAAAATTCAGAGACCAAATTGAGATATGCTATGACATAAAACACATCAGTTCTTAAAAATTTGGCATTAAAAAAAACTGTCAAATATCCAAGTGATAATTTTTAAATATGGATTACTCACTGAAATGGTAGTACAGTCAACATGTTAAATATATACAAGATATTTTTAGGAGTTAAATAAAAATTATTACGTTAATGTTGCCTTTTACTTTTTTAATGTGGCTCTTAAAATTAGACATGTTCTTCATATTATGTTTCTATGGGACAGTGTTGTCCTCCAACCTGAAAGGAAATTTTTTTATGCATTATGACTCAAAACCGAAAGTTGATAAAGAAAAAAACTGATAAAACTGACTATATCAAAGGAAAAACTTTATAAAATCATAATCAGAAAAAAGACAAAAGATAAACTGAGAAAAATAATCCAAAATTAGGAATAATATCCCTAGTATATAAGAAGCTTCATAAATTAAAAGGGGAAAAGAGACCCTATAGAGGGGGGAAAAATCCTATAAAAATGGGCAAGAAATATGAAAAGGAAATTCACAGAAAAAGAAATGCAAATGGTCCTTACACATATGAAAAGGAGCTTAAGCTGGCTCATAATAAGAGATGCAAATTAAAATTACACTAGAGTATTATTTCTCTCCATTCAGATGGCAAAGACCCAAAGGTTTTTTACAACATAACTAGGCTGTGGGGTAAGAGCACTCTCCTTCTCTGCTTGTGGGAACCCAAAATTACTCAACACCCACAGAAGGGACTTTGGTAATATCCAGCAAACTGCAAATGTATTTATCCTTTGACCCAGCAATCCCACTTCTAGGAATCTATCTCGAAGATAAACTGGCAAGAATAGAACATAAATATTCACAAGGCTATTCACTATAGCACTGTTCACTCACTCAGCTGTCCCCTTAGTTAAAAAAAAGAGAACCTTTCAGTTCAGGCTTTATGTTTGATTTGCAAATAAACCCAACCAATAAAAACAAATCACTCCCACTATAATGTAAGACCAAAAGACTGGAAACAACAATAAACCCAAAAGGATTTATTTAGTGTGGTATATTTATACAATGGAGTCTCACAGTTATAAATACATTAAGAATATTATTATCTAGTTCCAGGGTAAGCTCTAAAATGTACTAAGAGCAAGAAAACTGCAAAACTAGTTATTACTACCTTTTTTGACAAGAGGTAAGAAATAAAGCGACATCTTCTACATTAAATAGGAATATGTACATATGCACATAATATATATGCATGTCACACAGGCATGCATACACAGACATACTTAGACACATGTATATATCCCTATCTCATTAGATATACACACATATATATTTTTCTCACTCTGTCCACTGGAAAAGACCTAAAAACAATAATTAACCCAGTAACAGTGAGAACAACCCTCAAGCACAGGCTGTAGTCTCTAAATACCATTTACCACTAAAAAGACCTGGGCTAGCAAAAGTGAATAGGCAAATCTGAAATATCTTGTTATACCAGAAGTAAAAATACCGTAAGTCTACTGTAACCATGTAAAAAGAATTCAGAAACCAATTTAAAGGGTCTTCTACTGGCCAAACATAATTTTTTTTAAAAAATGTTGAGCCAAAGATAATTTGAACTTCAAACAAAATAGCTGCCAAGAATTGAAACATAATCACACTTAAAAAAAAAAATCATTGGTTGTCTTTGAAAGATGCTAGAAATCAACTCATGATTCTGAACATTAAAGAGAATGAAACTCAGCACTCATTTTCTAATACAAACTACACTCTGAGTTAACCAAATAATTGGTGTGATTTCTTCTCCTTTTTTTAAGATTTGTTTATTTATGCATGCAAGAACTGAGGCCAGAGATGTGGGGGTGGGGGGTGAGAGGATTCACCACAGACAAAGTGGGGAGCAGAATGGGTTAAGGAGGATCTATTAAAATACACTGCTGAGAGGAGAAGCAGGTGCTGAGCCATGTGGGTCACCTCCGTGGTTAGGGATCAAACTCATGCTGCAGTGACTGTGGATGCTTCATAGTGCTGTGCTTAACCCCTTGTGCCACAAGGGAGGCCTGGTGTAATTTCTTCTTGATAGAAGAACTCAAGTTGATTAAGCAGAAGGGATGACAGTGCATCCCCACTTTACAATCCTTACTGAAATAATGGATCTAAACAATAACCATATTGGTTTTTGAATGGTGCAGGAAACTGATGGAGCAGAAATGCCTGAATCCACTCATCAGTTCAAATGTCCCTAAAGATGAAACACATGGGGGCCTCCCGTGGTCTGCTATAGGAACACAGTCAATGATGTCTCCTGCCAAACTAGGTGGGTAAGTTGCTAGTCTAAATCAAACTGCCAATGTACCAAAAACAGTACACGAGAGAGTACCACTGAGAAAGAGGATGCAATCAACAAACACAGAACACAAGGACTCCTATAAGACAAATCCCCATCTCTTCAACAAGAAAACTGCTAGGGAAGAAAAAGAAGAGGGAAAAACTGAGAAAGGAAGCCTATAAGACAGAAGTGTTTTGGAAATGAGTGTGGAAATTCTTTGGATCCTGAATGTGGCAGATTAATCATTAAAAAAAAAAAGAAATCACGGGCCAATCATTAAAAAAATTGTGTTCTGATTGATATTTGATATGAAAGGATTATTGCTAAAATTTGTTAAGCATGATAATGATATTGTGGTTGTGCTTAAAAAAAAAAAAGACCTTATCTTTCTTTTAGAAATATAATATAGTGTATATAGGTAAGAAAACATAACGTCTGCAATTTACTTCGAAAAGAACCAAATGGTAAGGGAAAGGGAATGTGGCAGAAAGGGGAAGAGTGTATGAAGAAAATAGAATTGGCCAGAAGTCGACTGTTAAAAGAACCTGACTTTAAAGATGGAAAGCTTGATTCCTGTCTCAGCACCGCCATGTATTGGCTGTAAGACCTTGACCAAGGTCTAAGGACCTGACATTCAATCTTTATAAAGCAGAGGTAATAGTAGGCTCCCTTTAGTGTTGTTCCAAATGTTAGAGAAGATAATGCATGTCAGCATGTTAGCATCTATTGACTATTATCACCGTTATACCACTATTATTCAAGATCACCACAATGGAGTTAGCAGGTGCTGAAACTGGAACAGAATCTGCTGAATCCAAAGCCCAGGCTCTTTCTAACTCAATGTTCAGTTTTCTTCTTCTATCTCCTCTATCTCTATCTGGCCTCTCTCAGTGGATACAGAAGAACCAATAATCACAGTCTGCAATAAAATTCTCCATTTCTATTACAAACCTTTAATGGCATTGCTCTTCAGTCTGGCTTCTGGAATCAGACACTTAGCTGTCCTTTGTTACAATGTACATTTAAAGTGTCTTTACAGTTGATGGCTCCTCCTCTCCAAGAGTATAAACACTCAAGTGCTTTAACCCCTTTATAGATCAATATGCACACTCATAAATATACAATGTTTGAGTATTATGCTATTTCATCTTCCCAAAATAAGGTCTCACATTTTTACTACAGCAGATGCTGGTATAAATGACATACGGCTGATCTCAGAATCCCCACATAGAAAACTATAACACAGTGATAAGACATCAAACTGCAGCAGCACAAACTAAAATAACATCACAACGTTATGTGCCCATCACTTGACATCTCCCATAGAGTAAATTTTCCACTTCTCTTTCATAACACGATTACAAATCCTGAGAGAACCTCTTCAGTATTATTTTACATCTTCTTGCAATAATTCCAACCACATGATGATTCTTGCTCAGCCCTCTTTTCTCCCTTGGTGTTAATGCTGGCTGGTGTCTCCTCCCTCTTTGAGGGAGCCTACACTTTTCAGTCTCCTTCACTATCTTTTTCCATCCAGTCTTGACAGGCGGGTGTTCCCTGGAATCCAGTGTTCAGCTTTCCTCATCTACCAACTTTTCCTGGGCCATTGCAAACCACAAAGCTTCAGCTACCATACTTATAAAAACTTAGTCATTGGGCTTCCCTTGTGGCACAAGGGGTTAAACATCACACTATGAAGCATCCATAGCTACTGCAGCACCAGTTTGATCCACAACCAGGGTGAAGACCCACAGGGCACAGCAGAACGCTCCTGTCTCATCCGCTGCTCCACTCAGAAGTGTACTTCAGTCTGCCTGTTCTGCTCCCTACTCTGTCTCTGGTGAATCCTCTCACCACCACACCTCTGGCCTGTACCCAAGTTTTTGTATGCATATTAAATAAATCTTTAAAAAAATAAAAACGTAGTCACTCAATTCATACATTCAATTTTCACCTTTCAATAAACACATATATCAGTGTCTGGTCAATGTACTAGGAATACAAAAGGATCAAAAACATATATAGGGCCTCCCTGGTGGCATAGTGGGTTAAGCAACACTACGAAGCAAACCTCAGTCAATGCGGCAAAAGTTCGATCCCTGCCAGGGAGGGGACCCACATGGCACAGGAGACCTCTCCTGCCTCGCCTGCTGTTCCCCTCAGCAGTGTTTTTCAGTCATTCTGCCTGTTCTGCTCCCCACTCTGTCTCTGGTGAATCCTCTCACCTCCCTGGACTCTGGCCTGTACCCCAGCTCTTGTATGCATAAATAAATAAATCTTTTAAAAAGAATTAAAAAATAATATATATAGCCTATTCTTGTGGCCCTCACAGTTGATAGAGGAGGGAGATAACATCAATGGAAGAATCACAAAGATAAATGCAATAATGGTGAGTACAAACAGGCAAGATGCATTGTGCAGTAAGAAACCAGAACAGAGGGACCTACCCTCATCAAGGAGATTAGGGAATGATTTGCTAAGAAAACAATGACTGAGCTCAGATCAGCCCCTTAATTTTACTCCAAACCATGCCTCTGAATTAGAGACCAGAATTTCAGTCTAACTCCATCTAGAAGAATATTAGCACCTTAAGATCATCAGACTTCAAAATTAATTCATTATCTTTCCTTCCAATGCCTGAATTCCCCAGCTCAGTGAAAAATTCTATGACCCATCCAGAAATGTTCCATTTATTCTTTACCCTTTTGTCATTGTCCATTCCCAATCTGTCACCTTTTCCTATCCATCAGCTTCCGAAATACCTCTGTCTGATCCGTTTACCCATTTTCAAACCTTCATTCAATTCCAAGTGCCCATCTTCTCTTATGAGTTAGTACCAGAGCGCACCCACTCTGAGTCCTGTCTATCCTCTACCACCCCCAGTCTCTTATTCACACTCACGAGAACTACCTATCATGTAAAGAATGCCCCTTTCCTTTTGCAAACTTTGATTGCCACTCACTGCTTATATTTTGGGCAATAAATCCAAACTCTTTACCTTGAGGCCTCCTGTGGTGCTCGGTCTCACCTCCCATCTCACTGCATCCTATGTGAAAACCCCAGCCTCAGTGATCTATAACTGCAGATCTCAACATCACTGGGTCTCCTGCCTAAAACACCCCCCTCATTTTCTGTCTGCCCCCTAACTCCTTTCTCCCCCAAAGCCAGCCTATGAGTTCATAGTAAAATGAAAAAAAAAAAAAAAATATATATATATATATATATATCAAGCCACTGTTAGAAATCCAGTGTTTTTGGTAATGTAAACCATACTCTGGTTTTCAAGTATCATACCAAATCTCATTCTCTGTGAGTTCCTCTATGACTTCTCTGGTCAATCATATAATTTCTCGTCCCATCTAGGAGACCTCTAAGGACAAAGAGGACACTATGAAAAAGTTGAACAATGGGAATTAATAGGGACTGTCCAGGGAAAGCAGGATAAGCTCACGTGTAAGGTCAGCCTACCTGTAAGCAGAGTTGGATGCTTTATTCCATCAACTCCCAAAGCGCCTCCATCTATTCAGCACATAGCATGTATTTGCATGTCAATTCCTGCCCTTGTCTGAGAACTCCACAGAGAGGGCCAGGCCTTTATCTGTATCTCCAGCATCTCTCCAGTGCTACCCAGGCACAGAGATGACACGAAGTTTCATCGACAGAAGGGAGTGTTTGTTTAATAAATTATCTGAGTAAGTCAAGAAGATGAGAGGCCTTAACCTTGGCCAACACAGGAATTTAAAAAATCCCATTACATTTTCTCATTCCAATCTGCCCTTCCTCATCTGGCTAACAAGAGTTTTAAATAGGAGCAAGAGCTTCACAGAGAAAAATTCTAAACCTCAGAGTAATGACCAGCTTTTCCTCAATGAAAGCTACTTATTCAGCCTAACATATTCTTAAAGCCCAGCAAGCAAGACGGAGGAGTTTTTCATTTAGTGGAGAGATGGAAAAGAACATAAATGAAAATCAAACCTAATAAAGAAATAAAACAAATAAATATCAAATAAGCATTAAAGCAGTTTATGGAAGGCAAGGAAGGAACCACTTTTATGGCCAGAAAACAGGCTCCCCAGAGGTGGTGGGGTTTGAATTGAGCTTGAGAAATAGCTCAGAACTCAAGAGAAACAGAACGAGAAAGGAGATCCCAAGACACAGTGGGGTAGGTGTTGGGGAGGCCACCACAGTGAGCCCCCGATTGTTTCGGGAGCTGCTTCTAGACTGTCATGGAGTCCTGGCACAGAATCTAGACCATCTGAATTTTCAGCAAATATTAAGCAATTTAAGAGGCTCCTGATTCTCACCTACTTCATCACATACAGTATCTGCCTGAGACACATAATGAGATATATGTTGCTTATTCGTTTATAACATTTTAATTGTAAGAACTGTTACACAATTATTTTAGGAAAAAAACTGCTTTTGGCAGAACTTTCAGAGTTGCTGAAGTCACCCCTTGGCTGGTAATAACTCTCTATGTCTTTGAAAAGTTCCCTGCAAGCTAGAGCCTGGAAGCCTGTAGCATCTTCTTCCTCTAGACCTGGTCTTTCAGTCCTCCCATGAAAGGGATGAGAGAGTTCATGTAGGGGCTCCCCTCCATTGTAAATAGTGAGGTACAGACCACCTTGTCAACTCTGGTGCTCAGAGAGATTTTAGGAGTGGTTGGAATACTCAGTGCATCTCTTGGGTGGTTGACTGGTTCACTCACCACCAGCATCAGTAATGAGGGGTATGAGAAACACCCCCACATCCCAGCATGGACCACTAACTTCTCATCCCCCTGTCCCTGTCCAACTGCACAGGGAAAACTGTACATCCCAAGTGAAGTGGAGTGTGTCCTACAGGATGGGTTAAAGTGAGCCGAAACTACTGCGATATGAAGCACAGACAAATGAAACATCCTTCCAAGAAAGGGAATTCTTGCTTATACGCTGTTCTCCTGCTCTGCTTGAAAATACCTTTTTCCAAAAGCCCCAAAGCGCTCAGGATATTGCATAACTACTGTTTTGAATCACAGTTCCACAAAAAGACCAATCCAAGTTTGTATGTGATGACCCACAGGGTAGCTTTTTAAGTAGTAACCTTCAAGTTTAGCACTTTTCTCCACTGACCCCACTGTCAAGGCCACACAGGCTATAAACTTACAGGGGAAACCAACAATGTTAGGTCTCAGCTAAAGAATCTTTGCTTGGCATAAGTGTGTCCTGTGAGCTTGTAAAATTTTCATGGAGAGCAGTGAAACCACAACAAACGAGAAAAAATTTGGTTCAAGTTATAGTAATATTTACTTAACCAAACATTTACTTAACCAAGGGAGAAGGGTAGGGAAATGGTAATAAGGATGAAATCAAATAAACCATTCTACTTCTGTGATTAGTAAGTAGATTTCGGTGTACAGTAAAGCTTTTCAATCTGCTATTATGAAAATCTCTGAAATGTTTTTCAAGATTTGTTGTCCAAATCTCTAAAAATAACAAAAATCACTGAGATATTTCCTTTATCTACTACCCAACATAGGATGTAATAGATAAGTGAAGAAGCAAAGTACCTCAGCTATTATTAAATGGCTTAAGAGCTTTAAAGAGTCAAAAGTATCATGGAATGAAAAGTGAAAACAAAGGCCTAAAAAACCCCTAAACCTGCGGCACGCTAATTCCACTTTTCTACAAGGTACAAAGCATGCGGATTTCCACTCACAGATGCTATAAACACATCTGCCGAGATGGCGAGAGTCTGCGAAACAGGCAGGGGCAGGTATGTGCTGGAAAGATCTGAAGACTTGAGGGAGAGAAGTGGGTGGGAGTAAAAAGGGAGGAGTGGGGCGAAGTAGGACAAGGCAGAGGGGCCCTGGGGGCAGAAGAGAGGCTGGGCTGGAAGCAGGAAGACTCTCTGGAACAAGGAGGTAGGAGGAGGCAGAGAAAGTGGGCCTGGGGTTATGGTTAAAATACAGGTCATTGAGACACATACAGGCAAAAGTAAAGTGGTGCGCTAAGAAGCAGGAGGGTCCCGAGGCAAAAGCTTCAGAAAGGACAGGGAGATGACAGAGACATTTAGCAAAGGAGGCAGAGGTAAAAGGCACTCAGAAGAGGGAACAGATTTATGGACAGAGCCACAGGTTGCCAGCAACTTGCAGGAGCCAACTTCCCGTGTGCTAAGTTATTCTAGAGGGAACAGCAGTTCCCTATGGTCTATTTTGGGACAGATACACCCAAAGGTGGGGTTACCTGAGCTCCCCCAGGACCTCTCTGCACTACCGGATCCAGGCCCATCCCGGGGAAAACAATTCCGGAATGCAGGGTACTTGGTCTGTAGCACACAGGCAGGAATCATGGAAGGATTCTGATAACCATGGAGCACACCAAGGATATGAGGCACTGAGAGCCACCAAACTGCTCAGACAAGAAGGATACAGACCACAGCCGCAACCGTGAGGAAAGGAACACTTACTAAATCTGGATTAGATGCCTCCCAAATCAAGACGCTCCTAACTGGAAGTTGTGATAACTGGAAGGATTTTAAGCTTGGTATATTTTACTTTCCTGTCAAACATCTGTCATTTAAAAATTCTACCTGAGGCATCACAGGGGACTCTTAATAAACCATGGCACTAATTTATTTAAATGTATATCCACGTCTAATGTATTTCCAAGGAGTTTTTAATGACATGTTACAGACCTTGAGTTATCAGGTTAATTCCATTCAATTCAATCATTTGTTGAGGGACTTCCAAGCCCAAGGGGGCTTGCAGGCAGCCCCAAGGGAGTGTGGGGTGCAAAGAAGAGCAAAGCAGCCTGCCTTCCAGAGGTCTGGCCAGTTCCTCTTAGTTTCCATGTCAGATTGGGAGAGATGCATCGCCATTCACAAGTGTAGTGAGAAAGCAACCTTCACATGATGGCACTAACCAACAACATGGGTAATAATACATTTCCCAGAGATAGGTTCAACAACAATAAGTGAAGGAACTTCTTAGTACCCAACGACTTGCAGACATTTGGTGTGTGCAACTCTAGGTCCATCCTCCCCAGTTTACATCCAGCCTTTGTCATAATTGCATAACCACAGCCAGTCAAGTTGTTTCTTGTTGCAACTGTAACTTGTAAACTTAAACTTCAGAACTGAGATAGTCAAGCTAAATAATTGCCTACTTTAAAAATATCTATCTACATAATTTATATGCCACTTCAGATAAGCTCTTAAATTACCACCTCTTAAAGTCGTAACTGTCACTGATTTTTAAAATACCGTCTCAAGGTCCCAATTCCCCCAGTGCACAGACCTGTCCCTGTCTGCTCAGTTTTCTTAGCAGTATTTTAGACCAGCATTTTAACTGGTGCTACTGCAATCTGTTTTCCATGTTTTAGTAAGAACCTCATTAATACAACTTTTACTTCTCCCAGGTCATGGGACTTCTCAAATTCCAAAAAAAAAAAAAAGACCTTTGAAGGACCAGGTACAATTGTTTGCACCTCCTGCAGCTCGGCTCTCTCTCTAGGCTAAGTTCAAGTGCAGCTGGTGATAAGTCCTGCTGGTGGGAGGACTCCCTGCCATGTGTCTCCTGCCAGATCCTGCCCCAGTGCGAGGTGCTATGACACTCTCTCTCCAGGCTCAGGGAGCTCCATCCAGTGGGAAGGGACCACTGGATCAAGTCATTCAGCATGTGACAGTCAAGGCCTGCCTGCTGGAAAACCCAACACAGTGGTGAGGCACCATCAGCCTGGAAATATCACAGTGGGACTGACCCTTTCTTTTTCCTTGGCAGGGTTTCTGAATCAGTCATGGCAAATAGTATCAATTCATGAACAAGCTCTTGATTTAAACCCAGTGAGTCTTTAAGAAGCTTAACATACTTCAGACAGATCAGTCTGCTCATTACTAGAAATTCATGTTAAATGTTAAAGTGAGATGGGGGTGGGGGTGTGAGGGTGAAGAATAAATTACTAGCCAAGAGAACAAAATTGCCAGTTCTCTCAACCAGTGAAAGTGAGTCAGTGATGAAGAAGAAAGTGAGAATCTTGGGGACTCTTTGGAATGGACTTTTAACATTGGCTCTATGACTGTCCTACCAACCAAGACCTTTTTCTTGGGAAATATAACTGAAGGGAGACAAGCTTGACAAGAGAAGCACCCCACATCCCCTTGGGCACCTACTCATCCAAGTGCTAAGTTCTTGTCTTTGTTGCTTTTCCTAGTGGGCCTCAAAAGCTGTCTGAATGCCCCCTCCAGGCTGGTAAAGTAGGGAACAATAGAGAGGTTACATATTGCTGCTTTTGGTGGGGGGAGGGGGGAATGTCTAAATCTCTGTCCTCACTTGGTTTAATGCAGATCCACACATCAGAATATACTCAGTAGTCCTGTCATCAACACTTTCTGTTTTTTAAGAAGCAAAATCAAAATAAGGGATCCGGTCTACATTAATTTTTGTGTCTGATTAACTGTATCTCCAAACAGCCAACACAGAATATGTTCTACTGATGGTACAACCCAATTCTAAAGTACAACAAAGGAAGAGAAAATTCCCAAATGATGAAGCATCCTGGCTTTAGAGACCTCCAGAAACATTTGCTCCCCCTCCCTCTTCTCCCAAGAGTACTCAAGTAACCTAGACCCATTCTATCCACAATTTTTTTCTGGTACATCCCAATCTACTAAACTGAAAGGTTACCCACATGATGTAGAATGTGAGTCCACTCCTGAAGATAGGAGGAGTTCATAACATGTGTCTATGCAATGGATGTGTCACTTCTCAAGAGTCCATACTGTTTCCTTAAAAAAAAAAAAAGTACTACATGGAATCTATGGTGTGTCAGCCCCTCCCAAGGTCTGACTCAGAGCATGTGTCTGTCTTTACCGAGGTTCTGGGTGACCGGAGTGGATCACTTTCAGAGTTGCTCCAACCGCTGAACTTATGGCTGTCTTCCAGTCACCCCGCATAAGCTCTATCTATTTTAAAACAATTTTCCTAACCCACATGCAGTGGAAGATATCTCAAAGATAAGTCGTCAAATTCCTACTGGAAACAAATCACTTCCATCTCAAACTGTGCTTGTCATCTCAGATTAATGCCTGTTTATGTGTATATATTTTTATCTTTGACCACACAACTCTTGGCTCAAAGAAAGCCACCCTTAATTTTTACCAACATGCCTGAGCCAACTCAGAGCTCTAGAAAAGGAATGAATGGGAGATGGCAGCTCTTAAACCCAGGGACTTGTCTCACACAAACAGAAAGTGCAAAGAAAAAAAAAAAAAAAAGAATCCCTCCGTGGAGGGAGGGGGGCAGGGAGGCTGATGAGGAAAGAGCATTAACCAGCAGACCATAGGCTGTGGCCGCACTTCGAGAACTGCCTGCAGAGGGGAGTGAAATCTTTTCCGTGTACAATAACTAAGCACCCTCTGGCTGCCAGGCATGGGCACGAATGATAAATAACATCGAGTGGGCAAACAGATGCACCTAAATAAGCCACCTCCCAAAAGGTCAAAACTTCAGAAGCCCCGGGGATCACACAAACACATCCATCAGTCCGAGCGGGTGAAGGGACTTGAAGACTTAGCAAAGGATTCTGAATTTTGTGTTTTCTTTCTAGGTCTGGCTTGCAAAGTGCGGTGGTTACATGCAAAACCAGAGAGGAGCAGGCAGGCTGAGGTCCGCGGGGGGTGCGAGTGGGAAGGGAGGGGTGTCTTAACACCAGCCACCCAGGCCTCTGTGTGACGAAAGTCGTCAGCAGCCTCAACCGCAGCCCAGTCCCTCCGCCCCGGCCAACAGACGCCCCCTGTGGCTCCCCCCCACCCGCGCTTCAGTCCCCGGCAGCCCCACCAGCCCCGCACCCGCAGCAGCAGCCCCACCAGCCCCGCGCCAGCAGCGCCACCACCGCGGCTCCCATCCCTCCCGCGCGGCAGACACCCCGCAGGCCTGCCTCCCAGCCCACCAGGCACGCCGGGAGCCGATCCCCGGTGAGCCGCGCCACCAAGTCCCCCGCCCCGGGGGGGTGACGGCTCGGGCTTACCTCGGCTCGCGGGGGGGCTGAAGGTGGCCAGCCTCCCGCCCCCCGCCCCTCTCCTCCGCGCCGGGTTTCTTCCTCCCTCCTCCTCCTCTTCCTCCTCCTCCCCACGAGGTGTCGGGGTCGCCCCCTCCTCCCGGCGGCTGGGAGTAGAAACCGAGCACCCCGCAGCCCGGCCCGCGTGCGTGCGTGCGGGAGGCGGCGGCGCGCGGCCAGCTCTCCAGTAACTGAGCGCGGCGCGCGGCTCCAACTAAAGTGTGAAAGAAGCGGCGGCCGCGGCGGCTGTGCCACGGAACGTCCCCCCGGGAGTGGGCAGGGAGCGCGCGGGAGCTGGCGGGGAGCGGGCGAGGGAGGGGACCGGGAAGGAGGAGGGGAGGGAGGGGTGCTCCTCGCCCAGTCACTCACTCGAGGGGCGGGGGCAGCCAGACACTCCCCCACGCCGGCCCTCCCCGCGCCGGCTCCCGCGCGCCCGGCGCTCCCCTCCCTCGGGGAGGGGCCTGCGAGGCTGCCGGGGCGCCGCGCACCGGGAAGGAAGACCCGGCGGGCGGAGTCGGGGGCTGCGGGGGCTGCCGGAGCTGCAGGGCTGGGAGGCGGCCGAGGACCGCGACTGCGTACGTGTGTGTATTTGTATGTGTGTGCGCGCGCGCTGCTCGCACCCGGCGCCGGGTACCAGCGGGAGGGGAGCCCCGGCGGGAAAGCTGCGTCCTGGGCCTGTCACCCGGGCGGTGGCGTGGGACCGGCTGCTCCGGAGGGCCCCGCTCTGCAGACACCGGGCCGGCCGTGGGGCCCCGCCGCGCGACTGCGTCTGCAGACGGAGGGAAGGCCGGGCATCCTCCGCGCCCGTGCGGCCCCTCCCTCTTGGACCGGCGGGCGCAGCCCGGGGCCAGCCCCTCCACCAAACTGCCTCCGCCCTGGCCCGGAGTCGCGGCGCCCGCAAGATGAATGAGGCCTGGGCGACTCTGCAGAAGCATCACTGGGGGAAAGACACCAGCGCGCCACCGCCCCGAGATTCGGCACCCGGAGCCCCCCTCCCAGCCCTTCCCGGCGGCCAGGGAGCAAACGGCAGCGAACGCGCCCCCTGGGCGCGTCTGGGATGTTCGGTCCAGAAAGATCGCCGCCCACGTCTTTATCTGTTCAGTTTGTTGTGGACCCTCACGAGGGGTCCCCCGGTTTCCCACCCTCTGGGAGAAGGCATTTTCTCCACTTCCCGGTTAAGTGAGGTGTTTCGTGTGCGCACTGAATAGATCTGCCTACAGTGATAGCGGTTGGGTGTCTTTTGTGAGGCTTCCCCGCGCTTGGTTGCTCCTGCATTGCCCGAAACACTGCAAGGAATGTCCGTTCTGAGTGAGGACACCCAAGAAAACAATAGGGGTAAAGACTGCTCCCGGGTTCCGCGGATGACTCACAAACCGAGTCATTTCTCACTTTTGGCAGAGATGAAGTTGGGAAATAGAAAAAGGTGTATCCCAACTGTGACAGTGATGAGACATTGAATTGAAGAGCAAATTCATAGTTCAGTTTAATGAGTTAATAACTACCCATAATGGCTAAGAATAAGGCCTTTATGAAAAGTGGTTTTCCAGTGCTCACCCATTTGCAATGCATAAGGCTGGTATCGTGTTTTTGAAACTCACTTGTATTCCATTTTTAAATTATCCATATTTTGGTTCCTTTTTGCTCTTTGGGAACCAGTAGTCTTTGTAAGCTAGCCTCCTTAAAAGGATAGTGGTTAAACAAGAAGGGTAGGAAAACTGCCTGTCATCTTAGGCAAGGGGGGCTTGATTTCTTTACCCTTCCTTTTCTTGACTATAAAATGGGATTGATGGTAATAACTCTTACCTCATAAGCCTGTTGTGAAAGTCAAAGGAAAATGAAGTTGAAATATGATAAAATATTTTGCATTATGCCTGACAAAGGGTAAGAGCTCAATAAATATGAGCTATTATTTCAGAAACATAGTTTGGCCCCAAATCTAGTAGATATTTTTCTTTCCTTACGTTCCTTCTTAAATTTGGGGGTAGGAGATTCATCTGCTGGGTTTATCCAAATGTGGTTAATCCTTTTCTAGGTTTTTCCGCGATGCCTGAAAACTTCTTGTATAAAACAAGAAAGGAAGTATGTAAGGGGTGTGTGTTTATGTGTTTACACATTTATGACTACACAGATATGTAGATGCCTGTCCTACAGCAAGTGATGAGGACAAGAAGCTTTTGTCTTTCCCCTCACACCTTCCTCATCTATATAGACTACTCTGAAGAGACCAAGCTCTGTAAATGTTGATGTGTGGTGTATCTGTCCCTTTGGGCAGGTGCAATGACAGACACTGGCCATTTCTTGAGGGCAAGAGAATGTGGGTGTCCTTTGACATGATGTCCTTGAAACTAACAGATATGGTCACAGGGCAAGCTCTTCCTCTGTGTGAATGGAAGGACATCCAGACATTGAACTTTTACAGCAAGTTTTTCATTATTCAAAGTAGTACCTGTTCAGTGTAGAAATTTAGAAGTTTGCAAAACTCAGCCACGTAGGAAGAAAATAAGTCATAATTCTACCATCCTGAGAGAAGCCCTCATAAGTGCTTTTTGTATATCCATTTTCTCTTCATTTATTTCATTATGAATCATGCAATCAGCAAACATTAAGTATTAATTTATTGGGAATTAGACAATGCCACAGGGCCAAGAACAGAACAGATTGTATGTTTTATTGTAAGTATTCTTTGTTTCTCAGTAGAAAGCACTCCGAGATGCTGCATTTTATATGGTGGGGAGACTCAGGGTCTTCTGCAAGCATTACAGAAGTATGTGGGATGGGGAAGCAGATAGGAAGGGACTCTGAGGTTCTGGGGAGACCCAGTAGATGTAGGAATGTACCACAAACCATGCAGTGGGCGTTGTCTGCAAATCTGGTCAGCACCAGTTAAATCTATAAGACATTTTATTACAAAACAATTGCACTATTCCTAATTATCAAGATGACTATGAGCCTACTTCTTATAGAAAAAAAGTACAAAACATGAGATTTCCCCAAGTGACAAGTAATAAAACTACTTTGCCCTTCTACTCCACCAAAGTCTCTGAATTCTTGATCTTCAAAGGCATTGCTATTGTAATTACATTTCTCTTATCCTTAAAGCTTTAACTTAATAATAACTTGACGCTACAGGACCACTCATACTACATAAGCCTGATTTGTAAAATTTTTCGCTAGCATGTTATGGGTTGAATATTTGTGTCCCCCCCAAATTCAACAAATCCATATTTGAAGCTCTATACCTTAGTGCCAATAGTGTTCAGAGATAGATGTTTAAGAGATGAGTCAGAAAGGGGTGTCCTTATAAGAAGAGGCCGGAAGTTCTCCCTACATCAGGACACCAACATCTGCAAGCCAGAGAAGAACCCTCACCAAAAATCTGCCCCTGCTGGCCTCTCATCTCAGACTTCCAGCCTCCACAACTGTAAAAAATAAATATCTGTCCTCTAAGTCCCCAGTCTGTGATAATTTTGCCATAGCAGCTGGAAGTTCCCTTTACCATTGAGTATAAAAGAGGAAAGCAAGGAAAATGCAGGTTGGGGCCTCCCTGGTGGTGCAGTGGGTTAAGCAACACACTATGAAGCAAACCAAAGCCACTGCAGCACCAGTTCGATCCCTGCCGCCTGCCAGGGAGGGGACCCACATGGCACAGCAGACCTCTCCTGCTGTGCCGGCTGCTCCCCTCAGCAGTATGTTTCTGTCACTGCCTGTTTTGCTCCCCACTCTGTTTCTGGTGAATCCTCTCATCTCCCGCAACTCTGATCTGTACCCCAGCTCTTGTATGCATAAATAAATAAATCTTTTTTTTAAAAAATGCAGGTTGATTGAAAAAAGAGTAAAAGCTATAGATCCTCCTATAGCTTTTATTGTAAGTATAAAATAATTCATGTCGTGACTTATTTTTAAGAGCTTCCAGTTAGGTTAATTTTTCTGAATACTCAAGTGAAAATAGCTTTGGCAGTAGTATTAAAAAAAAAAAAACAAATGATCTTCAAATAAGTAGTCTTCTGAAATGCACTTTCCTCTGTTGCATTCCATCCATCCAGCTGGCTGATAGTCCACGGTGGGAGGCATGGGATGTGCAGTTCACAGCAGATGTGAGCTCACTCCTTTCATCTACCCGGCCCAAGAATGCGGCCAGAAAATACAGGTGCTGAGATTTTCATCATTCCCATGTGGACGTGGACGTGAAAGCACAGAGGGGTGTGTCATCAGTGCAAGGCCAATGTCCAGCGGAGATAGGCTCTCACTAGTCAGATGCCAGAACCCTCACTCTCACGGCCAGGAAACAAGTTTTCACTTCAACTACCTCCACTTTTCTGCTTCACTCTTCCTCACCCTCCAAGGTCAGGCTCTAATTCTAACTCCTGAAGGGAGGCCTATCTGAACAAGCCCAGCCTCCAGACCTCTGAGTTTGGAGTATCCTGGGTCACCTTCACTTGCTAAAATTTTGCAGTCTTACCCTCCACTTCTTTTAGGTTAGGTCCAACATCAGCATCAGTAGTTTGAGACTAGATAGTTGTGTGTACATGTGTTGTTTGTGGATGTGTGTGTGTGTCTATTAAGTGGTTGTGAGGTTGTCTATAATGCTTAATACTGGTGACACCATGCCGCTCCTTCCAAATGACTGGGGCTGAATCAGAGCAGGTGGTTTAAAAGTCAATGCTAAAAACTTGCTAATGGTTCTAATTGGTCTCTCAATGATGTGTGAATTACTCAGTTACCTGCTTTTCTTGATCTGAAAATTATGACTCTTACTTGCATCTATTTCTTTCTCCTTAGGGTACATATTTTCTTTTATCTCATTTTCAAAAGTTGGGTAGATAGAAGTTGAAAACAGGGAACACAGTACTGCCAAAGAAGCATGTTAAGAACCCACAACCCAGGAGGAAATTCAGTCACAAATAAAAGGAGCAGCAAAGAGAGGGAAACTCCAGACACCCCAGGGGCCAGCTGAGTGCTGAGCTGCCTGCTTGCTCCCCTTCTCTCATCACCTTGCCCACAGAGCAGGAGTTAGCTTTCAGGTGTTAAACCCTTTGTTTTTCTGGTCGCATGCAGGTCTGTCATTGTAGGTGTAACAGATGAATGCCCAGATGCTGACATTATGGTTCTTAATTGAGTTCTACTTGGGTATTGTTCTGTTTCCATGTCCGTGTGCTAATGGTATTGTTACCTCACAAATTGGCCTTGTCTCTCCAGCAGGAGACCCTGTTGTTTCTGTTGTTCAGCCCAGACAGCAACATCTCCATACAGCCTGGGAGTGAGGGTTGCTATTAATTACATTGCTATTAAGCTGCTATGTGGCTCGTCTGAGTGATGATGGAAAGCACATATTGCTATCCAGAAATTTCAGCAACTGTAACAGAGCCAGAGGAATGTGGCTAAGAGAAGTAAAGAGAAGGTTTTGTGTGTGTGTGTGTGTGTGTGTGTATGAGAGAGAGAACAAAAAGAAACCACCATTATTTTTATGTCTATCTCAACTTCACCTCTTTGAAACAGCCCTCTCTATCAACTACCCCTTTCAGAAAGTGAAACAAAAGTGAGAAGATAAATATAAGGAATCATGTTGCCACTTCCTTCACGCCAGTTACACAAGAGCCCCTAAAACAGCATAAGGTATTAGTTCTGATTATACAGACAGTTTTCAAAAGCTACACTATACTGAAGTTATGGAATGGTTTTGGTTATAATTATTGGGAATTAGATTATTTGAAGAGCTAATGGAAAATATTGCTGCGCTAGAGATATGAACAGCCTACTATTGGAGACCATATTCTGAAAGGGCAAAAAGAAGGAAATGAAAAATTCCAAAATAGGTGTCTTGAATAGCTTTGGGGTGTTAACATGTATCAAACAGTTTTCTAAACGTGTGTGTGTTTTAACTGATGTAAGTCTCCTCACGTTGCTATGGAGTTATTATAAATATCTCCATAGTCTAGATTAGAGTTCTGAGGAGCCACAAGGTTAAGTAATTAGACCAGAGCCAAGGAAGGTTACCCAGGTTATGAGGGAGCTGGCATTTGCTTCCAGACCTGGTGCTTAGACCCCATCCTACTGATGGTGGCCATGGGCCCAGGAAGGAATGATTTTATCTTCTGGAATCCACTGAGCAGTAGGTAACCCCAGTACATTTTTCGCCTTTCCCACTGTGGTCTTTATCAATTGTGAAGAGCCAGGATGAGGGAAAGGGTTAGCACTATTGGTCTTTGATACCTGCTGGTAATCAGAAGCTTCTTGTGGGTTCTCCTGGCCAGACAGGAGACGCAGGCAAAAGGTTACAGAGCAAAAGTGGCCAGAAAATTGGAACGTGATGGTGTTTCTGTGCTTCAGTGCTCAATTTAATTAAGTCAATCCTTGGTCCAAAATGAAGTACAACTTTGCCTTATTCAAAATGGGCCCATGTCAGTGTAAGATAAGCATTAGCATAAACATTTAAAATGCTTTCACCAGTTTGAAGTGGTGGTTTTATTCCTTCTTATTTTGTCTTGCAGTCCCTGCAATGTAGGCCTCCAAGCCCTTCTGCTGGACCCTGGAACAGTCAAGTCAGGCGCTCTGATACACACCTGGTCCTTGTTGCCAGTTTCCTTTCTAAAACCTACAACTCCATTGTGGTTGAAGAGGCTCCAGCTCTTTGATGAGTTCAGAAAGCAGTCTAAACTGCTCCATCACACACACTCATACACCTTCCAGAATCTCGGCTTTGAAACCCCTGCCTGCTTTGAAAGACCGATTCCCAATTCTAGTCAATCACTGGACTCAGTGCCTGGTAACTTGGCTGATGTGCTGGTTCCTATCACATCCTGTGTTTTATACTCCAGTGTAGACAAGTCACTCCCTCCGTGTAGACTACTCAAACACCTATGTGTGTTGAGAGCTGGCCTCCCAGCCAACCCCACTCTTTCCCTACCAGTCACCAGTCCTAGGCAAGCCATCTAAACTTCTCTGAGTCTCAGGTTCTTCATCTGCCACAAAGGGACTCTACTATGTAGATGAAGGATTAGAAATAAAAGCAACACATTCTCTACATTTACAGCAGAGCTCTGGGTTCTTTGCAAACAGCTATTATATTATCACTTGTTTTGTGGTCTGACTTCAATGCCATTGGTTGTGAGAAGCTTTCCAAAATTCCCCTTGTGAGATTTGAGCTCTTCCTCCCCCACTTCCTATTGAAGTTCTTTTTTGTTTTGTTTTGTTTTTTAAGCCTTTGAGATTTTGTTTATGTGTTAGTGTATTTACCCAATTCTGACTAATACATGGCAGATCTGTCTTTTACAAATCGTACAGTTTACTCATGGTCCATATATTCCTATGACTGTGCAGACAGCACACTATCTAATTCTAGAACACTTTTTTTATCACCCAGAGAATAGGAGGGCTCCGATTTCTTCACATCCTCACAGGCACTGTTATTGCCTATCTTCTTTGTTCTCACTGTTCTAGTGGGTGTGAAATGGTGTCTCATTGTAGTTTTGATTTGCATTTCCCCCCCCCCCATGGCTAATCATGCCTAACATCTTTTCATGTGTTCTCCTGTTGAAGTTGGCTTATCCTCTTGTGATGGCAGTTGCCATAGCCAGCACTTGCTTGCCTTTTGCTTTTTCTAGACACTTGTGCTCAAAGCTTTGTCAATTGTGGGGCTCGTATGTGTTTATTGAATGAATTATTTATTCCTGATATCACCCATGAGTTATCCTGAACTGATCTGGAGAGAGAACAGAGAGAATAAAGTAAAGAGACAAGAATAGAGAGAGAAAAAAAGAATGAAAGATTACAGTGCATAGTATTTGGTGAGTATCTGAATTATATATTGAAAAGCTTCACAAGCTATTTTCCTGGTATTTCTACCAGCCCAGACCTCTTCATTGCATTTCCCTCCTTGATTGTTTGAGCATATTCAATAAAGATATATTTTTAAATTAAATCTTTTAGTGTTAAATGAGAAAAAAGAAACTGGAAAAAGGACTTTTTATCTCATAATGGTAATTGGAGTATAAGGACTTAACTTATCCATGCTCCTTCAAAGGTTAAAGCATGAAGGGGGAATCTGTAACCATCCTAGACATGGAAATACGGTGTTAACCACATTCCAGAAAATCTTAAAGGAATATTTGGGAGAGACTGTTTCGATGAGGTGAGTCTTGGAAAGAAAAGAGCAGTAGTGCTCAGTTAACAGCAGAAGCAAGACCCAGGGAACAAGGGAAAGGAATCCCACTGTTACCCTGGCTGGAGCGGCTGGAGCTGGGTGGCCCAGAGTGTGCTGGGCACCTTCTGCCTGGGCTGTAGCCTGCAGCCAGGCTTGGAGTCAGATCCCTAAGCAGTGCTTGCCCATATTCAAAGGAGGGACTGTTGGAGAAAGGGCGCAGCTGCTAAAGCCAGCTACCTCTTACGAGGCAAACTTGGCCTCTCAGTAAGGGATTCCACTCTCCTAGGCATTCCCACTCCCCAGGACTGCCTGCCTCCTTTAGAAATGCATATTTGAGGTCCCCCTCCTCAGGCAACTGATCTATACAAACTGGTTCCTTCTAGCACTGAAAGACCTATGTGGTGTTTCAGTCTGTTAACTGTAAGAGACAGAGATTTAATTACGCCAGCTTGAGCTGGAGGGACCAGGAGGAATTATGGTAAGAGTCTTTAAAGTGTCATGGGAAGCAGAGTCCTTCTGGAAGCTCAGAAACAGGATCTCTGCCATGACCAGGCCTTGTGGACACCGATGTAAGCAACCTCCCATCATGCACAGCTCTGTCTCCTTGGAAGTACTGCTATGTCGGTGAATGAGATACTGTTATCAGTGAGAGAACAAATGTCCCTTCATCACATGCACACAAGGCACAGGTTTAAATATTTTATTAGCAGAAAAAATTTATTTTGTAAGACACCATGTAATTCATAGTGGTAGAGACCCACTGTCCTAGGCAAAAATTATTTTCCCAAAGTAGAAAAACACACTGGGCACATTCTCTGACAACAATACAATAAAAATAGACATTTCCTTGTGGATAATAAAGGTAAATATTCAAATACATGGAGAAGGGTAGATTATGCCATAGAGAGTGCTCAAACAAACTGGCCGCAACTTGTAAGACTATAAAATTAGATTCCTACCTTGAGCAATATATAAAAATAAATCACAGATGGATGACAAACATAATTAAATGTAAAGAGTAAAGTCACTTTTATTTTCTTTTCAGTAAAAGAAAAAATGGAAAATTTTGTAAAATCTTGCAACAGGGAAGGTTATTGAAGCAAAATCATAAATGAAAAGCTTGCTAGTTTTGAATGCAGAACTAGATTATATATCAGAAAACCATCATAAACAAAATTTAAAAGTAAATGACATGTTGAGGTAATATTTGTAATATATTTTACATATAACTAATTAGGTCAATAAGATATAAAGAGTTCTATAAACCAATAAGAAAAAGACACACATTTAGCTGGCAAAACTGGTCCACCATATGTAAAAAAGAGAAATTGGACCACCAATGTAAGAAAATCAACCCAAAATGGATAAAAGATCTAAATGTAAGACCCGAAACGATAAAATACATAGAGGAAAACATAGGTAAAACGCTACAAGACATACATCTCAACAGTGCCTTCGAGGTGGCAGTCCCCAAAGCAATAAAAATGAGAGAG
>JAGFMF010011659.1:6569076-6588769 GCA_019455555.1 Galemys pyrenaicus | reverse complement strand
CCTCCCTGGCCGGCAGCAGGGATCGAACTCGTGCTGCAGTGGCTGCTGTTTGCTTCATAGTGCGTTGCTTAACCCACTGCGCCACCAGGGAGGCCCAAAGGGGTATGTTTTATCCTAAGGGAGCTACCAGGATTTCGTAGGTGCTTCATCAATACTTCTTACTTGGTAATTGTTAGATGAAATGGTGTGGAACACATTTGCTGTAAAGGTCCTTTATTCTCTTGATTATACGGTCCAGAAGTAACTTGAGCAAAGGGGCAGACTAGCCAGCGACTGGTGTGCATGGTGTGTGCCCATCTGAAGGGGCTCCAGGTAATTGACGTCTGTAGAGATGAATGCAAGAAGGCCGAAAATCTGGATTTTTTTTTTCTGCAGTTGTATAACTTATTTTACAATCAGTGGTAATTTTCATCCACATTGTAGTTTTTTTTTAAAAGATTTATTTATTTATGCATACAAACACTGGGGTACAGGCCAGAGGTGTGGGAGTGGTGAGAGAATCCACCAGACAGAGCAGGGGGCAGAACAGGCAGATGGACTGAAACACACTGCTGAGGGGAGCAGCGGGCCAGGCAGGAGAGGTCTACCTGCACCATGTGAGTTACCTCCCCAGCCGGCGGCAGGGATCGAACTCATGCTGCAGTGGTTGTGGTTTGCTTCATAGTGTGTTACTTAACCCACTGTGCCAGCAGGGGGGGCCCCATTGTAGATTTTTTAAAAGTAGCAATAGTTAATCAATGTATGCAACTTGTTTGGTGACTCTTTATTCATATTGCATTTCCTAGACAACCATACATAGACACTACGGGATAGTCCTTGTTCCTTTGGCCAGATAGCTTTGTTAAGTTTGGTGTCAAAGCACACATTTAGGATGCCTATTTCTTTCATTGCAAATTTTTGAATCTCTTTTAGTGCTGGAGCAGGCACTTCCTGAAGTCCACTCAGTGGATACACTTGTGAATGTACTGGTGTCTTCTCTGGTGACTACTTTGCTGATGGCAGAATGACCCTTCTTCTTCTCCCCACCCTTCTTTCTAGGAGTCGTTCTGCTTGGCCCAAATGTGAAACGGAAGAAAAATCTGGATTTTTATGTGAAAATTTTCCATTTTTAATGTCAGCAATGAATTTCAATCTAAAATGTTTTTGGGGGCCTCCCTCGTCGTGCAAGGGGTTAAGTCGCAGCTCTGTGCAGCATCAGCAACCACTGCAGCATGAGCTTGATCCCTAGCCAGGGAGGTGACCCATATGGTGCAGCAGACCTCTCCTGTCTTGCCCACTGCTCAGCAGTATAATTCAGTTTCAGTCTACCTGCTTGTTCTGCTCCCCACTCTGTCTCTAGTGAATCCTCTCACCTCTGCACCTCTGGCCTGTATTCCAGTTCTTGTATGCATAAATAAATAAATCTTCAAAATATAAAAATAAGAAAATAAAATGTGTGTTGGTTAGTGTTAACTTGTGGGCCACACACTTTTGTGACGATTATTCTCCATAGTAGGTAACTCCTTTGAGGCAGACAAAATACAGTGACAAAATAATTAGCATTACTAAGAAAATTAAACAACAAAAAAAAAAAAAACATAAAACTGCCATATTTTGTGGGGGAAGGGGGAGGTATAGGTTTGGTGTCATATCCTCCAAACTTTGAGTGAACTTGTTTTAGAAATATAAAATTCTGTGGTTTCAGAACACGGTTTCATTTTTGATTTTATGTTTAACCTTTCATAATTTTCTTTATATTTTTTATATATATAATATATATCTGTAAATATATATCATAACTAGAAGAGACACCACCTTTAAATATATCATCATTGCTGACAGAACCGTGGGCCAGAAAATGTTTATTTAAACACGAAAATGTCAAAAAGTCCTTACCATGCTCAGCTACAAAAGAGCTACAACCTTTTGTTTGCAGAGAGAGCCTGTCAGGAAGTCACCTTAAGATGCTGGGTCACAGCCCACAGCAATAACTGCACTCAATGGGGATTTGCTTGAGGTTCTAAGTGGCCAAGAAGCTGTAAACCCAGCCCTCCACGATGTCTCCTCCATTGAGGGTGGAGGATAGCGGACCTTGCAGGAAACACCTCCTCTGCCATCACTGATATACAATGTATGCTTGACCTGTAACGGGCACTGTATGTATCCTGAAAAAGCAACCCTCTACTCTCTCCCAGTTGACAGTTGCCTTCCTGAGGGTGGGAGATTTCTTCACTGATCTGAGCTCCAAAGGAGGCAAAGCACAGTGGCCAACTTCCATGAGGAGGTAGAGACCTTGCTCCCTTCACCACTGGGAATGGGTTAAGCAACACACTATGGAGCAGACTACAGCACGAGTTCGATCCCTTGCCACCCAGGGAGGTGACCCACATGGCGCAGCAGACCTCTCCTGCCTCGCCCACTGCTCTCCTCAGCAGTGTGTTTCAGTCAGTCTGCCTGTTCTGTCCCCCACTCTGTCCTGGTGAATCATCTCACCCCTTGCACCTCTGGCCTGTACCCCAGTTCTTGTATGCATAAGTAAGTAAATCTTAAAAAAAAAAAAGCTATGAAAAGTCCTTCAGTTATCATTTTTTTAAAAAGTAGACTCATGCAAAATAGATATAAAATAAAAAATTAAAATTATTTCAAACTAAAAAATAATAATAATAAAAATAAAATGTGAGGAGGAAAAAACCTCAAACATAACAACAGATGCAGCCATAAGACTAGTCAACAGAAGATCCAGGGTGTAAGCCCAGGGTTTTCTGAGTCAGGGCTGTGATTCTTCCGTAAAGCTCATGGGTGAAGACCCAGAGTCCCTGGCCTGTACTCGTTGTTGCCTGTTTTGCAACCTGCTTCCCCACAGCCTCCACGCTGATTGGATCTGACCAGACAGGGTGACTGGACACGGAGGTGACAGGACATGACTCCAGCAGCTTGTAGGTACACAGGCTTGCGGTGTCCAGCACGGTGCCATGCTTGTCCCGAGTCGGTTTCACTGAGGCTTTCCTGGATGTCCATGAGGAAGATGCGGTTATTATACCCGTGGGACAGTCATGGAGGCGATGCAAGCCCAAGGAGTCTAGATCACTTACCCAAAGTTGTAAAGTTAGTAAATGATCACCCAGAGATGAACCTGGGTTTATATCTTTTCATTGATATATTACCTCATATCCTTTCAAAAAGTTTGGGAAGTTGGTATTGTAGGCAGTGATAAATCATAGAAGATACTTTCACAAGCAGAGATGATTGCACCTGAAAGTCCGGGTGAGAGGGAGGATTCGGGGCAGATTCCATGAAGCTGTCCTGCTATAGGCGCCAAGATATCTAGAGCAGCCTGTGTCAGAGAGGAATTTAACTCAGGTATTTCACTGTATATTAAGGCCATATTCTACTGGGCTGTCTTGCCTGGAGCCGCCAATCACACAACCCTTTCCCACGCAGGGTCCCTAGGTGATAACTTAATTCTTCCTAGAGGTGATGAGACGAGCAGGGGAAAAGGGGATAGGGAGTTTGTGCCAAAGGGGTCAGTTCTGAGGTGATGGTGCACTGGTGTTACGGTGATGGGGAATACATGGGGATTACAATTGATGTCAAATATATGTAAATTTAAAAAATTATAAATACAAAAATTAAAATAAAATAAAATATTTGATCTAAAAAAAGTGGACTTTGTGTTGAAACTAATGTAGCATATACAGATGTTGACTTATAATGATGCATCCTAATGTATAATGTTACAATGCTATGTTACCTCAAAAAAACACTTTTAATTAGAAAAAGAGAACGTAATTCCTCTCATTTGTCCCTCTGCTCTGCTGTCACACTCAACCCCCCAGTTCTGGCCTCATAATCCCTGCTGACTGTTAAGGCACTTACCTAACACTTCTCCTTCCTTCCTTCCTTCCTTCCTTCCTTCCTTCCTTCCTTCCTTCCTTCCTTCCTTCCTTCCTTCCTTCCTTCCTTCCTTCCTTCCTTCCTTCCTTCCTTCCTTCCTTCCTTCCTTCCTTCCTTCCTTCCTTCCTTCCTTCCTTCCTATTTATTTATTCATGCATACAAGAGCTGGGGAGCAGGCCAGAGGTCCAGGAGAGTGTGTATGTATGTGTGTGTATGTGTGTGTAGACAGAGAGAGAGAGAGAGAGAGGAAGAGAGAGGATTCACCAGAGACAGAATGGGGAGCAGAACAGGCGGATTGACTGAAATACACTGCTGAGGGGAGCAGCAAGTGAGACAAGAGAGGTCTGCCTTGCCTTACCATGTGTGTGAGCTCCCTGGCCAAGGATCGAACTTGTGCTGCAGTGGCTGCGGATAGCTTCATGGTGCTGCTACTTAACCCCTTGCACTACCAGGAAGTCCCACTCTACCCCTGCTTTCTTTACACTGTCACCAAAATTCCATGTGTGTTACTTTTTCTGTAAGTCTTCCCTTCCATTTTAAATCTATTTCTTCCAAACAGACTACACCAACTCTTACCTGGATATTGTTGCTGTCTAACCTATATCCTGGACACCTTGCCCTCACTTTCAGATCCACTCTCCATATACCTACCAGTCAGAAAACATCAGTTCTTTGCTTTAAGGCATCATTTGCCTTTTGTGCATCAACAGGTGCTATCAAAATAGTAAAAAACAAACTACAGAATGGAAGAAAATATTTAAAAACCTTATGACAAATAGCAATTAACATCCAGACCATAGATAAAGAACCCCCACAACAAAAGAGCAAACATAGGCAAAGAGTTTGAATTGACATTTCTCCAAAGGAGATATGCAAATGGTCTATAAGCACATGAAAAGATCATGAGCTCAACTTCACTAGTCATTAGGGAAATGGAAATCAAAACTGTAATGAGATAGCTCTTGTCACTCATTAGATTGGCTACTATCAATATAACAAAACAAGCAATGCAAGACACAGCAAGTGGTGGTTTGGAGAAACTGGAACTCTCATGCTTTGCTCATGGGAATGTAAAAACAGCACAGATTCTGTGGAAACCAGTTTGAGGTTTTCCTGAAAAAGTTAAACACAGAACTGCCATAAGCTCTAGTAATTCTACTTCTGGGTATCTATCTGAAGAAAACTAAATCACTATCTTACAAAAAAATCTGAACCCTCATTTTTATTGTAGCATTATTTATAATAACATGAAAACTATCTAAATGATTATTGATAAATGACTGGATACAGCACACATGACATATTTAGGAATAGCATTGAGCCATAAAGAGAAGAAAAATCTTGCAATTTGCAACAGCATACATGAACCCTGAAGACACTGTGCTCAGTGGAATAATTCAGATAGAGAAAAAATATACTGTTTGATCTTATTTCTATGTGGAATCTAAAAAGCAAACAAATAAAGCAGATTCACAGGTACAGAGAACAAATTGGTGGCTGTTAAAGACAGGAGTTGGAGGTAGGTGAAATTAAAGGTGGTCAAAAGGCACAAACTTTCAGTTAAAAGATAAATACTTTATTGGAAGTGTAATGTATAGCATGTTGACTGCAGTTAATAATACTGTATTGCATATTTGAAAGTTGCTAAGAGATTAAATCTTAGACAGTTTTATCCAAAGGGAAAACATTTATTACTCTGTGTGGTGATGGATTTTAGCTGGATTTAAATTGTGGTGATCATTTCATAACATATACATATAACAAATCGTTCTGCTAAAACCTTAAGCGAATATGGTGTTCTGTGTCAGTTACATCTCAATTTTTTAAAAAATAAGAAAAACAGTAGGGGAAAAAAAGAAATACATTTTTAATAACTTTCTGAAAATATGATTCCCAAAAGAGGAATATTTTGCTTAAATGCAGTAACATGCCCTTACCTACTATCATTTCTCAGCATTCTATTCTGACTTGTACTAGTCAGTATCTGCCTTCCTAATAAAAATCATTATTATCATCACTCAGTGATGTTTTCAATTGTCTCTGCCCAAATCAAATGTTTACCTGTAGTCACAGTCATTCTCAAAATAAGCTTCCATGAAAATCTAATAAGGAAAGAGAATAGTAAGCATAGATTTTGAATACCTATCACACCAGAGGTTCTTGACTGTATGATTTATGCCACCTGAATTAGTTTGCTAAGACTGCGGTAATAAAAGTTCTACAAGCAGAGTGGCTGAAACAACAATAATTTATTGTCAAATAGTCCTGGAGGTTGGAAGTCAGGGTCAGGGTATAGACAGGGTTGCTTCCTTCTGTGGAAGGATCTCGCCATAATTCTCTGCTGGTGTTTGGGGTTTTGCTGGCAACCTCAGAAACATCAACTTGATCTCTGTCCACATTTTCACATGGGGTTCCCCCTGAGTGAATGTGTCTATTTCCAAATTTCCCCTTTCAATAAGGATACTGGATTAGAACTCTATCCTATTCCAGTTTGACCTAATCTTAACCAGTTACCTCAGAAATTATCCCATTTCCAAAATCAGGAACATTTTGAGGTACAGGGAGTCAGGACTTTGGATGGCTAAATATAATTCAATCCAGAATACTACTTAGTCAAACATTTGCTCTCTCCCCATTTTACAAAGCATGAAGTTGACGCTCTCTAAAACTAAATTACTAACTCAAAGTAGAACAATCAGTGAATTCCAAAGCTAGGATTTGAAGCATGGTCTGATTTCAAGTGCCAGTCTTTCTTTGTACAAGTAAATTACCATCATTTACAGTCTCTGCCTTATTTCTTTTAGGCTTGTTAAATACCTGTCAACTTATTGAGTCTGGGCCTTTTCACTATTACAAAATGATTCAGTTCCATTTCAAAATATTTACTGAGTGCCTGCTACTGTAAGCATTTCAGGCATCGGGTTCAAATATGACTTGAAACACGGGCCAGGTTTCAAGGCACTTGAAATTTAATGGAAAGGCAGATATAAGTATCACAATTTCCCAAGGAAGGGTTTGTTCAATGGAGGTTCAAGCAGCTCAGCTGAGGAGGAATTCATATCAGTGAATGGATCTCCCCAATAATTTTTGTATGCTGGCACAGATGACAAGGGACTGCAGAACACACGTCTAAGACACACGTTGCCTTTGCTCCAGCGTGCTCTCCTCCTTTGTGGGACAGTTGGAGAAGTGCTGTCCACTGAGGAATTAATTTCTGAAGCAGAATTAGCTTCAGAGAAGCCTGGTATCAGAATGCTGCTGTTCTCTCTCTCTGCTGAGGTCATGTAATGTCTCCCAGTGAGTCGAATCTGATTCTTGAGACATTTAATCTTGGCGTGAAGCAGCCTCCCTTCTCAGAGACAGATGATGAAGTTTCCACAAGAAAGCACCAGGACATTTTCTTCTTTGCCCCAGCTCACCCTGAAAGCCACACATCTGCCCTTCTCTTAGAGAAAGTACATGGGAAGGCAAACAAAACCAATCCTTTCTTTACCTCACCCACCAGAGTCAGACTGCTGGATGAAATATTTCCAACAAAGGCACTGCTTCAAAGCAATGCCATATACAGACCCTTGCCTTTGAAGTCATCCAATAAATAGTTACTGTAGAAATGACACAACTGTACATCCCTTTCAAAATGCACACACGCACATGCATCCCAAAGTGTCAGAGATTGTTAATGAGCAATGGTGGAATTCTTTGGGCTTCAAAGGCCTTGCAGACATAATGATAGCTGTTTTAAAATTTTTCACAGATTCCGACCACTTAGATTCTGAATCACCCAGCTAGAACCAGCATAAAAATCTCCTATGTTGTGTCAATATGGCATGTAGAGAAAGTTATTCAGATAGATGGTCACAATGATGCCAATGTCAATGTTAACATAAGATAAAAATACAAACATCTGCATAGTGAAAGCTGTCCTCCGCTGTGTCTGTTGCTGGTATAGATGTGATTACCATCCTTCTTAGGCTGATTCAGTACTGAATTGCAGCCCACTCTTTATAAATAAGAGTGGTGGATATAAAGTATGCAATAAGACACACCCCTGTGTTGGAGATGCTCTGTGTCTGCAGGGGCAAAACTATGAAAAGAGTGAGTGAAAAACTTTCAACAGAAAAGTCCCTAGTATTGATATATTGGGAACAAATAGGCATTCAACTAAAGTATGATTCTTTCACATCTATGTTAGTGAAGATGAGTTTGGCTCTAAGAACTGCCAATCCACCAGAAGTGGCTTAGATAATGACATTTATTATCTCACATAACAGAAAGATCTGGAGATGAGGTGATTTCTGAATCTTTAATTCAGCAGCTCAAGGAGTTCATGGAGAAAGCAGCTTCTTTCCTTCTCACTATTACATCATTCTCATCTGTTAGCTTTTGGCTCTGAGCATATCTCTTCATGGCTCAAGATGGTGACAGCTGCTCTCAGCTTCATATTTTCACAAAAATCTATCCACTGACCTAGGAAGCATCATCTTTCTTTGCATTGCTTTTGAACAACAAAAACTTTTCAGAAGCTCCCTCTAAAGACCTCTTCTCCAGTTTCTTCGGCCAGAATCATGGGTGGCATGCTTAGTCCTATGTCAATCATTGGCCAAGGAAATGGAATTGTCCTCACTTATCTAAGCCATAAGCCATCAAGACTGTATTCCTGGGACTGGAGGGGAGGTCAGCCCCACTGAAAAATAATCCCTGAACAAAATAGGGGTACCCATAGCAAAGTAGTGAGGACAGGAGGGAATGGGTATAAGATGTGCAACCAGGGAGACCACCACCACCGAATTATAAAACAGGGAGACCTCCAGGCAAGGAGTAGTTGATGTCCACTGGGCTTGACCTTGCTTCACAAAGGAGCTTCTCTTACAGGAATGCATTTTGCTGATGTTTAGGATAGCGGCTAAGGACACACTGTGCTGTATATTCTGCTGGTTCATATTACACCACCTTGACCTGAAGCCAAATTATGCATAAGAGTTCTAAAATGGTTTATGGCGAGGGTAGGCTAGCTGATGTCATTTGTCAAATGTGGCACTCTAGAATTATCTTACCAATATAACATCATAGAAATTTTTTTCCATAGAAAGCTTATAGGAAAATATGTTTTTGAACAAATCTGAAATGCCCTACAGCTTATTCCACGTGGACTAGTGAAGGAACGACCCCATCTATTACAGCAATGGGAGGATGGGTGAAAAAATAGTGAACAGAAGAGTTTTAAACTCAGTGGAAAAGGAAATATGGGTTGTCTTCTTGCATTGCTCCTTCCTTGTAAAACTGAAGTTATGAACTTTTGAAATGAGAAATTTGCCTTTTCTATTCAATTACTCACAGATAGAAGGGACCAAATTAATATACTTCTTAAGATATCTCTAGTGTACCTAACACTTTATTTGTAGTTCAGAATAGCTATTTCAATTAATTGATTGCAGTGAGAGTCCTTTAAGAAATGAGCAGAACAAGAAGAGATTCCCAAGTACTGGATTCCTTGGCAATATCGTTAGCACTAAATTCTTTGCAGCTGCAAAGCCTCTCCCTCAGGTTGACACTAACGGTCCAACTCTGATAGCTCACTGAATCACTGTGAGTTCTTTATGCCTAGGTCCCACTCCCGGTTTTTGATTTGGTAGATGAAGCCTGGGTATTCGCTTGATTTTGTTGTTGTTGTTGTTTTTAAGATTTATTTATTTATGCAGAGAAGCACTGGGATGTACAGGCCAGAGGTGTCGGGGATTGGGGGAGCAGTAAGAGGATTCACCAGAGACATAGCAGGGAACAGAACAGGCAGATCAACTGAAACACACTGTTGAGGGAAGCAATAGGAGAGGCAGGAGAGGTCTGCCTGGCCATGTGGGACTGCAGTCTGCTTCATAGTGCATTGCTTAAACCATTGTGTCACTAGGGAAGCCTCTATTGGCTGGTTTTAAAGTTCTTCTGGGGGGTGATTCTAATGTGCGGTTAAGGGTGAATACTTGCATCAAAATCACCTGGAGGGTTTATTCCAGTACAGATTTCAGGGTCCAATGTCAGAGTTTCTGATTCAGAAGGTACAGGATGAGGCCCAGTAATTTGCAATGATTTCCCAAGAGAAGCTGATGATGCTGGTCAGGGAGTTACCCTTTTAGGACCACTGCTCTACAGCAGGGTTTAGTGAACTCATAAATTCAGGACATGAGTCCAAGTTGGTCTGTTTTTGTATAGTCCATGAACTAAGAATAGTTTTGGTATCTTAAAAGGGTTGTAAAGAAACAAATGCAAAACAATAATAAAAACAAAGTAAGTAGGGAGAAGAGAGCATGTGGTCTGCGAAAACCTAAAATAGCCAGTATCTGGCCTTTTACAGAAAATGTTAGCTGACTCTTGCTCTTAGGGGATCATGATAGCTGATTGAAAAAGTAAGAATCCTAACAGATAAGAGAAAATGTTTTGGTGGGAATAATGGGTTTGAAGACTATTAACGCCCTTCTATGTGCCAGGAAAATGGTATAATTTATTTTATTGACAGCAGTACTGTTATTATGACTCCCATTTTATATCAGGGAACTGAGACTCAAAACATATTAACTTTCCTGCATATAAAACTACTAAGTGATAGAAATATGATTCAATGATTTTTTTACCAACCATCCTATGTCCTAGAAAAAGCTTAGAAGTCTGTTTATAAATGACTTTATAAGTCTATAAAGACTTTATAAGTCTTAGAAGAAACAGACTTAGAAGTCTGTTTATAAATGGCTGTAAGTCTCTATGGAAACCAGTATGAAGATTCCTCAAAAAAGTAAGAATAGGAATGCCATAGGATCTATTAAGTTCTAGATATTTTTTTGAAGAATATGAAAATACTACTTCAAATATATATCCCCCTATGTTCATTGGAGCACTATTCACAATAGCCAAGACATAGAAACAACTTAATGCCTGTTAAACAATGATTGGATATAGAAGTTACCGTATATGTAGTCAGTGAGCTACTCAGCTATTAAAAATTTTAAATCTTGTCTTTTGCAGCAACAAGGAAGGAACTTGAGGAGATGCTGAGTGAAATAAGTCAAAAAAGAGAAAGACAATTATAAGATGATTTCTCTCATATGTGGGACATAAATGAGTAAAGCGAAGAACTAACAAACGCAACAAAAATACTCTTAGACTATCACAACAGAATTGTGGCCAGAAGAGAAGGAGGTAGACGGGAGGAAGAACAGTGGACGGGGGTCAACTTGATAGTGGTGACTATTACTAGAGCTTTGGTGATGGGTACAAAATGCTCTATGTGTTTATCAAGTGTGAAACTAAACTATGAAACTTAATGTGGTCTTATAAACCAAAGGTAAATGGAAGGAAGAAGAAATGGTTGTAAGAGTCAGTCTAAAAAGGCAAAAGCTCCAAACACATCACCTATTTCTTTTTGGTGGTTCAGTTGAATTTGTCATTGACCTATGTGTTTCAAGCACAGAGTTATAAAAATATATGAACGATTATCCCTGCCCTCAAGGAAATTACTGTCTAGCAAAAGAAGCTGACATGGACCGAAACCCATATAATGTCCAGGTCCAGGGAGGGCTCTGAGAACACTATGGTCAGGCAGGTCTTCAGCAGCAGAGGCCTCTAAGGGAGCCAGTTGTCTAGATGGACAAGCTTCAAGAAGGTTTCCTAGCAGAACAGACAACACTGATGATCCAATTTAAGCAAGTCACAAGTGGAAGGCGTTTTCTAGCTTGCTGAGTCTCCCAGGATTTCTGCAAAGAGCTCTCTTTGGTCTTCGTCTCTAATTGTCCAGCACGTCAGTGAATATAGACAAGGCCCCTGGCTTGAGAGGCTCAGAACAGCCAGTGACCACAGAAGTTAGTGTGTGACAGGAAATGTTGGTCCAATTTGAGTGAAATGAGAAACTTAGAATTCCATTTCATGGTTTTATGCAGTCCTTTCCAAGCAAAGTTATTAAAAGAAGGGTTTATTTAAGTTGATTATTCTGTTGATGGATGGGGAGATCTGTAAGTGAACATGCGATAATGATACAAGAGTTGGATTTCACAGTGTCTTTTGGCCAGAATGATCTGAAGCCACCCGTTTTATGTGTGTGATTTGCCGTGGTGGGTTGAGGAAGCCAGAGGTTTTAGCCTCATTCCTTGATCTTAGTGTTAAGAGACTCATGCTTTTCAGACTTCATTCTAATTTGTTTTTAAGAGACAAGGTACAGATGAGGCCACTAGGTGAAAAGTAATTTTCTGATTACCCAGTGCTATGTTTTAAGATTTTAGAACGCACAAGGAATTTGCAGCCTGGACAGGGAGGGGGAAAGATACATGATTATCTTAGTCAGTGCTAGGAAATGATGCGTTCAAGTCAAGATTGCTTAAGAACCCAGAGGGGGAAGCACTGACTCTTCAGTAGATTCAGGAAAGGATACTGGAGGAAAATGACCTGGGCAGAAAGTTCTTCTGAAGTCTGGCCGGGATCCTTTGGAATATTTCTATGTGACACACTTGTTTTCTTACCACAAGTCACACATCTGACCCATCCAGTTTGGCTTGAATTTTAGTAATTTAGGCATAGTCTAAAATGTGCACCTGCGCCTGGGGAGGTAAGTGGAAAATAGCTTCAGGCACAAAATGCAAGAACACAACCTCCAGAAAATGGACAGTATGATAACTCATTCAAAAAGACTGAATATTTATGTGTATGCACTCTAGAACTTTCCATTTGGATAAGGTTTTCTCTTTTTTATTTCATCTATTACTTTTCAAAGCTTGAGACAATAATGTATGATCAGTGTTAAAAATTTGAAAAATAAAGGAAAAATACAAAAAAAGAAATAATCATTTATGTTAGTACAACACAGTTAATATTTTGATATATTTCTTCTAAACCTTTTCTATGCATATATATGTAGATAGCTTTCAGACAATTAAATTACACTGTATATATGATTATGCACATAGACTTTTTTTTTTTAGGTCTAAGGAGAGTCTTTTTTTAATGTATATTTTTTAAAATATTTTTTTATTAAAATATTTTAAAATTTACCTATACTTGCCATTAATTGTAATCCCCATGTATTCCCCATGACCATCTCACCAGTGCACCATCACCTCAGTCCCTCGTGCTCCCATCTTCCCTCAACCCTCCCCCTCCCCTCCCCACCAGGTGTCCCAGTCTGTCCTTGTCTCCTCATTTTTGGTTTCTGTGCATAGACTTCTTTTGCCACTTAATATTGTTTCAATTGAATTATCTCACTGACTTCACAGTCTCATCAATTTTTGTTTTCCATGAAATGGTTTATTTATTTATTAATTAAAGGGAATAATCAGTTTTTTTTTAAAAAAAGATTTATTTATTTATGCATACAAGAACTGGAGTACAGGCCAGAGGTGTGTGTCTGTGGTGGTGGTGGCGTGTGTGTGGGGGAGGGTTTGAGAGAATTCATCAGAGACAGAGTGGGGAGCAGAATAGGCAAATGTACTGAATATGCTGCTGAGGGGAGCAGTGGGTGAGACAGGAGAGGTCTGCTGTGCTATGTGGGTCCCCTCCCAGACTGGGGAGGTGCTAGTGACTGCAACTAGTGCAGCAGTGACTGAGGATACCCTCATAGAGCTGCTCCTTAACCCCTTGAGCCACCAGGGAGAGCCCTCCATGAAATGGTTTAAATGTTTTAACTCTTCCTTTTCTCTTCACACACGTATATATATATATTTTTTTCATCTTGGGGCCTTTATAAATCTTATGATAAAAAATAATGTGACACCTACAACCCTGTCTTGATTTGCTTGGGAACTTTAAGGATTTTTTTGGCACATATTACCAGAATGCTTTCCAAAAAATCTATACCTTTGCCAATATTAAGTATTATTATTTTTGAACTATGTTCTAAAGTGATAGATCAGACTGAATATCTTAATGTAATTGTCATTTATCACTGTTAATGCTGACCATTCAGAAATGTTTTTAATGATTATTTTATCTTTTTTTCTTAAAATTGTCAGTATCTTTGCCAATTCTTCTATTGAGAAATTGCTTTTCTTATTGGGTGCTTTATAAATGAAAGTTTTTAAATCTTTATATATTAATAAAAATATATTACTTTTTGTTAACCTTTATTTTTTATGTGCAGAGGTTTTATTTCATAATAAAATAATGATGTTTTCTTAATTTTTTTACTTAATTTTCCTTCTTAAGTGTAGATATTTTCCTTCAGTTTTTTTTAAATGATTACTTTGCGAAATGGAAAGATATCCCCTGTTCATGGATAGGGAGAATCAACATTATCAAAATGGCCATCCTACCAAAAGCAATTTACAGATTCAACGCAATACCAATAAAAATCTCAATGAAATTCTTTAAGGAAATAGACCAAATATTGATGAAATTCATATGGAGACACATAAAACCCCAATTAACCAAAGCTCTAGTGACAAGAAAGGAGAATGGAGGTATCTCACTCCCAGACTTCAAACTCTACTACAAATCAACAGTCATTAAAACAGCATGGTACTGGAACAAAGACAGACACACAGACCAATGGAACCATATAGAAAGCACAGAAGTAAAACCACACAACTATGGACAACTGATCTTCGACAAAGGAGCAAATAATTTTCAATGGAACAAAGACAGCTTATTCAATAAATGTTGCTGGCAAAACTGGTCCACCATATGCAAAAAAATGAAATTGGACCACTTTCTCACACTATATACAAAAATCAACTCAAAATAGATAAAAGACCTAAATGTAAGACCTGAAACGATAAAATATATAGAAGAAAACATAGGTAAAACGCTACAAGACATACATCTCAGTAACGCCTTCGAAGATGCATCCCCCAAAGCAATAAAAATGAGAGAAAAGATAAACAGATGGGACTATATCAAGATAAAAAGCTTCTGTAAGCAAAGGAAACATTAAACAGAACAAAAAGAAACCCCACTGAATGGGAAAAAAATCTTTGTGCTCCACACAACAGTCAAGGGTCTGATCACAAAGATATACAAAGAACTCACAAGACTCAAGAAAAATAAAGTAAAAAACCCAATCAAAAAATGGGCAGAAGAACTTAAAAGACACTTCTCCAAAGAGGACATACACAGGACCAAAAGGCGTATGAGAAAATGCTCAGCATCTCTCATAATCAGTGAAATGAAAATTAAAACCATAATGAGGTACCACCTTACACCAGTAAGAATGGCACATATTAAAAAAAAACAACAATGTCAAATGCTGGTGAGGATGTGGAGAAAAAGGAACCCTACTACACTGCTGGTGGGAATGCAAGTTAGTCCAACCACTATAGAAGGCTGTATGGAGGTTCCTCAGTCTACTAGAAATGGAACTACCATATGATCCAGCAATCCCACTCCTAGGGACCTACCCAAAGGACACAAAAACACCGATCCAAAAGAGCACTTGTACTCCTATGTTTATTGCAGCACTAATTATAATTGGTAAGACCTGGAAACAACCCAAATACCCAAAAGTAGAGGACTTGATCAAGAAGATGTGGTACATATACACAATGGAATATTATTCAGCAATCAAAAATGATAAACTAGGGCCATTTATAGAAACATGGATGGAGCTAGAAGGAAGCAAGTGAAGCAAGTCAGTGAAGCAAGTCAGAAGGCAAGAGAAAAATATTGGATGGCTTCACTTTTGGGAGGAAAGTGAAAGCAACAACTACAACAACAACAAAAAAAAGAAGAGTAAGCTCAAGGAAATGGGCAATTGCAACTGAAAACAAACAAAAAAGCAAAAAAAAAATCTCAATAAGATCAAAAGATCAAAGATAAACCAAAGGGGACTATGGGGGTGGGGGAGGGAGGGGAGGGCAAAGACAGGATGAGGGCAGAAGGAGCACCAGGGACTGAGGTGATAGTGCACAGATGAAATGGTGGTAGGAACTCCCTGGGGAATACAAATGATGTAGAATATAATTAAATAAATCTAATAATATAAATTATTACTTTGCTATCTACATTTACCTTTAAATACCCCTGGAACTTAGTTTGGTTTATGGTATGAGGTAAGGTTCAAATATGTATTTGCAGATCTTGAAAATAGACCCCAAATTTAGGAAACATTCCAAGACCAGAAAGCACCTGACATTTTCTGTAAGTGAATTGCATTAAGAATCAAACAGCATCAACTGAGCAAAGTTATAGTGTACTGATATGAACATGCAAATTCATAATTATCCAAATGCAAATTGTTTAGTGAACTCTTTCAAAACTTGGAGTATATGGGAGAAAATAAGAGGGTCTGTGAAATTCATCAATGCAATGCATTAATTGAAGTAATGCAATACTTCATTAATATATATTGAGCACCTACATGTAATTCAATCCTTATGTTGGAGAACATGGCACTAGTATGTACTACACTATGGATGAGACAAGCACTGTCAATTTAATATGTTTCATATGTTTGCAAGAAGCAATTTTTCTAAAATATGATTAATTCAGAAGGGCCTTGTTACAGGACATGAGGGAAAACTATGAACTGACAAAAAAGTTCCTGTGAATCCTATAAAAGTTACTTAAAAGAGAGGGCCTCCCTGGTGGCCCACTGGGTTAAGCAACACACTATCAAGCAAACCACAGCCACTGCAGCATGAATTCGATCCCTGCTGCTGGCCAGGGAGGGAACCCACATGGCGTAGCAGACTCTCCTGCCTCGCCTGCTGCTGCCCTGGGCAGTGTGTTTCAGTCAGTCCGCCTGTTCTGCTCCCCACTCTGGAGAATTCCCTCACCTCCCACCACTCTGGCCTATACCCCAGCTCTTGTATGCATAAACAAATCTTTAAAAAAAAAAAAAAAACCTTAAAAGGGAAAGAGAAAGAGCAACATTTTATTAGAAGTTACCCAAGGATAATACTATGCAGTAACTGGAAAATTATACTGTGTAGTAGGTTGACAGTAATCCCCTAAACATAGAAAATACTCTGCAAAACTGTCAAATTCTCTTTGGGATTGTCTATCTATATTTCTCAGTAGTCAAGTTTCTTTCTCTGACATCAGATTTGAACACATTATATTGACTCACCATGGAACTGCCTTCATTGAATTATTTACTGAGGGATAGCCTTATGAGATCCATTGCTGCATTTGTCATAGAAATAAACACATTTTTAAAAACAAATTACTCCTCCCTCATTCCATCCCCAAACTTTTCCTTTCTTCCTCCTTTCCTCTCCTCTCTTCAATCCTTCCCGCCTTTTCTCTTTCCTTCCTCCCTTCATCCTTCTGTTCCTCCCACCCTTCTTTCATTTTCTTTTTCTAAAAATTCTGAATCCACATAATTTATATTAAATTATGTAGTTAATGTCCTTAAGACGTAGTTGTTAATATCCTTAAGACATTAACTATTTAGAACCTCATCTTGACTTCTTACTCCTTATATTCCTTAGTTCTAATTTATTTTCATATGTGTTATTTTCTCATTAAAGTTTTTTTTTAAGATTTATTTATTTATTCATACAAGAACTGGGGTACAGGCCAGAGGTGTGGGGGGTGAGAGGCTTCACCAGAGACAGAACCAGGAACAGAACAGGCAGATCAACAGAAACACACTGCCGAGGACAGCAGCAGGCAAGGCAGGAGAGGTCTGCCGCACCATGTGGGTCACTTCCTTGGTCTGTCGCAGGGATTGAACTCGTGCTGCAGTGACTGCAGTCTGCTTCATAGTGCATTGCTTAACCCACTGCGCCAGCAGGAAGGCCCCACATTAAAATTTTTGCTAATAGGTCATTTACTCTGATTCTTTTCTTGCCAGATAATATTCTAATAAATTATTACCTTTGAGGTACCAGGAGGAAGCTGGTATCAGGAAGAAAAGTCATGGCATAAGAGTTAGAGGGCTGGGCTGGCCTGCACAGACCAATGATGGTTGTCTACAATGCTGTGTTTAGACGTGAAGAAGGAATGTTCTATTGGGGCATAATTCTGCTCTGAGCACGGCAGGAGAAATTGTTGGCACACCCACCAGGCAGTTGACATTTATGTCTTCAAAATAATATGTGAATATTCTGATAATAAGAAAAGATATGCAAGTTAATACTAACTTTCTGATTTATAACCAGTGATTCGTGGCAGTCATTAGCCAACTCCATTCCCCAAAATATGTAGAGAAATGGGATATTTTCCATAGCTCTTACTAGTACTGGCTTCATGAGTAGTTAAATGAGCTTTGTCCCAGGAGGAGAGGTTTGAGGAACCTGGCAGTACATTGCTCTCCCACTGGCTTTTCAATTCATGAAAATTTATAATTAAAGTTTCATTTCTCTAGGTTGTAAAAGGTAACTCTTAATGACTCCATTACTATAAACTAATAGTTCTATAGAAGACTTTTTTTTTAGTACAATTTTGTTGGCTTACCATTTGTTTACAAAATTACATAATTTCAGGAGTACAGCTTCACACCTACGTATGCATATAAACTTCATTCACTCACTAGCAAAACTCGAGTGCCATCACATTGTCATCTGATTGTCTCTATACTTTCTTCTTCCACTTCCCCTTCCTCTCTAGGAACCACCATGTTTTTCCACAGAATCTAATAAGAGTTATTTCCTCTTGTGTTCTACCAGTTTGCTTGCTTTTGTTATTTATATTCTACATATGAGTGAAATCATCCCCTAACTGTTTTTCACTTTGTGACTCATTTCACTTAGCTTAATCACCTCAAGTTCCAGCCACATTGCTGCAAAAGGCAAGATTTCACCTCTTTAAAATAGCTGAGTAGTGAGTATATGAGTATATAGACCACAACTTCTTTATGTATTCATTGTCATGGACATTTACTTTGTTCCCATGTGTTGGCTATTGCGAATAACCCTCCTATAAACATAGAGGTGCAGATGTCTTTTGAATTAGTATTTTCAAATTCTCTGGCTAAATACCTGGGAATGGTATTGCTGGACCATATGGTATTTCCACATTGGGTTTGTAAGGAATTTTTATACCATTTTCCATAAAGGATGTACCAATTTACATTCCCACCAATAGTAAATGAGATTTTAAAGCTCTTACCAGTTACTTAATTGGTTTAGGAGGAAACAGAGAATGCGGGTAGGCAGATAGAATAAGAGGATATAATCAGCCTTACTTACAAAGGAGCAGAGCTAGATTTTGCTTATTTCACAATCTTGCTTGGTGGAGTGCCACAGCCCACTTGAGATAAGCAATGAGTAAACATATAGTATAGTAAACATATTCATCATTATTGACCCTAAATAATGAGGCAGGCAATAATTCTTTAATGAGGAGATGAGAGGGATATACAGGCTACCATTCATAACACTAATAATAACTTGTTATAGGCAGATGGAGAATTCTTTAAATCTTTAGTAAAAAATATGTTATTCATTTTTTCTCAAGTCCAATTGATGTGTTTCTGAGATGAACTTTATTTTTTAAAAGGCATACTAGGAGAAATGGGCACTGTCATTCATTCATTCATTCATTCATTCATTCATTCATTCACTCCCTGCATTCTGCAGGTAAATTAGCAAATGGATCTATCTTGTGTGATAGCATTCAGGATGTAAAAGTAATGGAAGGCAGTGTTCCTTGCCTCTGAGTAGGTTACATCTAGGTTGGAAGATGAGTGATATATACATGAAGCCTCTGGGGAAAAAATTATAGGCTGGATAAAATCAATTGTGAGGGGGCCTCCCCTGGTGGCGCAGTGGGTTAAGCAACGCACTACGAAGCAAATCGCAGCCACTGCCTACGAAGCAAATCGCAGCCACTGCAGCACGAGTTCGATCCCTGCTGCCGGCCAGGGGGGGACCCACATGGTGCAGCAGACCTCTCCTGCTGTGCCCAC
>JAGFMF010011659.1:6543272-6568855 GCA_019455555.1 Galemys pyrenaicus | reverse complement strand
GCACAAGTTCGATCCCTGCTGCCGGCCAGGGAGGGGACCCACGTGGCGCAGCAGACCTCTCCTGCTGTGCCCGCTGCTCCCCTCAGCAGTGTACTTCCGATGATCTGCCTGTTCTGCTCCCCGCTCTCTGTGGTGAATCTTCTCACGCCCCCCCACACCTCTGGCCTGTGCCCCAGTGCTTGTATGCATAAATAAATAAATCTTTAAAAAAAAATCAATTGTGAGGGTGTTTGGTTTCGATTGGAAGCATGATCAAAATTCAGAAGCAAGAAAGGTCACACAAGGTGAGAACTCAAGAGCATTCACTTTGAAAGGGACAACAATTAGTGCCGCTTCCTGTCTCAGCTGTCAGCAGTAAGCTCTTTGGCTGTTATCACACTGGGAAAGTCAGAAATCATGACTGTGGTTATTTCACACCTGCCCTGTACAATTCCAGCACATCCCACTCAGGAAAGGAAATCAACGACGGGCCCTTGAATGTTCTAAAATAAATCAAAACTGAAAACGTAAATAATTCTTATGCTCGGTGTGTAAGTTCTTCTTGTTGAATTACAAGCTTCACAAGTCTGGTCATTGCTATTCTGGAGAAAACATCAAGCGTGGGGATACAGATATGGATGCAAAAGGAATGAATCTCAAACCACAGACAAAAATCATGTTTATTTTTACTTCAATTTAGGAAACGATTGCAGCAATTGCATAAAATGTTAGGCAGTACAGGCCAGCTGTGTGTTACAATGTCCCTCAATTTGAACTGTACCAATTGTTTCAGTAATTTAATTTGTTATTGATTTTATAATTTCATTTCTACTGTGTTGCGCTATCAGGTCAGTCCCTTGAGCTGAGCACCTGAAGTGGCCATTTTAGGTGCAAATTTAAAGGGATTATCATAAGACAAAGCATCATAGCCATGATTCCTAATGATCAGTAAGGCTGAATTTCATAATTTGTCTTTAACAGTATCCCTCAGATTTGCTGACATACACTAAAATCTCAGACCCTTTCCAATTCACTGTCTCAGTTGTATCTCCCCCAGGCCCTGCTTCTTAACATTTTGCTTTGACTCTATTCCCACAGGGTGAAGTAGCCTGACTCCATGTGGAAGTTTCTCTACTTTTCCTTAGCTCATGACTGAGTTCTGAGGTCTCTAAGGTACGAAGTTGTCGGTGCAATTGGAAGGAGGAGTAGAGTCTTCTCTAGATCTCATCTCTATGCAGGTTTTTGTGATCAGCATGGTTGGTCCTTGGCTATGGTCATATAGGCCACTTTGAAGATTATCCTCCGTCTGCTACTTTCCCACCACTCTGACTCCTGGATATCAGAAACTTGGTGAAAGAACTGACGCTCTAATGGCCTAGGTGTGGCTCCCTTCCTGGAGTCAGAAGGGTTAGTGTTGTCCTAATGTAGATCACTGTCCTGGCTACGAATTCCTTAGCCCCACCCACATGCCTCAGTTCAAAAAGTCCCATTCTAATCTGGGGTCAAGGAAGACTCTCATTTGCTCAAATTTTATATAGACTAACGAATCTCAAAATGTGGATTAGCAATATTAGCAGCACCTAGGAACTGGCTAGAACCCAACCCAGTCCTATGGAATCAGAAACCTATTGAGTAGGATCTAGAGAGTAGTTTTAATAAGCTCTCCAGGTCATTCTGATGCAAGTTTGAGAACCACTGATCTATGCCTTGAGTTCTTTCTCTTCCCCTACTGCACGGGTTCTCAAACTTTAACATATTTCAGAATCACCTGGAGGATTTGTTAAGCACAGATTGTGGCTTTACCCACGATAACAATATTTCTGATTTGGTCAGTCTCAGGACAGGAATGAGAATTTGTATTTTTGGCAAGTTCCCAGGTGATCCTGCAGCGGCTGATATGGGGGGACACATGTCAGAGAATTCTTGCCACATAACTGTCAATTCCTCCTCCTAGCTCTTCTAATAGGATCTCTTTGGATATCGTTGTTAGGTAATACAATAGACTTTCATCTCCAATCTGCTTATGTGTGGTTATTTCAAGTCCAGAACTAACTATCCATCACCTATATGACATGGGCATGTACTCATGTTTTTGAGAGTCAAGGTCTGTCCTTAAGTCAGCAGTACTTGGCTATTTCATCCTAGGTCCCTGCCCAATGCCAGGGTTCTCATAGCTGACCCATCCCCCAAGGACATCCCACAAGATTCAGAAAGAGGAAAAAAACATTGGTCATTTGAAAGCTCTGTTTTACAAATAGCAGTTCTGAGTTCCACTGGCTTCTTCCCAGAACTCTGCACTGAACAAAATACGGTTGTTTTAAGACAGAAGCCAGAGAAAAGGGGAGAGATAGGAAGGTCAGGGGCAAATGAGTGAGCACATGCTTGAACAGTCACTTAGTTTCTTGGAGATGAGGACTTGTTGTCCCATTTGGGGGCAGAAAGAAGTAGCAATTTAACCCCGTGGTGAAATTTCATGGCTTAATTTTTGATTTCAATATTCCCAGATTTAAGGAGAATAAAAATTGTTGATTATATATCAGGTCTGTTCAGTTATATTTAAATTCTGCTTCATTGCCTAGAGCTTCATCAGGGTCCCCATTGCCTTTGATCCCCTTTATTTCTTATTTATCTATTTTCCTGGAGAAACATAGTCTTTTTTTTTCTTTAATTACCAAAGAACAATTACTTTAAGTCTGCAGAGCACAGTCACACACACTGTAACTTGGCAGGCAGACACTTCACAACAGAACAATTTATTCTACATTTATTTTTTAAATAAAATTCTATTTGTTAAGTGGCCCAGGTAGTTCTGTATGAAAGCACCTCCCCAAAACATGCTGAATATTAGTTACCATAATGATCTGGATGGTTCAGCATCATTTATTAATACTTCCAGGCATTGCTATTATTAGGATAGTCCTGAGGGTTCCCAGAACATAAATAGGACTATTTCACTTAAGGCAAAGTTACAAAGACTCTTTTGCTGAAACAACACTCCTTTGCCACTATCATGGTGGATGTGAATTTCTTTCTTTATACTTGTGTTCCAAATAGAATGGGGTTACTTGTGTTCTTCAAATACTTGCTCTGATTTTTCTGCCCCTATCTTTTTACTTTCCCCACACTAAAACAACACTTTTAATTTAAATAGGCACTCAATAAATAATTATTGGGTTGATTCAGCAATCAAAAATGAAAAACTAGACGCATTCATAGGAACATGGATGGAACTGGAAGGGATGATGCTCAGCGAAGTAAGTCAGAAAGCAAAAGAAAAATACCAGATGGTTCCTCCCCTAGGAGGAATATAAGGGAACCAAATAAGGATCAAGGAAAGGAATAAGAACAATAATAATAACAATAAAGACATAAAAAACAAAAATTAAAAGGCAAGGACAAACTGGGGACACTTGGAGGGGAGGGAAGAGGGGGAGGGTTGAGGGCAGAGGGAGCATGGGGGACTGAGGTGATGGGGAATACATGGGGATTACAATTGATGTCAAATATATATAAATTTTAAAAAATAAAAGTGAAAGTAAAAAAATATTTATTGGGTTGAGTTGAATTGAAACAAATGTTAGAGATGTCTGATTGGAGAATGGAATGAAAATGTTCTAATCTACTGTTCTGTGTGAAAACAATTATAACAAAACAACATTAACAAACTACAAAGAAGAAAATTAGGTAGGGAAGTAGCAATGCCAGGAAATGATAGACTACAGAGGCTATCTGTCAAGTATTGTAACATGTGGACCAGACATAAGGAACCCAGCAGAATAGGCACATCCTTGACAGATCTTGACAGATCTTCAAAGTGGTTTTCTATGTGTATGTGGGTGGGTTGGGGGAAGCATTCAAATCTTTGCTCACTTTCCTCTATCAGTAGATCTGACAGGGTGGAGAGGGGATTGTGGGAGTATCCCAAATCTGGGTTGCCACCACAAAGAGACAGGTGATGAGACTGAATGATAATTTGCTGTTTTCACAAGAAGAGGCTCTCAGTTTGATGGGGTAGATGAGCCAACTTACAATCAGCTCATTTCATAATAGTAGATAAAGAAAATATTTAGGAACAATAATTATTAAATTACCATTAAAAAAAACCAATATTGAACACAGGAGACAAGTCAACTTTCTGCTTACCCCAAAGGTGGCTTCAAAACATTAGAATTTGAGAGCATGCAATGTAAACATGTATGTGATGAGGAGTGTGAGAAAATTCAAGCTATCTTCTGTCTCTATTCAGTTCCTGAACCCTTCCCACATGAACTTTTGTAGATAATAATTTCAGAACAAAGTGGTCCCATTCATGTTGTGTAGTCATCAGAAAGCAATCACAAAGAAGTATCTGACAAACCAAAGTCAGATAAGGAGTATTTTTATGCCACAGAATGTTTCCTTCTGTTCACATAAATTAATGAAAATGTGATCTCTAGAAATAAAAAAAAAATAAAAAGATGAAAGTGTCCAAATGTAAGGTGAAAGAAGATGAAGAGTAAGCTGTCAAAGCTGTGGAAAGAATGAGAGAGTAACATAAAAGCATGACAGTTGCAGAAGCTGTAAGAGAATCAAAGAAATCAAAAGAAGATGGGAGAGAGACAAATAGATTAAAAAAAAGTTCAAGAGCATAACTAAGGAAGATTGGAGACTAGAGGAAACATAGAAGAGAATGAAAGCTATCCTTGCTGTGTTAGAAGAAATGGACAGATTGAATAGAAAAGAGAAAGGTATAATAGAAATTTTAGAGCATGATGAAGACTGTATTTCCTTTATCCTTATCAGGTCTTTGCTCAAATCTCACCTTACTAGTAAAGTTCCTCTGATGGACATACTTAAACTTTTCACCTGGGGTCTATCTCCCTTCCCTACTTTATTTTTCTTAGTGAAATACCTGAAATGAAAATTACTCTGAATAGGATTAAGGCACCAAGAAAATTTATTAGTGATCTTTGATGTAAGACCGAATATTAGAAACATGTATAAAAGGAAACACAGGTGGAGGGACATCTGGGCATAGCACAAGGAGAACACCAGCTCAGGGAAACTGTCAAGTTTTCCAGCACAGTGTTATGGGAACTCTTGAAGAGGGGAGCAGACAAGAAAAACACTTGAAGAAATGTTCCCTTGCTGAAAAATGTCTATTTGATAACCACTCTAAGCTTGCAGATATAAGAAACTCAATGAATCACAAACTAATGCAAAGAAAATAACACCAAGTCACATGATAATCAAATTGGTGGAAACTTATGATAAACATAAGATCTTAAGAGCAGGTGGGAGTGGGAGCCCCAACATATAGAAAACACAAAAATACGGAAGACACCTGAGGTCTCATCAAAGACAAGACAATACCATGATTCCTTTAAAATACCAAAAGAAAAAGAATGACAACCTAGAATTATACATTAAAAATATCTTTCAAAAATGAAGTATTGGTGGTGGAAATTCTATGGGGACTACACCTAGAAAATAAAGCAAATATTGTAAGAAAAATAAATAAAAAATAATAGTTAAAAAAAAGAAGTTAAATAGAAACTTTTTACTTTTACTTTTTCTTTAGATTTGAAAAAAAAAATACGTATATATACAAGAACTGAGATATAGGCCAGAGATGTGGGGAGGTATGGATGTGAGAGAATTCACCAGAGACAGAGTGAGGAACAGAACAGGCAAATCTACTGAAATACACTGCTAAGGGAAGCAATGGGTGAGAAGTGAGAGGTCTGCTGTACCATATGTGGGTTGGCTCCATGGCCAGGAATGGAACTCAGGTCTTAGTGGTGATAGTGCTGAGACTTAACCCCTACACCACCAGGGAGACCCTAAATAGAGACTTCTAAAAAGGTGAATAAAGACAGATAATTTATTGCCAGCAGACCTCTGCTAGAAATAGTACTTATAGCAGTTCTTTAAGCAGAAGCAATATACTAGGAGGTATTCAGAGCAATGCAAAACAATAAAGAGCTTTGAAAATGGTAAATTTGTGGTTAAAGATAGGGTATTTTTTTCACTTTTAAAATCTTTTTGAGGGCCTCCCTAGTGGCGCAGTGGGTTAAGCAACGCACTGTGAAGCAAACTGTAGCCACTGCAGCACGAGTTCATTTCCTGCTGCCGCCAGGGAGGGAACCCACATGGCGCAGCAGACCTCTCCTGCCTCCCCACTGCTCCCCTCAGCAGTGTCCATCTGCCTGTTCTGCTCCCCACTCTGTCTCTGGTGAATCCTCATACCACCCCTGCATCTCTTGTCTGTACCCTAGTTCTTGTATGTATAAAATAAATCTTAAAAAAATAAAAATAAAATGTCTTTGAAAGATAATTGATGGGGGGAAGAATGAAGATGGGGTATACAATGGACTATAGGGTAGAGGGAGGGGCTATAGTGCCCATCAAAATGCTAGCAAGGATGTAAAACAGCAATACTTCAATAACAATAAACAGATTACAACAAATATTGTTTCAAAACAAAAAAGTAAAAAATAACGGGCCGTTTAAGGAAAAGTGATACACATACGGTGAGACAATGGAATATATGCTGGCTTCTGTCCCAGTTCCTGACACAGTGCTCCTAAACCCCTTGTAATTTCCTAAGTGATAAGAACACTATGACATCTTTTGTTCAAATATTTGATTTCTGAACCTGGTTCCTGACTCATACTTCTTAGACCTTTTGGGATCTCCTGGGTGACTACAGTGTCTTTGTTCAAAATGAGGTGACTCTTGGGGACTCCTGAATGGGTGGTCACCAGAAACACTAAGCCATGATTAGAAGCTTGGAATTTTAAGGTCCAGCTCCCATTCATTACAGAAGGAAGAGGAGCAAGAAATGATGTTATTTATTGTTATTATTTTTTTAAAGATGTATTTATTTCTGCATACAAGAGCTGGGGTACAGGCCAGAGTTGCGGGAGGTGAGAGGATTCACCAGACAGAGCCAGGAGTAGAACAGGCAGATCTACTGAAGTACACTGCTGAGAGGAGCAGTGGGCAAGGCAGGAGAGGTCTGCTGAGCCATATGGGTCCCCTCCCTGGCTGGGGATTGAACTCGCGCTGCTGTGCAGAGGATGCTTCACAGTGCGGCACTCAACGCACTGCATCACCAGGGAGGCCCAGGATATGAAGTTATTGATCTCCCAGGCTTATGTGTTGTGTTATGACACCTCCATTATAACCCCCAAAGAAAGGAGAGAGTGGCCCTTTCCATGTTCCATCTTCAGGTTCCTCAGTACCCTTTCTTACTTCCTTATATAAAAACTGGTTAACAGTAAATAAACTGTCTTCCTGGCAACTTAATCGAAACTCCTTGTTTGATTTAACCACCACCTACTGGGTAGATATACTTCTTTTGTAGTTGTTCTACGGTTTGTAATGTATCTTTATCTTATCATAGTCTAAGTTCAAATAATTTTTCCCATATGTTTTAAGAGTCTTACACACCTGAACCCTGTATTCTTTGGGGATTTTACTCCCACTTCTCCACTCAAACAAATATATTATTTTCATGCATTGTATTCTAGTTCTGCATATGTTACACACCTCACAATACAGCCCAGTCCTTCTCCTGGGTGTCTCCTTCATATTACCACACACATAGCAATTCTGACACTAGCAATTTAATCAAACCAACAGAGGTAGTCATGGGAATCTCCAATATCCAAGTGGTTGTTCGGGTGCTGGTGGAGAGCTAGTGGCCACCAGTGTCCAGGGAGACTCACTTGAGATGAGGGAGGTTGCCTGAGTGATGGATGGGAAACCTTTGGGTTTAGGCTTCCCAGATCTGCTTTTTCTACCAGTCGCTTAGCCTTGGGCAAGTTAGTTCCAATTGGTCAGAAGCACAGAAAAAGGGTGGGCCTGGATTGTCAACTGTTATCTGAAGTGGAGTAAGACCAGTCTGGTGGGAATGAGTCTTTAAGCCTTGGGGTCTGATGTGGTCTTCTGGCAGATAGAATCAGAAGTAAGTTAAATTGTAGGTCACCCAGCTGAATTGCCTGTTGTGGGGGTGCCCCCACACCCATCTAGTGTCAGGATTGCTGTGTGTGTGGTTGTATGAAGGAGACCCCCGGGAGAAGGACTGGGCTGTATTGTGAGGTGCATAACATATGCAGAACTAGGATACAATACATGACAATAAAATACTTGTTTGAATGGAGAAATGGGAGTAAAATCCCTGAAGGATACAGTATAGATTTGTAAGATTCTTAAAACATATGGGAAGTATTTTAAATTATTTGGGACTAGACTGTGATGAGATAAAGATATATATTACAAATTGTAGAGCAACTACAAAAGAAAAAGGAGTGTATCTGACAAGTAGATGGTGGATAAAATGGAATACTAAAAACGTTTTTAACAGGAAAATGGGGACAAAAGGATAGATTGGACAAATAGAAAACAAATCGTATAACTGTATCAATATTTTTATTACATGGAAAAGATGTGGACAAGAAAGCCACCTTACACAGAAAGGCACAAATAGGGAATACCAAAGTAGTTCTGTTGATATTGGACAAGAGATATTATAACAAAGTAAAGGGGACCTTTCAATTTATTGCAAGCCCTGGTTAATTTCTGGATTTTGAAATGATTGTTTTTGACAGTTTTGTTCAGTTTTATCTTTTTTTTTTTGAGGATAATAATATTTACCAAACTCCTCACTCAGTCCTACTGGAAGTTCTACCCCCTAGCTGGAGTGTTTTGAGAATGATTGCTGAATTTATTAATGTCTTTTTCATATCTTTGATATAAACACATTTCCCCTTGCTCTAATGAGTTATTTTAATAGACTTCCTAAGGTAAAATCACCTTTGCCTTTCTGAGTAAATCTTAATTATTCATGCTCTTTTATGATTTTATCACACTAGATAGATTCTATTTGCTTTTTTTAAAACAAGCACTTTGGGTACTTATATACGTAAGTGAAATTACAGTTGTTTCTGAATGTTCTATACAAAGTTGAGCAGACTTTGTAAAACATCAGGGCATATATATATATAGATATATATATGCCACATATATATGACCTAAAATCATTTAAATAACAGGAACTCACTGTTCTTTAAAGGTTAGTTAGATTTCAGCTATGAAACCAGTAGGTAGCATTTTTAGTGAAAGATTTTTATCTTGACCTTTCCAGTCTCTCCTGTATTAATTGGCCTATTCAATGTTTTTCTTGTATTCATCCTGGGTTAATTTTGGTTATTAATATTTTACTGAGAAAGTATCCACTTCCTCTAGATTTGCAAATTTGCTGCCAAGGAATTGCACGTAATTCTATTTTACAATTTAAAAAACATCTCATAATTGTAGGTTTTTTCTTTTCTTTCTCAATTTCCTTAAGTTTGCAATTAGTTATGTATTTTATTGTTACTTTAACATTACTAACATTTGGAAAAATTTATCAGTTTACTAATACTTGTTTCTCATTTACCTAGGTTCAATTTCTATCTTTATAATTCATTCTTCCTAAATTTCAAAAAAAGATATTTTTCTAATTTTCTAGATAGATGTCAAATTTCTCCATCATTTATCTTTCTTACTTAAAAAATCAAAGACATCAAAACATTTTAGCGAGTACATACTTCGCCGTATCCATAAGTTCATGTATAAAGTGTTCTTCTTTAATATTGTCTATAGTGTTTAGATATTTATAATTTTAGCTTTGAGATATTTTTGATCTAATAGCCATTTGCAAAGGTGTTTCTTAAATTCCAAGTAGTTATTTTTTACTTTGATCAATATTTTATTGTTTATATTTAATTTTATTGTATTATTTACAAATTTAGTTTATAATCTCTGTGGATATGCATTTTATTTATTTCTGTAAATGTTTTGTTATACATGGAAACTATGTATTTCTCACCAAAGGTTTCCAGAATGAGTCCAAAGATTTACTAATTAAAAATTTTTTTATATACTAGTCAATCTCTGTAGTCATCTTTATTGAGTACTGGATTATCTGATTCTGAAAGAAGTATATTGATGTATTTCATTCTAACTGCATTTTAAATACATTCCAGTAGACTTGTTTTATATATTTCGCATCTATATTACTGGTATAAGCAAGTTTATGATTATAACTTTTTCACAAATGGTGCTTTTTATTATCATATTGTGCTCAACTGTATTTTGTTAAATATCTTTAAGTTTATTATTTTCCACCTGACCTAATTTTAATATCACCATTCTTTTTGCTTGTTTGTGTTTTTCTTGTAACTCTGCCAATGTGTTTATTTTCAACCTCTTGAAAATACGTAGGCTACTGTAGGGCTTTCAGTCAAACCATTGTTACAGTGCTGTCTCTCATCATTATTTTATTAATGTGTATTATAGACATAGAAAAGCTGGTCTCCCTGGTGGCACAAAGGGTTAAGTATCAGCACTATGAAGCAAACCACAGCCACTGCAGCATGAGTTCGATTCCTGGCCAGGGAACTGATCCATAGGGTGCTGCAGACCTGTCTTGTCTGGCCAGCTACACCCCTCAGCAGTATATCTCAGTAGATCAGCTTGTTCTGCTCCCCACTCTGTCTCTGGTGAATCCTCTCATGCTTCACACCTCTGGCCTACACCCGATTTTGTATACAAACATAAATAAAATAAATCTTAAAAAATACACAAACACACCACTCATAAGCAGATACAGTTCATTGGATTTTTACAAAGTGAACATACCTCCATAACCAGTCAAGACATGAAACATCATCAGCACTCAGGCCTCTCCCTCCTGAACCTCTACATTACATACTCAGATGTCCAAAACCATAATTTAGTTTTATTTTTAATTTTATATAAATGAAATCATGTAGTGTATAACCCTTTGTGTCTGGTATCTTTGATACAACATGTTTGTGCATTTTATTGGTAGGTTTGTGTGTGTGTGTTTAATTTTTTTTTATTTTTGTGTAACATTTCATGGTATTACCATACTAACATTTCTTTATCTATTCCATTGTTGATGAATGTTTGATTATTTTTATTTTTGGCAATTATAAATTACAAATAATGTTGCTGTGATGATGTGAACCTTCTTTTGTGTACACATGTATACTTGATCTATCAATTCTGTTTCCAATTATATACCTCATAAAATGCATAAAAATTCATCAACCTATGGTACACCTATGATATATGCTTTGTAAAAACCACAGAGAAATGAAAACAAAAAAAAATTAAAAAGCAGATGTAATGCCAGTCATAATAAAGGTTTTGAAAAATAGTAAGTGTTATAACATTTGAAAATTTACCAGTAGATAAATGCCAAGAAAATACAAGAGTCAAAACTGATACAAGAAAAATATGGAGAACATAATAGGCTAGTAAATATAAATTGTTACAAACTAAAATGACGTCTAAAAGACAAGCCATACCTACCAGTCTCAGGTACATTATGTTTTATGCATTAATGTTACCAGTGTTTGAGTAATGGTTGATAAATTTTATCTTAAGCAAATCTTATAGAACATAGAAAATGAATTTTCTAGATCATTTACTGAAGCTAGTGCGATCTTGACTTCTAATAGGGATAACACACATAAGCACATACAAAAAGAAAATATGTAGCTGGTTTTTTCACCTGTGATCGTAAATGCAAAAATCTCAAATAAAAGGAATGAAAAGGTGGTTTAACATTGGAAAATCTGTGAATGTAATTCTCCACATTAGTGGAGAATATCCTGAACATACTGACAGGTACTGAAAATATAATCTCAATTGATATAGGAAAAGCACTTGATGAAATACAAATAGATTAATAAAAATGCACTATAAGTCACTCAGAAAATAAGAAACTGAAGGAAATCGCTTTAGCATAGTGAAGCTTTATATTGAAAATCTAAAATAAAAATTGTGCTTATGGAAAAAGCTTAAGATGCAGTTCTTTTAAGATAGAGAACAAGAGAAGGTTACTCACTATTATGGCTACTGTTTAACATAACACTGGAGGTCTTTACAAGCTAGAAGAAAAGGGGAAAATGAGGTTCAGTCATTGGAAGTGAAAAAATAAAAACCCTTATTCATTGCATATTGATGGGGGTGAATGTTTTCCTAAAAATGTCAGAAGTACAAACCAGGAAGAAAACAAGATGAATTCAATTTTACCAGAGAGTTACTATTCAATAAATAATGCCATTGATAAAAATTAACAGAGAGATGACAGTCTGGAAGAAAATATTTTCATTGTTCAACATAAATAAGGAAACTATTTCAAATATTTACAAGGAGCTCTTGCAAAATCAACACAATCCAATAATTCTGGTGGGAAAAAATGGCAATGGCCATGAGCAGGCAATATAAGAGATACTTCAGTTCATTCATTAGCCAGAATACACTTTGAGTGACAAAGTTTAAGAAGCTGGATAATGCCTGATGTTGTCAGGGACATTGGGAAGGAGAGAGATTTACCCCATAATGGACACTGGGGCCAGTGTAAACTACTGGTATGTTACAGGCAATTTTGCAGTGCATTTTCAAATGAAATATACAAGATTACCTAGGAAGTCCACAATAAAGGGATGTTTATAGTTTGTGATACTGGGAAACAAGAGCCAGTCTAACCTGGGTATCAATCCCACAGGGGATAGGAAGTCAAAGATGGTGGATGTACCAGAGAATGTTGTATAAACAATTAGAAGACAAGGATTCAAGGTGACATGCAACATTCAGCACAGATAAAGCTTCAAAACATGACACCAAGTAAAAGAATTCTTCCTTCTGAATGTGATTTACCCCACAGAATCAGTTTTTTAAATTTAAATGTATGATATAAACAAAATACATCAGAATGGTTGTTTACCCCAGTGAGGGGAAATATAGGTGGGGAATTTGTATAAAGGAAATTAAACAAGCCAACCGACTAGCAAAGAAGTGGGGGATCTTATGTGGCTTGTGATGCTATTGATCCCTGAACTAAGAAATGTGATGACACAACTCTGCTTTTGAGTTGCTTTTCCAAAACTATAGCAGGAACAATAAAAAATGACAGTAACAGACAATGAGAGGTTGAAAACAAGCAGGTCTGCCAGAGCAAGTATAATTTTGAAGTCTGCAGTCCTAGTAAGTGTAATGGAGAAATCATGGAGGATTTAAGGAGTGATAACTCTTCCCAAGGACCATATGTATGAAGGATGGATGAGAAAAATCAAGGAGGCCATAGGGAACTCTTGCAGTGGCTCTGGTGGGAGATTGAAGACGTCTCAGCTTGGGTAATGGCAATGAAGATGAGAAATGGGAGACCCAGGTTATATTTGGGGGAGAATCTTGATAGGAACTGATGAGAGGAAGATAGGGATAAAAAGGGAGAACCAAAACTTCTGATACAGATTAATTAATATGTTAAGAGATGCTATTATACATCTGAGTGAAGATATCAATAAGATGATGTATATATTGTCTAAAATCAAGGAAGATACACATTTGGGGACTGAATCAGCATGTGGAGAGTTGACTGTGGCTCCAGCAATCAGGATTTATATTATATTGATCAAGTTACGTAATTTTGGGGTCTTTATTTATCTGTAAAATGACAATGAAATTATCCCCTTCCTAGGTTGTTATGAAAATGAAATCAGATAATGCATCTCAATAACTTGACACAGAGCCTGGACCTTAATAAAGGTCCATGTGACTAGAGAATGGTGAAGGAAAAGACAGCATCAGGTAAAAGACACTGACAGTGTGCAATCATCTCAGGAGTTTTAGGACTTGGTGAAGAGTTTGCAGTAAGTGACTGTTAGGAACTTTTATGCTTGGAGGTGACATTACTAATAGTATTAATCATAGTATTGATAGATCATTTGAGAATTAGCATTTTATGTTTTTTTCAGACTGTAGATAAATGTCATAAATATCAAACAATAAACAAATGAAAAAAAAAACTTTGATACTATAAGATGAGGCTTAGCATTTTTATCTGAAAGGCATTAGGGCAGTCCAAACAATACTTGAATCTGCAATATCGTTAAGAACTCATTTGCCAGTTTGTGCATAGTTCTATTTTGTACACTCTGACTTATTCTTGAGTAGTAAGCAATTGGGGCTTTGGGACAGCTGGCATTTTGTAGCTAAGCAGAGTTCCAGATCTATAAAGTGAAGCATCAGTGCTTTATATTTGCCATACTGCATTAACACAGATGCTGAAGTCAGACATCAGAATACATTTCAGAAGTTATCCTCATTCTGGTGCATTCGATGTTTTATCTCTATCCAATCAGTTGTTCAGTATTTCAGAAAAGGTAACCTTTAACTGAAGAACTATGTAAACATCAAGTTGCTACACAAACACTTGAGATTTCCTAATTTGGGGGTTAAGTGTACCATGGGTCACGTATACCTTACCTTAAATATAAGGAAGTACCATCAGTAGTCTCATGCTGTAACTGAGCAGACAACCCTGGTGGTCCTGATTTCACAAGCATAAGTTAGAAGTAGGAACTGGTGGAAAATCTGGTAAATTTCTCTGGCCTCTGAGCTATCAGGTGACTGCAGACCAGCAGCTTATTGACCCAGAGAGGTGCACACTGGAGAGCAAGGGGACTATTGATGGTGGAACATCTGGTGGGCCAGCAACCAGGTATTTAACCCCACCCTCTCCATATACAGGGTTACAAATCAGGCTGGAATTCAAAGAATTTTTCTCTGTAGAAATCAAATGTCCCCAGAGAAAAAGCATAAAGTTACTGACATATGTTTCCCTAGTAAAAGTTCCAATGGATCCTAGTTCTCTATGATGATATGAAATGCTAATCAATTTTTCAAAGTCTCACTTATAGATATGAACTGTGAAGTATCATAGACATTTGAAGAAAGTTTTCAACCTGAAGGTGAAGGACAGGGCCTCCCCAAGGTGGTCAGGTCAGACCTCAAAATACTTGCCATTTTGGAATGTGGATTATTTTGATTTGAGGTCAACTGAGGACCTGAAAGCTCATGAGAAATTCTTACTCCCTTAACTACCTAAAAGAAGGAAAATAAGGGATCTTACAAGATTACAAGAAATAATCTATCAGTGAAACCTATCTTTATGGCTAGGAACCATGTAATTACAAAGAATCTAGTCTTTGTTATATGAGTCACCATTTCCTTGTCACATGAGTCCCTTTCTTCCCTCCTGAACTCCTGGCCACTCTTCCTTCCCTTAGCTCAGGCGATATAGCCCATTTTGCCTCACTAGTTTTAGAGTCCACATGTGTATGTGAATTTCCCATAGGTGCGTAAATAATTTTTTTCTCCTACTAATCTCTCTGATATTAATTTGATTATTGAGCAGAGGTTTGGGGGAAATTTCCCTCCTTCTTGATTGTTTGGTATCCATGAAGGTACTCCTTTATTGGCTGGATATAAAAATGACCTTACTATTAGTGAAAGATATCTGTAAGTAGGACAAACTTGTCATCACAGAGAATTTGGTTTTCATTAGATGAATCAATCACCCTCTTCTCATTAAGTGTGTGCCACACCTTTCTCCAAAGCTCCTGGCCCCTTTCTCCAAAGCTCCTACCCCTATCTCATTTCTTAGCTCAGGAATTATATGCCTATTTTGCTTCATTGGCTTTGGAATCTATATATCTCTCTAGATTTCCTATAAGTATGTAATTAAATTGGTTTTTTCCCCCTACTTATCTGTTTGATATTAATTTGATTATTTAACTAGTCTAAAAATAAATCTAAGAAGTTTATGGGAAGTTTCTTGTCCTCCAAAACAAAGGACAGAGAAAAAAATAAACAGAAAGAAGCTGGAGAAAACAGAAGCATAACAGGAACAGAATTAAATTTAAAGTTATTATAATATACATTCTCAGGGAGAAGAAAGGTATTGCATTGAATAAAAGAACAATTTATTATATAAACACAAAAGTCAGAGAATAGGAAAGTGCTCTTGAATATTAAAATTACAATGCTGAAAATAGAGCAAAACTCTCATCTACAGTAATTGGAAATCAACAGTTACTCAAAAATCAAATAATTTTAATGGGAAATCCCTGTTCTGCAGAATTGAAAGTGGGGCAAAGGTTTGATATTTTGTTATACTTTGATTTAACAAAAAATTTGGTTTTGTTTATCTTAAATTATTTTCATTGGGGTAGAATACACATAACAAATATTTTCCATTAACCATATTTAATACAGTTGTGCAACTACTACCATGACCCCATTCCAAATATTTCCATCAACCCAAAAAGAAACGCATTGAGCAATAACTCCTAACCCTGTCTCCTCCCATCTCTAGCCCCTTCTAGTCTGCTCTTTGTCTCTGAGAATTTACTCCCCCTAGATATTTCACATAAGTGGAATTGTACAATATGTGGCCTTTGAAAGTGTCTTTTTTTTATTTGACACTAAGTTTTCCAGGTTCATCTACCCTGTAACATATATTTGTACTTCATTTCATTTTATAGCTTAGTAATAATCTATTGCATCACTATTCATATTTTGTTTATCTATTATCAGTTGATAAACATTTGGGTTATCTCCTCTTTTTAACTATTGTAAGTAGTGCTGTTATGAAAAATTGTGAGCAAAATATTTTCAAAAAACCATTTCCAGTTCTTTTGAGTATCTTTTCCGGAGAAGGATTCCTGGGTCATCTGGAAATTCTATGTTTAACATAGCCACCAAAGTGATTTACATAGTGCCACCACCATTTTAAATCCTTACCAGCAACATACAACAGGTTTGATTTCTCTAAGTCCTCATTGAACTTGCCTATTTGTCCTTCAATGACAGAAAGTTTATGGAACTCCTAATAGAATTAAAAACCTTGTATATGTAGTATAGTGATATCTTAAAATTATTAAAATAACACCAGAAGGTGATAGCTTTAATAACAGGCATAGGGATGAGAGAAGTTAGAGTTTGGAGACTATCAGGTGTATTCATCTATTACTGTTGTAACAGATCACCACAAATTAAGTGAATTAAACCAATAAAAATGTATTACTGGAAATCAAAAGTGCAAAATGGGTTGAACTGAGCTAAAATGAAGATGTTGGTAAGGCTGTGTTCTTTTCTGGAGGCTCTAGGGAGAATTCATTCCTGCCTGAGTTCTTACTTTCCCCCCAGCTTTTAGAGATTGTCAGCATTCCCTGGCTGATGGCCCCTCCTCCATATTCCATGTTAGTAGTACAGTATCTTTACTCTATTTTCTTCCTGCCTCCCTCTTACAAGGATCCCATGATTACATTGCACTTATCTAGATAACCCAGGATAATTCCCTCATCTCAAAATCTTAAACCACATCTGCAAAATCCCTTTTACCTTGTAAGGTAACTTATTTACAGATTTTGGAGATTAAGATAATGAATATCTTTGAAATGCTATTGTTCAACCTCCCACACCAGGGAAACCAATGAAGTTTAAGGTCTTACTTAGAGAAGCAGCCAGAAAGTAGAAAGTAGCCAAAAGTAGAAAGGAACAAAGTGGCTTGGAGAAGTTCCCAACCTCCCAAACCTCCAAAACCTATTTGTAGAAGGAGGATGATAACGATAAATGTGCTATCTACTGCACATCTTGTACACTAGTGAAATTTGTACTAGGCACCCTTAATAGTCTTAGCAGACTATAGGCAAAGCTCATAGCTGCAAATTTAAGGCATGGCATTTCTTTGAAGTCTCTTGTTTTATCTGAGAAATTCATGTGAATTATGTATTATGTTTAATAATAGATGTGTATTTGCTTTAATGTAAAATAACATTTTAAATGTCTTACCAGTAGGAGCAATAAATTGATATCCTTTGTTCTTTAATCTTGTATAACCCCTGTTACATCTCTGATTATCTCTGTTTGAGAAACAACATTATATGAAAGAAAGCACATTGTAAACTATATTGGACAGTGAAAACCCGTATTATTAGATTCAAATATCAAATATTGAAAACATTACATTGGTCTGAGCTCCCTGTGGTGAATTTAAGAAGGAAAAAAAGGCATTTATTTGAAAGTGAGGCAAAGTAGGACTCTACAAAAGCATATGATTCCTGAAATTTGTTTTATTAGTACAGTATAACCTGTTCTTCAGTTTGTGATACAGCAGGTTTCTTTAGTATGAAGCGTTTATCAGAGAGGTGGAAGGATTATTATTAAGGAGAAATATATAAAGAGCAATAAATGCCAGGGCATATGAGCTGGGAAATGGGCTCTCATCAGTCCCCATCAACTTCATAAATACTATTCCCTGACATGGTCAGCTAATGGTGTTCTTCAAAAATTTGTGCAGCCTCAGAACCATCACTTTCCCCATTCAGATCCCCACTCTCTTTAGAAATTCCAGCAGCATCACTTTTAAATCACTAAGAGCAGTGTTCACAAGGGCACCCAGAAAAGAGGATCTGTGTTCCCAAAATGACAAAGATCTAGATGCTCAGGGATGTGGGAATCCCTTGTAGACATCGCTGGAGATCTTTGTTGTGTTTCCTTCACTCCACAGTTAAAATGGCCTTAGGTCTACGAGCCAGGAAAGCAGGCAAAAAGGAGTAGAAGCCCCAGAAACAATTTCTATAATTAATACTTCATCTGCTTTCGATTTTTCTTATCTCACTTATTTCTGTCAGTGTCAGAGGACATGGCATATGGCCCCCTCTCAAGAAATCCTCACAGAAAATAACTCCTCCTGCTCTGTCCAACAACTGCAGAAATACGCTTGCTGCTATTTCCCGAGAAGTGTATTGTAACACAGCTAAATGGAGATACATCACAACAATCATATCTTCTGTTGAGAAAGTTATTGTGTAATCTTGGCTAATGGATGAGCTAGATAATATTCTAAAATGTTTAGTCAGGGCTTCAGTGGGTGAAAATTGAAGTCAAATAAAGATTTGTTTTGGGGTGGGAGGAGGGTCTCAAGTAGCGCTCACAGAATCAGTAACAGGCCAGTGTCAAAACAAGCATTCATGAGGGCGGGTTCAGAATCTGCAGAATAAAGCAGTCAGACAAAGGCCTTTGTGGGTTCCTGTGATGAAATAGCTATAGGGGAACCGGGTCTGGTATAAGAAGGTGAAAATGAGGAGCTTGAAGCAGGGATTTAAAAATAATATTTCTGGCAAATAACCCTTTGCTTCTTTTTCTAAACAGGAAACATGCTGCATGTCTTTATTCTTAACATGGAAGAAATTAAATCCTAATTCTTTTTTTTTTTTGTAGTCTGAAAAATTATCAGTTTACTTTCACTTCTTTTTAGTAAAAATGAGTTAGTCTTAAAATGTTAGGAACTCCATTCTGACTCAAACTCTGTTCTCAAACAAAATAAACCCATTCAGTCTTTGTCCTACAAAAAAGCCTGACCAGGACTTTTTTTTTTATCCTCTTCGTCCTGAAGCGACATTGATTCTTAATATAAATTTTCTCCACCTTGTACATGTTCTGAGCAGACTTGGAATGTCTGCTTTTGGTTCACTAGTCACAGTCCAATTCTTACCAACTGGTGACTCTTTTGAACTTCACTTCGTTTCCTTTATTCGTACATCAACTTGCTTCTAGGGGTATGACACTTCGGACGTGATTGGAAGGCCAAGTGAAAAATATTTAGTGGTGTCACATGACAAGACCAGTTGGACAAAAGGACTTTGTACATGTGACTTCACACAATGGGAAATCATGAACTTTTTCTCACCCTGCCAGTGGCATTATGCCAACATACTCTTAGAAGCTATCCTGTGGTCTGATTATAGAAATCTTTTCAGTTCTAGTATCTGGAGTTTTGGGACTAAAATGTAAGTTAACATTGGGAGAAGTTAATTATTTTCCATAGATTAAACCTAAGTAGTCCTCATGCCTAGCCTCTTAGAAGATAGAAATCTCGCTCATCACTAATATTTGATTTGTCTAGATAATATTTTGTGACATATATGAAAAAGACAAGGGTGTAAAAGATCAATAAGATTTCTAAAATTTATATATATATTTTCAAACATTTTTCATTTTTGTACAGTGTATATTTGCATGCATTCTCCTTTCAGATATATTCCTTGAAAAATTCCAACCACCAATTCACCCATGAAACATCACCACAGTCCCTTGTGCTCTTCCCTCCCCTGTTTTGATCCCTCTCCCTCCCCCTTCCCTGTAGAATGTCTCTGATTTATAGTTGTCTGTTACTTTTGTGGGGTTTTTGGTATTTATTATTATTGTTATTTTTTTCTGATTCCCTATTTAGTTCCTCCACATCCTTCATATAAGTGAAACCATCTGATATTTTTCTTTTTCCTTCTGCCTTATGTCACTGAACATAATCCCTTCTAGCTCCATCCATGTTGCTACAAATGGCAGCAACATCTTTTTTGATTGCCGAATAGTATTTCATTTGTATATATACCATATCTTCTTGATCTAGTCATCTATTTTTGGACATTTGGGTAGATTCTATAACTTATTTTTTTTAATTAAATTCATTGTTCATTTAAACAAATATTGTTTTCCAGAGAATGTCAACCTAAATGAATATTGTCTTTCCAGAAGACAACTTTTTTCATTTAAAACTATTTCTGAAGACTTACAGTATACTCCAGACTTTGCTGGGTGTTTAAGTGACTAATACAATATAGATCCTATTTGTATGATTAGTTTAGTTTTTAGAAAGAGGAAGAATATTAAAATTAAGAACTGAAAATCCATAATTAAATTTAGTACCTGTCAGATAGTTTATATTTTATTGCTTATCTTTGCAACAATCTTGCAAGACAGATCGCGTTATTCCTAATTTATAAGCCAAGAAAAATGGCTCAGGAAGGTGAAGCAACTTGCCTGAGGTCACTCAGCTACCCATTTGTTGGAGAAGATTACCAAGCAGATGCTTCTAACTGGAGGAACTTGGAGGTTTTCACTCTACCCACCCCCTCCTGTTTCTTGTGCACCACATGTTTCCCCTGAATGAGTCACTCAGTCATTTGATATATTGGTTTTCTAGTCTATATAGAATTCTCTTTCCTGGAATGGACTTACATTTCATGGTTGAATTAACACAATAGCCCAATATCTAGATGGCGTCACCTGTCTCTACACATGGGGACAGGGTGATCAGAGGGCCCTGCATTCAATGGGGACACACCATTCAGAGAAGGTGGAGGAAGGTAGAATTTGGATGGGCAGAAAGTGGGGAGTGGGGGCTTCTAGATCAAGAGTAGCCAGAGCAGAAGCCTAGGACCAGAGCTTAGAGTGATGCCAGTCCTTTGCCGGACAGAATTTGGAGAGATTGGCATGTGAGGTGGGTTCACTGGGTCAAAATGAAGGAGAACCTGGAACACCTCATGCTTGTATTTGATTTGAAAGTATCAGCCATTTCAACCCTTTTACCAGATCCCTGTGCCAATCACTATTTATTTTTTTCAAAATCTTGAGCCTGGTCAGTCTGTTAGCTGAGCTGCTTAGATCCTGTAATCCAAAAGCTACCCCTGGGCTCAGAAGTATTCTTGATTTGGTAGTGCCTGGAGAGTAATAGGAGCTCATAAGTTCATCATCAATGAATGAATGAATGATGTTTCAACGGTATGTGGAGTTATTCACTTTTCCGGAAGGGTCAGTGGATTTGTCCTGAGTTATCTGATATTGCTTGGTTCTCTTAGGCACATTCTCTGAAGCCTCTACCTGGGAGAGGTGGGATTGGCTGAGGACTCTTGTGTGATGGAGAATGGCTTTCCTCTGAGTGCAATAACTGGCACAGTTGGGGGCTCAGCCTGGTCAAGCCTGCTGAGAGCCGTGCTTAGCTAAAGGACCTGCAGGTGGGCATAACCACTGAGTGGCAGAAAGACCAACTGCTCATGCCATTGCAAGAACCATCGTCCAACCCAGTTGAAAATGGTGGACAATTAAGTGGAACAAGTAGTTCTTCAGGATTCTCACAATGCAAGGGTATATTTGAGAACAGAATTCATAAGCCTTCAAAAAGAGCAACTTTTGCTAGTTGAGAATTATTACATAATTACTATGTAAATGAACAGCCATTATTCAAGGAACACTCAGTTGCAACTGTGAAGTAAACAGAGAAACTCCCTGGCCTCATGGAACTTACATTATAGTGGAAAAGACAGATAATAAATAAACAAATAAAAGGAAAATTTCAAAATATAAGATCAGTTAGCTCAGCAAATTATATCCTTTGCCCATTGTTTTGAGTGTCCTTTGTCATAGATCAAGTTTCCATATATACCTAGGTCTATAAACAAAACATTATGTTTCCAGATTCTATTTGTCTATCTCTGTCTATATTTCTGATTACTATAGCTTTAGAGTAAAATTTGATGTATAATCTGGCAGACTTCCTAAATCATTTTTTCCTATAAAAGTGACTGAGTTATCTTTATTCTATGTCCCGCAATAAATATTTTAAAATTAGTTTGTCAAACCCCATGAAAACTCCTTGTGATATTTTGCTTGGGATTGCATTGCTTTTATAGATGAATTTGGGAAGAAATGACATCTTAGTGACAATGAATCTTTTCATACATAATTATGGCAAATTGCTCTGTTCTTGCATGTTCTTTATTATCTTTCAATATGTTTTAATAATTTTCTTCATAAAGTTCTTGAACATCTTTTATAATTTATTTTAATTTCTATTGCTATTATTGATGTTATTTGTTTTACAACTATATTTTCTGAATGTTTATTACTGCTATGTAGGAATATAATTTTTTTATTATTGATTTCCTATCTATCAACTAATTTTACTGATTTCAAATATTAATTCTGATTTTTTAAAGCAGATTCTCTTGGATTTCTCACATTTATATAGTAACCTGATCTTGGAGGAGTGTTTCATTCCTGAGTGTGATTTTTCCACTGGGCATGACAGTGGATTGTCAGGGACAATTTTCGTTGTCACAACTGGGAGTGTCAAAAATTTGTAGTCATGCACTTCATAATTGTTTAGTGAATTCCTGTGTATCAGCCTGTTGGAGGAAGTGGATATTCAATGGTAATTCAAACAAATATATTCCTATCTACCTCAAAATTTAGAGTCTAGTTTATACCTTGCAAATATAATTTCCTTTAAAGTATTCATGAAAATATAGAAAGGACAGAAAGTAATCATAGATTAGATCAAAATTAAACCTTGCAAAGTTCCAAAAAGCAGAAGTTATATTTTTCACTATCCTATAAACACGAAAAGTAATAATAAATGGTTAAAACAAACAGCTCACCAGCTAGCAATCATGTGTCCTTAAATGTTGTAGGCAAGTATGTGCTGTGTATATTTATAAAAAGGGTGTTGACAACTTAGATAGAAGTTAGTTTTTCTTGTTCCAACTTAATATTCCTAAACAAGTTATTTGTTTCTTCATTGTTTAAAGTTATTGAACAAGACATGGAGACCACAGAAGGAAGCATCTTTCTAAAAGAGTCAGTGGCTAACCTCTGTATGTCAACAATTTGACTCTTGTTCATTGGTCCAATAATTTACATCTATATAGGTACTATAGACTTACCATTTTTCAGTACTTAGTGATCATGCCATCGAATGTGTAACGGATTTCACATTTGTTTCTGTAATAGGACTTAGAAAAAGATATAACTACTCTTTTATGGATGACTTTGTAATAAAGATTCAGTTGTCATTAAAAAAAGAATAAAAGTAAGTAAATTTAGAATTCAACTCAAGAAGTCAGAAAAAGAATAAAAGAGGAACTACAAACATTACAGAAGGAATTAACATAAGAGCAGCCATAATTACTTATAGAGCAAAAAAAAAAAAAAAACCCAAATAAACAGACAAAAGACCCAGTGGAACTGACAAATTTTAAAAGCTCCATGTTTGACAATCACTAGACAAAGGAAGAGAAACTTTAGAGAGGCTGACAGAAAAGCACAAACTCATCTAGGTGATCCAGGTCAACATCTACAGAGATGTGATATTGACAGTGTGCATCCTTTTTTAGAAATGATGACAATGCCACTTTAACTCTGTAGTCTTCATTCCCAAAGTTCCATAATCCCATTGGACCATGAGAGAAACATCAGACAAACTCCAAATGAAGGGCATTTTTATTTGTACTGCCTAGGATCCTTCAAGCTAAGGTCATCAAAAACATGGATGGTTTGAGAAACTGTCTCAGTAACAGGAGCTTAAGGAGACATGACTATTAAATATAACGTTGTCTCCTAGCATTAACCTGGAACAGGAAAAGGAATTAGGTTAAAAATAGCAACAAAAACAAGGAAGTCTGAATCAATATGGGCTTTCGTTAATAATAATAATACATCAATGCTGGTTCATTTTTTTGCGACAAATGTATCATTCGATTGTAAGCTAGTAACAATAGGGGAAACTGGATATCAGGTATGTGGAAATTCTGTACTATCTTGGCAACTTTTCTGTTAATCAAAACCAATATGTTAGTTTCCTATTGTTGCAGAAATAAGTGATCACGTTTGGTGGGTTAAGAGAATACATTTTTACAGTGCCAGAGAGAAAGAGTTCAAAATGAGCATTAAGGGGCTAAAATCAAGGTGATGGCAGGGTGGGAGCCCTTCTGACTTCTCTTAGAAGAGAGTCTACTCCTTGTCTTTTCCAGCTTCTAGAAGCCTCCAGCACTCTGTCGTTTGTAGCTGCATCACTGCATTTCTGCCTTCATAATGTTTTTTTCTCTTTCAGAACTTCTTATATCCCTTTTGCAAGGACCCTGTGACCACACAAGATCCATTCAGATAATCCAGAGTCATAAAGTTTTTAATTTAATTGCATCTGCAAAGTGCCTATTGCCACAGAAGACAATAATTCACTGGTCTCAGAGGTTAGGGCATGGGTGTCTTTGGGTGTGGGCAGAAGGTCACTAGATAGGCTTACTACTATTATTTAAAAAAGACAAATATTTAGAAAATCTAGTTGAGACAAGAAGGGGCATGCAATTGAATACCAAAGGCCAAGGGGAGTGTAACAAGACATAATGATTTTAAGATTGAGTATAATACATATGAGATGATACATTTAGTTATCTAGATGAAATACATGATTTGCTGGGGCAAGAGGGTGTATGGGGAAGACATTAGAAAAAGACCCAGGCACAAATGGAAAAAGTTGTCAGGGAATCTTCTGGGATAAGAATGTGGAATGCAGTGTATGAACAAAATTATCACAATTGCCATAATTATAATTGATAATAAAATCTAGAAAATATCAGCTAAAAAAGGTAAAAAAATGAGTATATTTTGAGGATATAGTACATTCATATAATGGAATACTATTCAACTGGGAACAAAAAAGATGGAACTTTGCAACAATGTGAATGGACCTAAAAGATATTATGCTCAGTGAAATAAGTCAGGTGGGGAAAGCGCAGGAGAGTGGGTGGATAAATGGGGGGCTAAAGGGGTCAACTGTGTGATGATGGATGGAAACTAGACGTTTGGTGGTGAACAAAGTGTAGTACATACAGTCGTTGATTTATGAAGCTGTGTACCTGAAATCCACACAATGATATAAAATGTTATTCCAATAAAAAATTTCTAAATAATATACCAGCCTGCTGAATTAAAAAAAAATCCTAAAAAAGAATAGTTTACCACAACTAAGTAGAAAATATCAGTTTGGGGGCCTCCCTGGTGGCGCAGTGGGTTAAGCAACACACTATGAAGCAAACCACAGCCACTGCAGCACGAGTTCGATCCCTGCTGCCGGCCAGGGA
>JAGFMF010011659.1:6514341-6541085 GCA_019455555.1 Galemys pyrenaicus | reverse complement strand
CACTGGTGAGATGGTGATGGGGAATACATGGGGATTACAATTAATGGCAAGTATATGTAAATTTTAAAATATTTTAATAAAAAAAAGGAAAAAAATAGGTGAAAAAACAAAAGTTCTCAAAATCTGGAGGAATTGCTAATGACCAGGAAAGATGAGGAATAATTCAAGTTTCCTAACAACCTCACAAACCTAACCATCATCTTTAGTCTTTATAGTTGACAACATAGGACTAGAAAGGGTCAGGTGCATGCAGCACGGTGACCCCTGTTCCCTTCCTCCCGGGAAGGCATTTGGCGGTGAGCTTCAGGGCTCTACAAACCTCTGCTCAAATAACAAAACTTCAGGGATTCTTTTTTAAGAATGCCATTCTTAGAAAGGAAAAGGTGATGTGGACAATGCTTTTTGCACAGGAATATTCTTTACATTTTATTTATACTATCAAAAACCAGAAAGAAAGTAAATGGAAATTATATTAATTCCACTAAGGTATCTTTATGATTCTGAATAATTTTGATTTTGAAGAACTTCGATGATTTGGTAAATGTTCACAATATAATTTTTAAGTAAAACTAGATTTCAAGGCTGCATCCTAGATAATTCACCTCTATACTTTAGTTGGAATCTTACCTGCTTTTTTAATATTTTCATATTTTTTTAACCAGAAGATCCATTTCTTCCATAATAAAAAGAAAAGGTACATGTGGGTCTATGTTTATTTAAGATGCAATATGTATAGTCAATCAGGGTGCTCATTAAGGAATTAGTCAAACTTTAAAAACTGGTAATGGATTTTATTGTTTTTTTTTGGGATTCTTTTTGTTTTATTTTGAAATATACACTCCTTTCTCTACAAACTTGTTTTATTTTCTCTAAGAAACACAGCCCTTTTACTTATCTACCCCTTTAAGATAAAGGAACACACATATATATGCATATATAATATATATTTCCTTAAGACAAAGGAATATATTCAAGTTTAGCGTTTATTTTCTTACAAGTTTATTAAAAGAGTTTAAGATTTCACTTTGTTAAAGATGAAAAGATGTCAGCAAGAGAACCATATTTTGTTGCCTAGGTAGCAGAAATGTTAACAACTCTATCTAATATAAGATTTCTAAATAAATCTATGCCTAAATTACAGTGGTATTTCCAAATGGTTAAAGAGTTAAAAGCACATGAAGGAAACAGAAGAGGAGACTCAGACAATAATTTGGAATGAAGAGTAAGTGCTGAACAGATCTTCACACAAGCAATTCACATTGGACACAGACACTGGGATAATCTTCACTGGAGCATCTTGAAAACATATTTTGTTAATTTTTGGACATTTCTACAATAAATAGAAACATTTGAAAGATACAAGAAAATACAGAGATTAAAAAATAATCATCAATAAGCCTACCATCTGTTTGAGAGAATAGTGATTTCTTCTCTCTCTCTTTTTCTCTCTCACCCCACACCCGCCCCACACACGTTATTTTTAAAGATATTTACTCATAACTCTAAATAAAATTTTGTGCCTCAATTGCTTCTCAGAATGAACTCCTTGGAGAGAACTTAAGATGTCTGCATCCCAGTGTAAATTCTTCGTCAGTCTCTCATCTGAGAGTGCCCCAGAAAAATGGCAGACTCTCCTCATGGCTGGCTACCTATATATACTGATTCCAAAGCAAAGTCTGATCATTGACAAGCCCTGTACATGCAGCTGGGCTTTTTTTTTTTAAGATTTATTTATTTATGCATACAAGAGCTGGGGTACAAGCCAGAGGTGCAGGGTGAAGGGGATTCACCAGAGACAGAGTGGGGAGCAGAACAGGCAGATTGACTGAAATCCACTGCTGAGGGAAGCAGTGGACAAGACAGTAGAGATCTGCTGCGCCATGTAGTTCTCCTCCCTGGCTAGGGGTTGAACTCATGCTGTAGTGGCTGCTGATAGCTTCCTAGTGCTGAAACTTAACCCTTTGTGCCATCGGGGAGGCTTGTAGCTAGGACTGTTATTGTGCCTCTCTGAAATATGATACAAAGATTTAACAAATATTTTAAAGATAACCACCAAATCCTTGACATTGTTAGCATACAATAATGAATAGATCCGATCCAAATCCCTGTCCTCCTAGAGATTACATTCTAATGATGGAAGAGGTATACAAGTAAGTGGATTCTTCAGTACTTTGTAACTTGATATCTACTCTGGGCAAAACTAAGGCAGGGAAGAGAGAAAAATTAATGCTGGGGCAGGCACGCGCTTCAGTTGGGTGATCAGGGATGCCACACCAAGATGATAACATTTGTGTAGACACTAAAAAATAAAGCTTTCCCACAGAAAGAGTCTACAGGATACCAAGAAGGGTCATTTAATGGTCATACACACCTACATGTACTTGTATGATACAAAATCATAAAATTTCCAGCATTAGTAGTGGATGAGAGGGTAGACATGACTACAAATGGATGAGATCCAGATTGGCATGGAGTTTACAAGCATCAGAGAGAATGCTAAAAATGGATCTATGTCTTCAAAGGATGAAGGAAAATACTTTCAATCTAGAATATAATGCTCAACTGAAAGACTGATTGAAAAATAAGACATATTTAAATATACCAGTCCATTGAAAATCTACATCCCTATGAACTCCTCTGAGAAAGTCACTTAAAGATGTGCTTCTCAACAAATGGAGGGCATACATTAAGATGGAAAAGTAAATGTATCCAACAGAGAAAATAAAAGCAACTATTAGTTGGGATTCCTCAGAGAAACAGAATATAGTGTAGATATATTTATTAAAAATTACGAGGTTTATTATAAGGTATTAGTCATGCAGTTTTAGAGGTTGAGAGGTTGCAGGATCTGACCCCCTGAAGCTAGATATCCAGGAAAGCCAGAGTTGTGGTTTGAAGATCTAAGAACAGAAGCATCAAGAACAAAATGGCAATGGCCATACCTAGCATTCAGTCAGAGGGAGGGTGAAGCCCACCTTTTGCCTTTTAGTTTTATTCAGGCCCTCACCAGATTGGATCATGCCCACCATTCACCCATCCCTATGTGGCCACCTGCTTTATTCAGCCCAGCAATTCAAATGCTAATCTCATCCAGAAACACCCTCATCAACACACCCAGAAAAATGTTAACCAGATATCTGGGTACCCTATGGCTCAGTCAAGTTAACACATAGAATTAGCCATCATAACTGCCTATGGAAAAGGAGGGACAAGAGGTGAATTACAGGTCTTCTTTAGCAGAGAGCCAATAACTAGATACCAATATTGTTCAATCAAGAGCACAAAGGACTATGGTGATAGTGCATGGGTGAATTGTTGGTGGAAATTCTTTGGGGACTACACCTGAGAAACGAAAGCAAATAATGTAAAAAAAAAAAAAAGTAAATAAAATAGAAATAATAGTATAGGGTCTCCCTGGTGAGTCAGGGATTCAAGTCTCAGTGCTTTCAAACTATCACCAGTCACTGAGCCATGAGATCAATCCTCCACCAGGGAGCTGACCCACAGGGCACAGCAGACCTCTCCTGTCTCGCCCACCTCTCCCCTCAGCAGTGTGTTTCAGTCAGTCTGCCTGTTGTGCTCCCCCCTCTGTTTCTGGTGAATCCTCTCACACACACACCCCACCTTTGGCCCAGACCCCAGTTCTTGTATGCATAAATAAAGTAAATCTTTAAAAAAAGATAGAGAAATAACAGTATAAGCTGAGAAATGATGGTATCTCTATTTCTAACGCTTATCATCTTTTCAATGCAAATTATAGACTAAGTAATATTAAATCATTCAACTGGCTTTCAACTGTGAGAGAACAAATGAAGAACACAGCATAGGGCAGAAGCAAAATCTTGGCCATCATAGCAGAGCTAGATGGTTTGAAGTTCAGTAGAACTGAGAGAATTTCCTGAACTGAGAGGGCAAGCATTTAACCAGTGTCTGTGATAGAGACTGCACCGAGGAAAGGCCAGCAGCCGGAGGGAGGAGTCTCTGCCATCCCACCGTGCTGATATGAAGCTTCTGATATGAAACTAGAGAAGATAAAACACACTCGTGTCTTTGTTTACTTGTAGTTCAAATTTATACAAGACTGTGAAAGCTAACTTATTAACCTTTTACTCATTTATTCAGCATTTTTTTATGTGCCTACAATGTATCAAGCATTATACTGAACTGATGGAACTGTAAAGATGAAAGAACTCTCCCCCAATAAAGAGAAAAGCAATTGTCTTAGGGATTCACAGATAGACTGTGGGAAGGGGAGATAGGCATGTGATGATAAAATTTGTTATAGGTGCTGAGAGAGAAACATGTTCAGGGTCCAGAAAAGACCCCAAGGAAGAAGTGGTCCATTCTATTTGTGTGAAGATAAGTTCAAGGACTGCCTGATAGAAATTAAGTTTGGGCTGCTTGAAAAAAGGATAACCTTCATATCTTTAAAATTATGATTATTCTCTTGTGAATTTTGCATAAGGGAATAATTTTAAATAAGGAAAAAAATTAAACAAAAACCCAACCAAATAAGCGCACAAATATCTTTTGATGAGTCAATTTTGAAAAATATTGTTTAGAACTCATCCCCAATATTGAATAACTCTTGAATGAATGCAACTTTTTCATTAGGATTTTGGAGATAATAATGCCCTTTATAGTGAGAAATAGAAATAACACACAAATAATCCTTAGCACACGGCAGCTATTCTGAGAAAGTTCCCAGGATGATGATAGGTATGAACATTTGTGAATAAATCTTTGCATTGGTGCTGAAAGAATCAAGAATAAATTCAACAAACTATTCACAGACCTTTTAGGAAATCACAAAAACCTAGAAAATGGAGCGGACACGTCTTAGAGACCAGTCCTGCTTTCTCCTTTTATTGTGGAGGGAATGGAGATACACAGAAGTGACATGATTTTCCAGAGAAATTTGCATGAAACCTAAAAACATTACATTTGAGACTCCAAAAAGAGACTTGCATATCTTTAGGCAAGAGACATTGGTGAAATTTAAGAACGGTTTCAAAATGATTTAAATCGTGTGTCAGCAAAGTCCTGTTTACAAATCACAGACACAATGTACTTCAGGAGCCTTTCTCTCCTCCTGAAAGCAATAATTAGCCCAATCAGTCACAACAATAATTGTTCTAGGTGTTCTGATTCTGGTTATCAGAATAATCAAAACTCACATTTCAGGGTACAAGCACTGCCTGGATCAAAGTGCTGTTTTCAATTTTAACATCACATGCTTATATTAGGTCATTTCTTACTATGTTACTATAATCTACCATGTCCTGCAATTGATGAGGGCTAAGGAAGAAATGAGAGCTATAATAGAACTTAAAGAAAACAATATAAATTCTACTATCACTTTTTCTTTTGTTATTTATGATATAAAAGGAAGAAATTCACTTTGGTCAGTATGAATCATTCTGTGCATGTCATTCACAGAGACAGTCAAGATCTCTTCATTATAGCCCTGTGGTCAAACACAGTATTTAATAGCCATGAGTCCACCACACATGTCGTTCCTCACCTCTTTCTTTCAACCTGTGTCTCCTTTAAAAGGAATTTTTCCCTCTCCTGTCAGTGTCTCCTTTTCCCATTGAGATGAACATAAATGAGTTTACGTTTTGTTGAACTACAGTTACGTCAACATTAAATACGAAATGTTAATATCTTTATTAGTGGTTCTCTACAATAATTTAACTGGTTCATCTAGATAATAAAAGTTACTGGCCAAATAATACACACACACATCTAGTAAGTACCAGTCAGCTTCCCTGTTCCCTTTTCCCTCCCTAGTTTTCTTTGTTCTTTTTCCTCCTTCCTCCCTCTTTTATCCTTTATTCCACTTTTCTGTTGCCAAAATACATAATACATTGATCCTATTCCCCACTTAGGATTCCATATCATTGATCCTACAGTGTAGTGGACTACACTAGTCACAGGCCCAGTTCAAGCTATTTCTGGAATAAGTCTTCCATTAACTAAGGAGAATCATCCATTTAGAGGTTTGAACCAAGATCTTTCCATCTATAACTCTGTACAATTCCTTTTTTTTTTTTTTAATGACACTAGGTCATTATTCAGGGTTCACAGTAGAAGTGTTTCTAGCAATATTTTTGTTATAACCATTTTTGCTTTGGGACTTGAGCTTTCAATCACTTGGGATTAAAGTTCTTATTCCCTCCCCTTAAGACGAAATTAGAAAGCTGTCCAGGTTGGAAAGAACACACATATCCAGTAGGGATTTTTCACACTGTTCTGAGGCAAAAAACTAAGATTGATTTATATTTCTTCATTTTCTGTGGTGAAAAATGGACACTCTACCTGTTCCTTTTACCTACAATGGATTTGGTGTTGAAGCAATTCTTCAAAACGATAAATATCGTAAGAACTAACCTCAAGTTTAAAGTAAGTGGGTTGTATTTTTCATCAGATTTTCCATTATTTCAAGTTGCCTTTGAACTACAGAGTAATACAATGGGGTATTTAGTATTCCACTATTCTCCCAAGATTTGGAGCCCTAGAGATAGAAAGCAAAATGAACAAAAGAAGGAATATTTTTGAAATGGAAATTATTTCTGTTAGTATTATGTTTCTTTGCAGTCATTTCAGAGAAAGAATATAGACTTAACTATATCACGGTAGCCAAAGAAGTACAATGAGCAAGGGAAATGAAAGAAGGCAAGGGAGAGAAAGAGAGGGAGGAGAGAGATACAGAGGACACAGATTATTGAAAGGGGCTTCTTTCTCAATCTCACAGGCATAAAAGTCCTGAACCATCCAAATCCAAGCGTTGTGTAGGGGAGATTTATAAATACACAGTAAATATTACCTATATTTTCCCTATCCAGGGTGATTGCCTAACTTAGTGTCAGAATGAAAGCCTAGATTTAGGGTTTAAGTGGGCAATTGCTATTTAAGTGATACACCCAAGACAGAACAAGCAACAGGTGCTGGGTTACAGGGGGAAAATAAGTGCTGGGTCATGGTGCTGAGAACAGCAAAGCATTGCCAGCCCAGTGCTAAGTTTTCCTAGGGGATCCCTCTTCTCCCCCACTTCCCATTCTCTAGAATGAACCACCAAGGTACTTTCTGAAGGAAGATAGTCTGCTACATTTTTGCCCAAGAAGCCATATAATCAAAAGCATATCCAACAAATGAATAAGCAAGCAGTAGTACATATATATATATAATGGAATATTATTCAGCCTTAAAAAGGAAAAAGATTCTGAGACATACTAAAACATGGATGAACCTAGGGACATTATGCTGAAGGAAATAAACCAGACACAAAAGGACAAATACTGAGAGATTCCACTAATATGAGGTCTCTAGAGGAGTCAGTTTCACAGAGATAGAAAGTAGGATGGTGAGTGCCAGGAACTTAGGGTAGGAAGAAATGGAGAGTTATGTAGAGGGCACAGATTTTCAGTTTGGAAAGAAGAAATGTTCTCGAGATGGGTAGTGGTTAAGATTGCATAAAAATGTGGATATAGTAAATACCACTGACCTGTACACTTTGAAATTGTTAAAATGGTAAATTTTTTGTTATGGTATTTACATAAATTTAAATATATAATTACACATAATTAAAATAATATTAATAATGTATTTTTTCAATATTCTGTCTGCATATCAAATGACTGTCACCTCTCTTTTTTTAATGCTGGTACTTGGAAGTATAGGGTCCCCCACGTCAGGTATTACACCATCTTAGTTGTGCACCCACTGCTTAATTGCCAAATCCTTCCTAGTCCACCTCCACAGCCCATTGTGCTCCCTTCCCTCTTTGCTTTTACCCCTCCCCCCAACTCTTTTCCCTCTGACTTTTCAGCTCTGTAGCTGGCTTGCAGGGATTAGCTTTTGAACTGGTCTTTATCTGATCCTTATTTTGATTTCTTGCCTCTCCAGGATAGAAAGAGTAACATGTTCTCTACAAATTGTTCTTTGTAGAGAACAAGCCACCTCTAAGTGAAGTAACACAGTGAAGTGGAGAGAAAGGGAATCCTTTCTATTGAAACAGCTTCCTGCTATGTCAGATATTCTGTTCAAGTTACCTTGTTCAGCAAAAACTCTGTAGGGCAAATACCATCAAGAAACTGAGATTCAGAGGTTTCTTACGTGCTTATTCTGATCGTGGGGGTGGGGGTACTTGTCACCCACTGAATTTGAGGCCAAGTCGGTGAGGAGCCCACACTTCCACAAGGCACTTTTTTTTTTAAAAGATCTATTTATTTTTGCATACAAGAGCTGGGGTACAGGCCAGAGGCGTGGGAGAATGAGAGGAATCACCAGAGACAGAGTGGGAAGCAGAACAGGCAGATTAACTGAAATACACTGCTGAGGGGAGCAGCGGTATAGTGCCAGGAAGGGGCACTGAGCAAGTTCGGGATGGTTCTAGTAGACAGGGTAAAGGAAGGAGTCTTGGAGCCCTCGGTGACTTTTATGCTTTTATTTACAGAGGTGACACCATTGTCTCAGAGGTGACCAGGTACATGGCAGGCAGGAGTGCCGGGGGGGCCAGGAGGCTGGCAGGCCTCCCAGTCCCCATCACATCTCACCCTCTCGGCTGCTTTGCTGCTGCTTCTCTCTGCTTCTCCTGCTGGCGTCCTGTTCCTCCCATTGCTGCTGCTGCTCTTGCTTCTGCTCTTGCTGCTCCTGGTGGCCTTATGACGCCGCCCATATAAGCCCGTGTCCAAAACCAGGTGCGCCCACTTGCGCATGCCCACCTAGGCAGGCACGCAGCACTGTAGGTGTCCATCATTATAGCAGTGGCGGGAGGGTGGAAAAACTTGATAGTTTTTTCTGACCCTACAAGCAGGCAAGGCAGGAGAGGTCTGCTGCGCCATGTGGGTCTCTCCCTGACCTGGGATTGAACTTGTGCTGCTGTGACATGGATGCTTCACAGTGTGGCACTTAACCTGCTGCGCCACCAGGGAGGCCCCACGCACTTTCTTTAAAGGGCTAGTTTTTCCTGAGTTTTGAAGTACTGAAGAACATAACTACATGTGTAGGAACATTTCAGAAAATGCAAACATTGCTGGTTTGTGGGAAGAGAAAGGGGGCAGAAATGATCCCTAAGAACCGGGGAGATGGATAATCTCTGGCAGAACATGAAAAGTTCCTGTTCACTTGGAAAGACCACGTGGGATTTCTTGCCTCCTTTGAATCTGAATTTGAAAGCTCAATAGCAGCTATTCCTACTTTATTTCTTGGCTGCCTAAAGGTGATAGAGGAGAGCAAGCTAGATTTTTCTTGATGATCTGATGAGAAGGGATTATTCAGCAGTAGTTTTGCTTTTTTAAGAGAAAAGAGGATAATTCAAATCAAAGACAGTTTAGATCAAAACTGAATAAAAAACCTAGAGGAAAATTATCCTGTGATCAAATGAGCCCTTGGCTAGAGTAGCTAAAAATGAGGTTTGATCTCTTCTTACCTACTTTTTAGTTGGGTCACTTTGAATTCCTCTTTAGCCTGTGAGCTTTAGTTTCCTAATATATAAAATGGGAATAATAATAATTTACAAGATGATTGAAGGGCTGAATTACATTAAAGAAGATCTCTGTGAGAGTATTTTGGATGCATTGATTTGATAAAAAAATGATAATTGTAGCGGCAGGAAAGGGACACAGGGCAGGTTCCGGATGGTTCTAGCAGACGGGGGTAAAGGAAGGGAGTCTTGGAGCCCTTGGTGGCTTTTATACTTTTTATCGTCAGAGGTGGCCAGGTACATAGCAGGCACGGGTGCAGGGGGCCAGAAGGCTGGCAGGCCTCCCAGCTCCAGGCGCATCTCACCCTCTCGGCTGCGCTGCTGCTGCTGCTGTTCTTTTTGGTCTTGCTGCTTGCGTTGGTACTTGCTGCTACTGGTTGGTCGGTACTGGTGTCCTCATGACTCCGCTCATATAAGCCCGTGTCCAAACTCAGGTGCGCCTACGTGCGCATGCCCACTTAGGCATGCGCTCAGCACCGCAGGTGTCCATCATTATACCAGTGGCGGGAGGGCGGAAAAGCCTGAGACTTTTCTCAGACCCTACAATAATTCATTATGAGAAGGAAAATTTATTTTACAACTAACTGGTCTCCTGTGTATCAGAACAAGTTTAGGCCTCTTTATAGCTCAAATAAAGTTACTGATAAAGGAGAAAAAGTACAGTAAAAAAAGTAAATCTTTCCATGTTTTGAAGGAGGAGGGTAATGGGGAGAATATTAGTAGCAGATAGAAATCCAATAAGCTAAATGAGATGGTGCCCTGACATCTTAGCGTAATTTAGCCTGGTTATTTAAAAATTCTCCCCACATAAAATCTTTAGGAGAACTGGTGGGCATTAGCTAATTGTATCAAAGAAATATTTTATAGTCCTAACTGTTTGTTTACTAGCATTCCACATACATAGCAAAGGAAATAGTTCATTTTATTTGAGCCAGTGAGTATTGGACAAAATAAAAACACATCTGTTAAAAGTGAGATTAATAATTAATATAGAAATTCACCACTTCTTTTTAAGCTACAATTATTGGCTTCGTTGGAGGGAAAATTCTCTGAGCAACTGGCTTTTGCAGTCTCCACCAAATTTGCTTTTCAGTAAATGAGGGTGGTTTAAAAAAACTGCTTTGAACTTGTGGTTAGCTGGTCAGTCAAGGTCCTTTGGCCAAAGGGAGCTGGAGGATGGAAAAATTGGTAATATTTTTTTCTGTTAAAATGTTCTCTATCTGTATTCCTGATTTGTACATGATCGTGGAGAGAAAAGATTCTTCTGATACTTTAAGCAGCATTCCCAATCATTAATTGCCCATCTACCTTCATGTGTTGGAGATTGATGGGAAGGTAAATAAACAAGCTTACCAAACCTGTGTGGATATGTGAAGGTGGATATCTGCTTCCATGAATGCACAGCTGTTTGATGCTTATAATCATGGAAATCATTAGCTGTTGATGGGCAACATGTTGTATTGTCTGGTCCTCCTGGAAGAAAACAATAACAGTACAGAGAATTTAAGTGTGAGGCAAAGCCAGTTTGCCAGAATTTTTAAAGGAAGAATTGCTGAGTCCTTATTCTGTGAAAATTAGACAAATCGGTTCTCTGGGTTCAAAAGTATGTCAACATTCCTGAAAAGACAAAATAGCAGAAGAATTTATTTTTTTATCCTTTGTCAGCCAGCATGTAGCATCAGTGCCAATTAGAAGGGATGAACTCAGCGGTGGCAAATGTGCTTCACGAGGCATTATGATGAAATTGTGATGTGTTTGTTTATTGATAATAGCACTTCAGATTAACTGGAAATTTAGCGACATATCACTAGCTATTTTTTTTTATGAGTGTATCTGAGTCACTTTCAGTTTTGACATTCCTATTTCCAGGAGTCACAGGGAGGGAAGAAAGCAAGCAAGAAATTAAAACTGTGGGCATGTTTTCCCCCTGATGTCTAATTTTCATTATGTCAAAATGTTCCGGATAAAATCAGGCTATCTTTCCCTTCATTGCCTGCCTGCTTCATGCCCAGAGGTCAAGGGTGAAATCGCTCTGCTTTTGACATCTTAATTTGATCAACCAATTCATTTGGAATCTGCTGATTGCCTAAATTCCACTGATGAGTTGGCATGTGCTAAAAAGTCACTAGTAAGGAAATAATCTCATCTACTTCTCATCCTCTCATTTTGCTTAACTGGTCACTCAACTGGTGGTTTGCTCATCATTCTATTCTGAGACCCAAGAGCCACACCTTAACCCACAGCTCTGGGATTGCACATTCCCTTCTCCAGTTTATTTGACACTTAAATAGACGTCAGTGATTGCCCATCTACATTCTTGAAAGAATTTGTGTTTTTCACAATGCCAAATGATGAAACTTAATGTCACCATTTATTTTTTAATGTAACTGCTCATTCCTTATTGTAGTTTTATATTGTTATTCAACTACTGTAAATAAACGCTAATTAACAAAATGTCAATTGACTTTCAAAGCAGCTGCAGATGGTTTTTACTTTTCAAAAAACAGTTTCATCTTTATCAGTAGCAGATGAAGAACCACCATATCTGACAACACGGTGATTCACTATGACTCCAACATATGCATTTTAAATTAGGCTCAAGATTACATCTACTGCATGATATATTTTAATTGATTTAATAATGCCTACTGGGGTTTAGTAAATGAGCTCATTGGATGGATTCTAAATATAGTTAAAAGTTTTTTAAAAGAAATCAGAAGAAAGAGAAGGAGAGCAATGGGTACATGGACAGATTTACAGAAATGTTTCATATTTTCTTCACTTTGAAACAAAAGTATAGGCTCAGAAAGAAAAAAGCTAGGAAATAAATATTTACAGAATAGTTAAGGAAACTTTATATCTGAAGGAAAAGGCTCACTGAATTTTAGAAATTTAGAAGTGAGCTGAAATTAACCTGAAACTTGAAGACATAGATTAAAAAAATACATTTTCCCAGACTAGAAGCCCACACCTCAGCAAACACGTAACAGTCACATTCTCTAATTTGAAATTTTGACCATGTTCAGAAGTATGAGCTAGGTAGATTTGGCCTTAGAGGAATAAGACTTAAGATGTTTAAGTAGTATTAGAAGATTTTCATGTATCATAGAAGGGTCCTATAATTAAATTTTCTTATATCTGAAAAAAGAACAAAATGAAAGCAGAGTGATAAAAATCATATTTATCTGTTATAGAAAGTTTATCCTACTTCTGATTATAACAGTGTCTCACAGCAGGCCATATCTCCTGCTGTAAACACCTAGAAAATCCATACAAAATGAAAATACACATTTTTATAAGATATTAAAAGGCAATCAAAATATATAGGACTTGAAAGGTCAAGATCCCAGTAGGAGAGAAACTCATAAGATGAGTTCAGTACTTTGTGTGCCACATTCAGGGAATTTATTGATTTTTGCATGAAAGGAAAAGCTGAGAATTAAGCAGAGGTGGATATTAAAAAGAAGAGAAGTTAGCAGAGATTTCAGCAATCTCCCACAATTAAGGAGACAAGCTGCAATTCAGAACCACCAGTAGGGACAAAACTAGAGGAACCAAGATCCCTAAAAGAGATATGAAGGATATTCTGGTTTTCATCAATGGGCATTTCTTGAGCTCTTGAGGTAAAAAGGTAACATACTAAAAAGTTTAACACAAAGCAGGTGAAAACCCAAAGAGTTTGGGAAAGTCTCACAGGAAAGGAGATAAAAATTAGAACTCATAAGAAAAATAATAAGAGTTTAAGCTTTTTTAGGAAGGAAGATTCTGGGGCCTCCTGGTGGGTTACATCTCAGCACTTTTACTACTAAGGCCTGAGTTCAATCCCTGGCCAAAGAGTTAACCCCACACACGGCACAGCAGACCTCTCTTGTCTCACTTGTTGCTCCCCTCAGCAGTGTTTTCAATAAATCTGCCTGTTCTGTTCCCCACTCTGTGTCTGGTTAATCCTCTCAGCCCCTATACCCTGGTCTGTACTCCAGTTTTTCTACGCAAAAATAAATTTAAAAAAAGAAGGAAGAGTATGTAAAAATGTTGATTGATATTCCCGGGGCACATAAAAGTTTACAAAAGATTACAAGTGGATTGAATCAGTTTAATCTCTGACTTATTCATATGATCTCTTTCACTATACCTAGAGAATACTATAAATCCACCCCTGGAGAAATACAATATCATTTTGAACATCTATAATTTCTCATAAAAAATGAGAAAATTTTTTATACATTCAAAAAATAATTATAGTCATATCAAGAAGTAGAATTAAAACCAAAAGCTGACAATAGAAACAGATCCATAGCTAACTCAGACATTAGGATTATAAGACATGGATTTTCATTTTTAGAAAAGTTATATTGTTTAAGAAAAATAGATTTCAAGAGGGAGAACTTCACCAGAGAATTGAAGTCTATAAAAGCATCAAATGGAACTTCTGGAACTGAAAAATGTAATGACTGAAATTAGGAACTCAACAGAGGGTCTCATCTCACAGTAGACAAAATAAAAAAAAGCCTATGTTAACTCAATGTGAAGTCAGTAAAATATTCAGATTGCTGTACAGATAATAAAAGGATAAGAATTATAAAATGTCACAGAAGAGATACATAAATGTGGAGAAAAGGTCCAACATATATGTAATTGGAACACAGAAGGGGTGGAGAGAGATAACAGTGCAGACAATATTTGAAGAGATGATAGTTGAGATTTTTCCCCTCAAAACTGATGAAAGTTATCAAAAAAGTGCTGCACAATCCAAGCTGGATAAATACAAAAGTAACAGCAAGAGGCTTATGGTTATAAAATTTCTGCAAACCGAAATCTTAAAAATATTCAGAGAAAACATACATATTACCTTTAAAGGAACATTGATCAGACTCACAGTTATTTTCTCAAAAGAGAAATAAAAGCCAGAAGGCAATGCTATGACATTTTAATTTATTTATTGTTTAAATTTATGTAGTTTTTACATCATTGTTCATTCTCAGGTGTAATCCCCATAAAAAAAAGTACCACCACCAAGACACCTGTGAACCATGCTATGACATTTTTACAGTGCCAAAAGAAATGACAAGGTCAACCTGGAATTATTAATCCAGTGAAAACAGCCTTCAAATGTGAAAGTGAAATAAATACTTTCTAGGCAAATGAAAACAGAGAATTTATTACTAGGAGATCCTTACTAAAAGAAATGCTAAAAGAAATACTTTGGATAGGGGGAAGTTATCCTGGAAATCCAAGGAATGAAGAACAATAGAAAGAATAGGTCTAAATCTAATGCATATTGATGGTTTTGTGGGGTATTATTATTAAGAGAATTAAAATTTATGAAAATAATCACACAGCTTCACACAGCTTTTCATAGTAGTTGGATCATTTTGTATTCCCACCATCACTGTGGGAGAGTTCCTTTTTCTCCATATCCTTGCCAGCATTTGTTGTCAATTTTTTGATATGTCCCATTCTCGCTGATGAGAGGTGGTCTCTCATTGTGGTTTTGACTTGCATTTCCCCAATTATAAATGATTTTTCCTACACCTATTGGCCATTAGTAGCAGGTGATTCTTTTTTCATTTCATTATCTAGAACAAACTGAAAAGAAAGGTGAGAATGTGAATTCCACTTTGGTCATGAGATCAAGATTCCTACATAGGAGAAAGATACTAGTGTTCTGGTCCCTGATGGGGAGTGTTAGTTCAGACACAGAATGTAACTGGAGGATCAAGGAAAGGAATAAGAACAATAATAATAATAACAACAACAGCAATAAAGACACAGAAACCAAAAATGAGGAGACAAGGACAGACTGGGGACACCTGGTGGGGAGGGGAGGGGGAGGGTTGAGGGAAGATGGGAGCACGAGGGACCGAGGTGATGGTGCACTGGTGAGATGGTGATGGGGAATACATGGGGATTACAATTAATGGCAAGTATAGGTAAATTTTAAAATATTTTAATAAAAAAAAACCCAAAATTGTATTGAAAATGATTAGTTTATTGTGAAAAAGGAAGATATGTTTTCTTCTCTTCTTTAGCGATATAAACACGTTACCACAAAGTTGACCATGTTTTGAAAAGTTTGTGGGACTTTTGGTCCAAAGAAATAAACACTAATTTTTGGCATTTGTTAATTGTGGGATATTGGGTACTCTGTTCTCAAAAAAAAAAAAAAAAGCGGCTATTAATATCTGATTTTGCTTTTGGTGTGGTTAATCTGGTCTAAACGCATTTATAAAGTTTTTTTTCTTTTGATTGTTTCATTTTCCCTTTTTAAAAAAATCCTACTGGCTCATTAAAGAAAAACCTATGCTGTCATTTTAAAAATGGGTTTCTAGTCTTCTTTAAGAACAGTGAATACTCTTGCTTTGTAAGCTGTATCTGATAATTCTAGCATCTAAAGAATTTGCAAGTCTGTTTCAGTTGACATCATGATGCCTTGTTTAATTTTATACCTAATTAATTTTGATTCTCTGTTAGATTCTTGTGCTTGGAAGTCATTTGTAGCAATAATTTAAAGCCCAGGATGGATTATATGTACCTTCTTCCAGAAAGGATTCACATTTATTCTGAAAGATGTCATTACGTTAGGCCAAATTCAACTACTACCTTAAGGGTGTCCTTGATCCACCTGGAAACAGGAAATCCACCTGTGTATTTGCAGGAAGGTGGCTTCCCTCCAGCTATCTTTTACCCCCAGATGCTGTTCCTTTGAGGTTCAAAGGAATTTGGGAGGATTTCTTAGTAGACATTCTAGCTTCTGCAGGTCTTAGGCTTTGGTTTCTGTCCTGATCATTCCATGAAGTAACCAAAAAGAAAGTTCTGTTTTGCCAGGATGATCAAATATTATCAAGACAGAAGTTGCTTCTGTACTTGTTTGATATTTTCCCTTCATTTAGGTCTAGCAGTTCCTCTCTAACTTGTTGGCCCTTAGATGCTTTTAGATAGGTTATTTTCAGTATGGGAGTTGGTCTGGAAAACTTACCTGCTATTCCTAGAAACTTGAACTCCAAGATAATAAATAAACCACATTAAGTTGATATCTCACAGAATTTGGAGTTCAAGATTGTCACATGTATGTCGGAAGCTGAAAATAACTGTTGTCAGTCATTATAACTATGAGAAAGTAGCAGAAAGAACCCAGCTTTTGTTTTGTCCTGGCCCCCACCCAGTAGGGGTGTTTGTCTTTCCAGAGTGACTCTAGTGTTCTAAGTGCCCATTACTGTTTAGCACAAAGACTTATTAGGGCTTTACTCCAAGGCAGGGGTCTAACCTACTCCAAGCAAGCTCTAACCTATGAGTCAAATCTAGTCTGCAGTATATTTTTGCAAATAAAATTTTATTCACAGACAGAATCAGTTTCCCAGTGATTTAAGGCTGCTATTGTGTTATGACAACAGAGTTGAACATACGGTGAACCCATATGGTTCGCAACACATACACGGTCGACTCTTCTTCCCTTTCGGAAAAAAAAATTGACCAATTCTTACTCTAAAGTCTTATCTCTCAGAGGTCTTGTCTGACTAGTTTACTAGCTGGGAGTGAGCCAATGCTACCGAGTTATTTTCTTGCAATTTTAAATACTAGAGGCTTGAACTTGGCGTCATTGACTTTGTGGTCAGGTTCAGAAATTTAAGCAGAACATAGAAGGAAAGAGTAAAATAAGAATGTCTTCCAGTAGTAACATGCTAATTAAATCATTACTTTTAGTTCAAAAAAGTCTTTTTTCTGCACAGATACTAGTTCACTTAGTTGCTGCTTTTTTTTTAAAGAATATTTCTCTTCATTTATAGTCAAGATCTTCATTTTTTTCATTAATCTGTCCTTCTTGGTAGCTAAGAGAAGGCTTAGAGGAAATGGAAATTCACAGGCAGCAAAGAGGGCGTATCCAGCCACCCATTATTGTTGATGATTGAATTTCAGCAGACACTCAGCTCTTTTCCTCTACACAGGACCAGCAGGGCTGGTGGGGTGGTGTGAGCCACCAAGGGCTTATGCCAAAGAGCAGTAATATTTCTGAGACAATGCTTGCTTCTCAGGATAATGATAGAGATGTTAGCAAAAAATCAAAGAAGAAGATACAGGAGAGGAAGTTATGTTAAAACTTGGGTAGTGTATTCCTTTTTCCCTTAGCACCAGCTCTAATAAACAGATCCCCTGTTTCTGTTCATGATGTCAGTTAAGCTGCTGTTCCAGCTCCCAACTGTGCATGGGATTTCTCTATGTAGACTATGGTGCTGGCTTGCATGTTACCATTGTTAAGACTGCATCCATGTTCCTAAGCCTGCAGCTGAATTTCTGCTGCATAGCAAATGCCAATGAATCAAGAAGATGACCAGACTGAAATGCATCTTTCTGAGATTTACTAGAAGTCTTGAAAAATGTACTAGCCCCATGGTGAAAGTGTTTTTGTTGTTAGATTAAAAGCAAGGAACAAAATAATTTCCTCTGACCCAGAGCCCTGTTGGACAGATGTCTTCCAAGATAAGAAGGAGAATGTGTAATAGGCACTGGTTTCCAGGAGTGAGACATAAAGAAATAATGAAATCTTTTTTTTTTTTTAACAGAGAACGAGCTGCCCTGCATACATTCCACTTTGTTTATTAATCCATCTGAAATTCCCTGGGGATTTCTAGCTGGCTCTTTGCCTGCCGATGGGTCTGCAACTCTGTGACAATTAACTATAATGACTTGGAGACAAACCCTTCTAAATCACCGCAGGTCTTGGGTTGTCAAAAGCCGTCTGCACCTGGGTGGTTAGCTAACAGCACCCCCATTTTATTCCATTTTTCATGTGGCATCTACTGTCCCCTGCCTTAACTGGAGAGCCAAGACAGCTCTAAATTTCCGTCTGTGATGTGGAGAATCTGCAACCACGGAGAGGAGAGGCGGGGGTGTGGGAAAAAGCTAAGGAACTCTCTTCTCTAAGATCGGGACACAAAAAGCCCCTCTATTCTTGACCACCTGGGCTCCCCAGCTCATTATGTAAAAACTCAAGGGTTGACCAGACAGGCGGAGAACTAAGGCACATCAGAGAAGTTCCTATGTGGTCAGTTGCTGGTGTCCCAGTGGGAAAAGGGTGAGACTGCTAATAATTTTCTGGATACTCAGCATGCTCTGAGATGCCCCTCACATCAGCATAATGGCTACATGGCCAGAGGGGCCAGCTGGGCTCTGTTCTAGGCAAAGGCAGGAAAGGGATGTCAGAGTCACGATTTGCTTAGCTCCTTAGCTTTGCTGTCATCTGCCTCTGCCTTCCAAAGCTGGATTTACCTTTAGTCGGTCCCCCAAGAGAGGGTGCATCCCAGCTGGGTCCTCTGGATGCTGTAGATTTGCTGATTTGTACCCTTCTTGTGCATGTTTTTCTGTGGGCTGGGAAAACAGATGGCTCCATCCAAGTTGCTGAAAATCCAGCTGGTTATTGCTGCACTAGAATGACCTGAGTTTGGGGATCCGAATTTTCCCTGCCAAAGCCTTGGGCAAGTCGGGAAATGTGTCTGTCTTTGAATTTGAGCATAGGCGGCTGTCTTTGCTGCCCACCCTGCCCTGTGCGCTGTGGCAAGTGAAGGAAGAATGTCACATTACACCAGCTCCCTTAAAATCCTCTCTTAAAATAAGGCTGCTTAAAAAATAATTCTAAAAATCCATTGCCCTTTTCCTTTCTCTTGCAATTTTAAACCAAAGCTGCCCCCCCCCCCCATTCTAGGATATGCTGAAATAGCCTCTCTTTTCAGAAATGTTTCAATCTAACATTTATGGGATGCACATTTTATTCCAAGAATTACGCTAGGTGCTGCAAACCCAAAGTTGAATAACACATGGCCTCTGTGATCAGAGAACGCAGAGAATCTAGCTGGAAGAGAGAGTGAAGAGTGTCAAGGAAACATAAACAGAAACTCATTTCTTGTCCTTGGAAATAGTAGGGGTCAGCCTCAGAGAGGCAATGCTGGAGGGAGAGGAAGACTGTCTGGGGTAGAGGTGGGAAAGAGAGTGACAGCTGAAGAAAGTCCATCTCAAACTGTGGGTGCCTGCTTAGGATGTTGCTGGCTGGGCACCATGTCCAGTCCCCAGCTCTCCCTCCCTAGCCTCCATGTGTTCAGAAGCCGACTTCTGGTCATGTGATTCTGGGGAGTCCATCAATCCCCAGTTGTTGGGGCAGATGCCAGTGAGTCTCAGATCATCTCACAGGCACATTCCTCTGAAGACTAGGTTAGGGTATGGACACGTAACCAAATTCTGGCCAGTAAGGCATTACGTCTCCTGTGGGATACCTGGGAAGCTATTTTCCTCCTAAGAAGACAACTCATAACAACACGGCTCCCTTTCTTCCCACAAATGTTGCCTGTCACTTAAAAGTGAAGGGAGGATTTTCAGAAGGAGAGAATATGGTCTGTTTGTGGCGTTAAGGTATAGCCAGAGCATGAAGCATGCCTGAGATGTAATGGCAAGTCTCTGCTGAAGGGTGTTGGATGTCTAAGGGGTTCTGCTCCCTAAAGTAGGTGATGGGGTTCTTCCTGCAGCCACAACCATGGCAGAGAGACAGAAAAGTGTGTTGACTCAGGGTTACCTGGCGCTGGAAATAGAAAGTGCAGTAGTCAGGTGAGGTGTGGCACTTGTGAAAATAGAAATGACTCCTTTTCAGCAAAATTTCTGCAAGATTCCCCTGAGGGAAACTCCAAAGTGGCACACTAGCCTGTTCAGCCACTGGTTGTAATAATCAGTCACCACTGAACTAACACAGGTGAAGCACTTAAGCTAGTGTCACAACCATGGCAAGTGCCGGGAACATGCTAGTTTCCAGCACTTGCCCTAAGAGCAAAGGGGCCTTTTTGAATGCCAAGGATAATAGAGTAATTTATAAAAATAATCCCTGGAGGGAAACTGTCTCCCTCCTCTGCCAACCAGGAAGTTGGTTTGCCTCATTGTATTGTTATTTCATTCACAACACTTTTCCTTGGGTCAGTTCTTCCTCATGACATTGGGTCCTGGCTTCAGGGTCCTGGCTGCATTTGGTCTCCCTGGTCCAAATCCTCAAATTTAGGTTGTTGATCCCACAAGTGCTAACCTCTTGGCTCCATCTCTGGGTCTCTCTGCTTTCAGTGAGACAGGAAACCAGGGCTGGGCAAACCTCCAAGGTTTCAGATGAGCCTTCTGTTCCGATAAGCTTCCAAGGATGTTTCAGCTCGGGAACAGTAACAGTTCAAGTTTTTTTTTTTTTTTTTTTTTTTTTCCTAGATTTTAACTTGTGCCTTTGTGACACACCAACAGATTTAGAACTGACATTATAATGGGAGTGAAAATGTCCACATATGACTTGAATTAAGCAAAGCTCGATGGATCAGAGAAGCCAGGCAAACAAACCTCAGGGTGGTAAGCTTGAATTCTCTGGGATGCACCAGAGCCTGCGGGAGATTAGTCTTGTCTCTGTGTGTATTTGTAGCTGAGTTCAGTTTCATGTTGGGGTATAGAACAATTTCCTCAGAGAAATGGCACAGTGGGGTGGGAGAAATGGGCTTTTGATTCATTCTATCCTGAGTTTAAATCCCCGTTCCACTCCTTAGGTGTCACCAAGTCATAAAAGGTCCCCTTCTCATAGGATTACTGTGAGAATTAAATTAGATATGGGCTTAATGACCAGAATATAATAAATATTCAATAAATGGTAGGTATCACTTCTAAGTTTCCAAGGAGAGATTACAACTTTATACATTTATTTTGCAAGTTCAGGAAAAATAAAATGAAAAGTAAAATAAAGCCCAGAGATGGAGTCAAAAGGTTCAAATTTGAGGGATCAGCAATCTAAATTTGAGAACTTACTGTATGACAGAGTCTCTGCCAAGCATGTATATGTCATAACACATTGAATCCTCATAATACTTTATTATCTGTATCCCTGTGGTACAGATGAATAAACTCTGGCATTGAGAGATAAAGTGATTCCTCTAAGCCATCCAAAATGTGCCTCAGCTCTTAGTTCTTCTGATGGGCAAGTTTGCTCTAAAGAACAGTTTCTTTCAGAAATATTATTATTATTATTATTATTATTATTGTAACATTGGTTTAAAGCACTATGTATGGTTCAAGGCAATAGGTTGACAACTCCTCAGAAATAAAGACATTTTCATTATGCTTGAATCTTTCTAGTTCTTTCATATTGGTTACCTACATTTAACAATTTAAGTGTCCCCTAGAAATTATACACTAAGAAGAAGATACTTCAAGCACTGTTAAGGTTAATAAAGATGTTTTCCAGTTCAATTTGTTGGACTAGACAAAGCCATGGGGAAAGAAATTTATTTTACTATTTCAATTCATTCAACTTTATAAAAAGAGAGTAAGACAAATATTCACAAAACAGATAACTGAGAGTGATAAGATGATGGCATAGTGAAGTGCCTCTTCCATATACTCACAGCTAGACTGCAGTGTCACAAAGCCAATAACACCTGAAAGAACAGATAACAACACATACTAGGAGCAACATCCAGAGAAGGTGGCCAGGACAGCAGTTGAATGAGCCAAGTGGTTAGCCCAGGAGGGTGAGGTTAATCTCATAAGTAACAAAACACACCTGGCAAGAAGCCATGACCCAGTAGGCCCTGGCAGATCCCAGCAAGCTCAGAGTGGACCTGCTATGATAGGTCCCAATAGGCCCCTGGAGGGGACCTGGAAGTAAAACAGACACAGTAGGCTCTGGCAGACCCCAGTGAGGGCTGGGGTGGGAAACTGGAAGCAGCTAAGATGTGGTAGGACTTGGCAAGCAGAACAGCAGACTCTGCCAAGGGGTGCAGACATGATAAGCTCTGGCAGAGGCAATGGAAGGGCCTAGTCCCCAGTGGTTGCGGCTCTTGGAACAGCAAGCCAGGAGGAAAGTGTTCAAAGAGTCAGTCACATGGATAAGAGTGGGATTGATTACTCATTAGTTAGTAGAGACCAGTACAGACTTCAACAGGGTAGATGCTGAGAAGATTCATGGTATATTGATGGGGGAGAATAGAGTTCAACCAGGGGACATGGGAAAAGGGGACTGGAGGTTGTATGAAGGTACAGACACTTGAAGGAAAATATTGTGGAGGAGTTCAAGGGCTCCATACAGGCTGGGGCCCCAGTAAAGACAATCAAAGAGTAGCATTCTGATCCACACCCCCTTCCTACTTCCTTAGACTTTTGCTCACCTTGTGAGGTACACTGAGAACACAGAGACTGACAAATTTCTTATCTTGTTCCAGAGAGGGATGTTGAGAATGCTACAAACACAAATCAGTTCTACCCCAAGTCATCGACACCAACATCTCAAGTCTTTCTCCCACTCTGCTGACTTAGCAGCCACAAAAAAAAAGACCTGAATACCTAGAGAGGTCAGTAAAGGCATAAACAGTTAATATATAAATAGATAAATAAACAAAATAAAACCACAGTCCCTCCTGTGGGGAAAGTAAAATAGTCTAAATCTTTACTTTTCTGCTAAAGAGATTAAAAACAACAATAAAAGACCTCAAGTAGCAAAATGGGCAGACCCCCCCCCAAAAAAAAAAGTTGGAATATAAGACCTCAAGAGAGTACAATATCACAAGGCAAAAAAAACTCTACAGGATCCAAATACAAAAAGATGAAATAGTGTATCTCTCTATCAAATAGAATGTTCAGAAATTCTATGCTAAAGAAACTCCAAGAGATAGATTCAGGAAGGCAAGTCAAATTTATGTAAGGGAACTCAGAAAGGTAATTCAAAAAAATAAAAGAGAACTCAAAATGATGAATCAAAGAGATACCACAAAAATTCAGAAAAACAAATTAATGAGTTTAGAAATAAAGTCAAAGAATGTGAGGTAGAATTGCAGCTTTACGTGAGAAAAATAATAGAAATTCAGGAAGATAAAAAGCTTCATAAATGAATGTACATACAAGAAATGTAGAGAAAACAATGGTAGTAGAATAGATCAAAAAGAGGATCCAATCAGTGAACTTGAAGATGGTACTGCACTAAGAACCCAGCTAGAAGAGAGAAATAATATGTAAGAGAAATAAAGAGACCATTAAGAAAACCAATATGATTTAAAATGAGTGCTCCAGAAAGGGGAGAGAGAGACAGAGACAGAAAGAGAATCCAGTCAAGAAAATAATACAAGAAAATTTTCTATATCTGGTATATCAGACCAAATGGGATTTATTACAGGGATGCAAGGATGGTTCAACTTATGCAAATAAATCAATGTATTTTACCATATCAACAACAAAAAAAAAAAACCCACAAAAATCATAGAATTATCTCGATAGATGCAGAGAAGGCATTTGGCAAGATTTGGCATCTATACCAAACCCACAACTAGCATCATGCTTAATGGTGAGAAACTTAAATCCTTTCCTCTAAGATCGGTTGCCTGACAATGATGTCCACTCTTACCCATACAATTCACCATAGTATTAGAAGTCCTATCTAAAGCAATTAGGCAAGAGAAAGATATAAAAGAAGTCCAAGCTGGAAAAGAAGAGGCAAAACTAACATTATTTACAGATGACATGACAGCATACAAAGAAAATCCCCAAAATTCCCTTAAAAAAACTATTAGAAACAATAAATCATCATAGTAAAGTGCAAGGCTACAAATATCAATATATAAAGTCTGTTATATTCCTATATGAAAAACATGAAGTAGAAGAGAAAATAAATCCCATTTACAGTAACATTAAAAAAGGATTACATATTTAGGAATAAACCTAACAAAGGAGGTGAAAGACCTATTTAACAAAAACTATAAGACAGTGTTAAAAGAAACAGAAAGAGACATAAAGAAATGGAAAAATATTCTAGGCTCATGCATTGGAAGAATTAACATTGTTTAAATTTGTTTCTTTGCTAAAGTGGTAAAGAGTCAATGTAATCCCTGTAACAAAGCAAAATTAAATAGAACTGCATCAATTGAGAGCTTCTGTTCAGTGAAGGAAACAATCATTAAAATGGGAAGACATTATACAAATTGGAGGAAAATATTTGCACAACATATATCTTACAAGGCGTTAATAGCCAGGATCTACAAAGTACTCATACAACAGAAAGGAAACAAAGAACTCAACTGAAAATGGGAAGAAGAGCTAAACAGGCATTTCTCCAAAGAAGAAATATAGATTATAGATTATAGATGGCCAACAGGCACATGACAAAGTATTCAACATCACCTATCATCAGGGAAATGCAAATAAAAACCCTCAATAAGATACCACCTGAATCCCGTGAGAACAGCCCACATCAAAAAACCAGAAACAACAAATGTTGGCAAGGGTGCAGAGAAAAGGAATGCATTCCTACACTGTTGATAAGAATGTAGATTGGTCCAGCTCCTATGGAAAACAGTATGGAGGGTCCTCGAAATATTTTTTAAAAACCAATATGCCATATAATCCAGCAACTCTATTCCTAGGTATTTACCAATAGAATGAAAAACAAACAAACAACAACAACATTAATTCAAAAAGATATATGCACTCCCCTGTTTATTGCAGCACTATCAACAATCGCCACAATATGGTCACAACCTAAGCATCAATAGAGGAATAAATTCAGAAAATATATCCAATGGATTACTACTTAGTTGTAAAATAAAAGATGAACTCTTGTCATTTGTAACAACATGGATAGAACTAGAGGGGATTATGCTAAGTGAAATGTCAGAGGAGAAAGACAACAGAGGAATTCACTCATGAGGAATATAGAGAAACAAAGCAAAGGAACTCACAAAACTAAACTATGCGTATAGACTTTATGAGTATAGAAATATGAGCATAGAACTGAGGCTACCAGAAGGGGAGGGAGAGTGGACTGGGAACAAGGTGGGGAGGGGTCCCAAGGGCCTAGGGTAGGGAACTATGGGTGCTTTGATAGGGTGGTAACATACACCTGAGAAGGTGTGAAACTATTCCTCTAAATATCATATACAGTGCTGAAAACCAGTGTTACCGCTACAAATAAAGAAACAAAAACCAGATGCTGAATTAATCAACACAGAGCATTTACCCTTTTGGGAACAGGGCAACCTGTCTGCATGCATGGGTGACTCCACTCAGGTTCAGACTCACTTACTCGTGTGAAGTTGAAGTTTGTTCAAAGTTTTTTGTTCAGAAAGCAATTATTGAGCACCCACTAAAATCACAACATTGAAGGGTTCAGTGATTGTAGGGAAAGAACATGTGCCTTTTGTTAGATGAGAACTTGACAAGTTCTAAAGATGAGGCTTTTTCTTTTATTTTTTAAAGGTTAGTGATTTCTTTTTAAAAAGATTTTATTTATTTATGTATACAAGAACTGGGGTACAGGCCAGAGGCACAGGGCGGTGAGAGGATTCACCAGAGACAGTGGGGAGCAGAACAGGCAGACCAACTGAAATACACTGCTGAGGGGAGCAGTGGGTGAGACAAGAGAGATCTGCTGAGCCATGTGGGTCCCCTCCCTGGATGGGAGGAACTCGTGCTGCAGTGGCTGCGGAAAGCCCCACAGTGCCGTGCTCAACTCCTGCACCACCAGGGAGGCCCAAGATGAGGCTTTTCAACCCATAATTTAAAATTTTAGATTCATGGTTACTTACTTCTGTATATCCAGTCCCTTTGACCCTTTTCCAAATGAGCATTTGAACCCTCTCTTGCCATCCTTGCCTTATTTGAGAACTTTTAGTTATGTTCTCATTCATCAGATTCTGCAAAACTTAATTCAGGGCCTTCATGGTGGCACAAGTTGAGCACAGCACTGTGGGCTTCCGCAGCCACTGCAGTGCAGTTCGATCCCCAGCGGGGATGGGGACACACAAAGTGCAGCAGACCTCTCCTGACTCACCCCCTGCTCCCCTCAGCAGTGTATTTCAGCTGATCTGCCTGTTCTATTCCCCACTCTATCTCTGGTGAATCCTCTCACACACACCACTCCCTCCACCTTGCCGCCGCAACTCTGGCCTATACCCCAACTGTAGTGTAAATAAATAAATACAATCTTTAAAAAAAAGAAAATGGGGGCCTCTCTGGTGGCGCAGTGGGTTAAGCAAGCAACACACTATGAAGCAAACTGCAGCCACTGCAGCACTAATTTTATCCCTCCTGTGGCCCAGGGGGTTGACCCACATGGCGCAGCAGAACTCTCCTGCCTGTCCCGCTGTTCCTCTCAGCAGTGTGTTTCAGTCAGTTTGCCTGTTCTGCTCCCCACTCTGTCTCTGGTGAATCCTCTCACCACCCCTGCACCTCTGGTCTGTGGGAAGGAAGGAAGGAAGGGAGGGAGGGAGGG
>JAGFMF010011659.1:6448050-6513984 GCA_019455555.1 Galemys pyrenaicus | reverse complement strand
AGGGAGGGAGGGAGGGAGGGAGGGAGGGAGGAGAAAATAAATGTGTACCTTTGAAAGGTTTCTTTCAAAAAAAAAAAACACAACTGAATTCATTTGGACTGATTGCTAAGATAAATTCTTTAAAGTTTAACATGTTCATACCTAAAATCAGGCTACTATACTACATTTCCTTGACATATAATGGTGTATTTTAGCCTATGCTTTCTAATGCCATGCTTTTTTGCACAATCACTCCATCCTTTTCCTCATTCCTCAATATTCCACAGAGTTCTACCTCTCCCTATCAAGTTTCTGTATCCTGTATAAATGATCTCAATTCCATGAGTACTTCCATAAACTAGAGCCAAAATAAATTTAAAAAATAACTGTCTGTATTATGACATTAGTTATCCATGCTTTAGGTGAAGTGCTGAGATGCTTTTGAATGGAAGCAGTAGCAAAACAGCATTCTTCTCCTCAAATCCCGCTGAGGATGGAAACCACAGAACCACTTACCTCATCCACCTGCCAGGACTTGGGGACTGTCAACACAGCAAGTCTGTGAAATGCTACCAAAGAGCTGGGATGCGATTATCAGTAAGTGAGTCACTATCTGGGCCTGGTTACTCTGTTGATAGTCTGATGAGCACATTTTAATGATATACAAAAATTAACACTAGTTGGTACTTCCGGTAAATATGAATTCTGGATAAGTAAGTGCAAATGAAATTGATGATAAAAGTGATTCCCTTTTGTTTCTAGATGCCCTGATTTACTTTCATATCATTGTGCACTTTTTTATTCTAAAGTTTGAAAGCTTGTTCTTTTTTTTTTTAAAGATTTTATTTATTTATGCATACAAGCACTGGGGTACAGGCCAGAGGTGTGGGGGGGGGGTGAGAGGAGCCACCAGAGACAGAGTGGGGAACATAACAGGCAGATTAACTGAAACACACTGCTGAGGGGAGCAGTGGGCAAGGCAGCAGAGGTCTGCTGCGCCATGTGGGTCACCTTCCTAACCAGTGGTAGGGATCGAACTCGTGCTACAGTGGCTGTGGTTTGTTTCATAGTGAGTTGCTTAACCCATTGTGCCACCAGGAAGGGCCCTGAAAGTTTGTTCTTAATGGAGATGATGGTTATCTTTCACCTCCAATTACTTCAACTCCAGAAGTTCTAGTGCACCCCAGTTAAAGCTCAGATATCCACCCTCCAGAATAAAGTACATTCTGTACTAACCAGGAAACACCAGAGGAGATTAGCATTCTCAAAATATGCCATGTGCTTCTATGACAACACTGGAAACATGCAAATATTATATATTTAGCAAAATCCCACACATTAGAGATCAAACTCCTGGTTGCCTGAAATGGTTGACAGTTTTCAGTTTTGTTTGACATATTTCTCTCAAATCTAGCATTTTAGGAAAAAATGAAGTCAGTTGCCTTAGGCCAAGCTTTTACTTCTTCAACATCCTAAAAAGATTTATGCCACAGAATTCTGCAAGAATTTACTATTAAGGTTTTGCTCGAAAGCTTTCAATGGCTTCTTTCTTCCCACCTGAAAAACTCTAAACTCTTGAGGCCTACACTACCTGGGGCAAATGAAACCTTTCTACCTTTCCATATTTTCTGCCACTCCTTCTTTTCCCTCAATACCTGGGCATACAATGGACTATTCTCTAGTAATTTCTGTTTCCCTCAACTCAAGGGCATACAATGGACTGTTCTCTAATAATATCCTGTACTTTCAAATTCTGTGCAATTTCTTCCTTTTAGCACTGTTGCTCTAACCTGTCCTTCCCTTCAGCCCATAACACCCTGAAATGTTCTACTTCATCATCTTGAAAAGCATGTCTTCTTTGTGAAGGCCCTGATTTCATGAGTCCTTCCATAAAGCATCAACCAAAGCATTAAATATTTTTAAATATTTTTGTATTACCCATAGTCTACCTGTTATAGTCTATTGTTAATATGATTGTTTATTCATTTATGGGATCCTTTAGCTCTTCTCCATTCTAAGGTTGGCTCATAGTATGTTATTTAATGTGCTCATGTGTGACAAACTGAATTGAACTAATGGTTACAGTTTACTATTACTATTATCATTAGCATCAAAATCCTTGGTCTCATAAGTATCTGAACTATGTGAAAACTATATGTGATCCTTCTACACAGACCAATTTTATATTCTCTACATGAATTCAGAGCTTATTTCTTGGTGTTTTATACCCTTCCAAACTAGTCTTTCATAAAATTTCTTTTGGTTGCAGAGAATAAGGTATGTTTTGCTTTTGAAGATATGATTAACCTCAATGAGTTTGTTGGAAATAATACTATGATAGGCAAAGCGAAGAATACAAAAAGAATATTACACATAGTGTCAGAAACTCAAAGTCACAGTAGAGAAAAGACATTAAAACATAGCAACATATTTTATGCAATATTTTGGAAAAAATGGCTAGTAGTATGAAAGGAGACTGGGAAAGAAGAGATGTGAGGACTAGAGTGGCAGGCTTAGAACATTGTGGAAGAGCTGTAGTATTGGGGTAAGCCTGAGGATAGGTAAGATATTAGGCTTACAATGGAGGTGAAAGCATTGTCTTCTGAGGGAGGAGGTGAACAGAGCCATGCAGCTGGCCCATAGAAGGAGTGGGGTGAGGGTGTGTGGATGTGCTGATGGGATGGGAAGGGAAACATACACTCACCTGGAGTGGACAATCTGTGTTGGATGGGTTGAGTATGAAGGTAGATAGTAACAGATTTGGATAAGAAGTTTAGATGGGTCAGTGAACAACAGAAGCATTTTAGTGGGAAAAACAAAATAGGAATGAACCCATTCCAAGTTCTTGAGCACATACAAGTCCAAAGTAATCCCTCCCCTTTACGAAGATGAGTGTGGAAACTGACTCCAAAGTTAGTTGGAGGTGAGGATGACAGCAATGGGGAGGTAAGTGAGAAGGTCAATATTGTGTTGCAAGAGGGAGGTGAGAAAGTCAAGGTCTAGAATGGTAGGAAGCAACGGAAAGTGCAGGATGACTACAAGAGACCAAAGGCATAAAGGCCTCACTTTGGGAATAAGGATGGAAGCATGATTCCAATCCAGGAGCTTTTGTAGCAGTGAATATTGACTTGTTTTTCTCTAGAGATTAAGGAAAATGTATTTTTCAGAAAATAATATTTTTGAAAGATGACCAGATAATTCTATATTGAGTTCATATATTGACCAAAAACTTATCGAGTGTCTATAATCTGTTACGTGCTGTGAATCCAAAAGTGAATAAATACACTTTTTGTGCTCAAGGTGTTCAAATTCAGTGGTAGGTGTGGTCCTAGTAAAGAACAATGAGAAACAATATCTCAAGGAAGGCTTTCTGAAGGAGGATGACTTAAAAGATGGCCAGGCATGGCAAAGTGAAGAAGGAAGTTGTGAATGAAGCTTCTCGGGCATTGTTGGAAGCTTGAACAAAGAGAAATAAGAAGGAGACACAGGAATTCTACAAGGGTACTGCTGATGGGTGCAATAGGCTCTGCAATCTGCATTCCAGCACCCTCCTTTGATAGATTGCACTCCAGCCCTGTCCATCAATCATCACCTGTAGGAGAACAGCAAGAAATGTTAAACAAAAGCTGCAGCAGCAGCGATGACCACCCAGCTATAAGTGGAATCAAAGAATCCCATCCTGAAATTTGCCATAAATAGTGGGAAAGATGGCTGTTTATCTCTTTTGCATTTGATCTTGAACTATTTAGCGATGCATATACAGACAAGGTGAAAACAGCCTGCAGTGAGAATACAAATGCCAGTGCTTTGTTTGTCTGACAGATGGGATAGGACAGAAACGTGCAGATGGAAATGAAATTCTGTAAATCTATACTCCAGTCAGTAACCTCTTTGGATACGAAGTATTGACTTAGTGTTACCACTATCCTAAATTCTGAATAAATTACTCTAAAACCATCTAAGCATCCAGTGGACTGAAATTTTTAATGACAAGATCAAAGATTGTCCTACAATTAACAAAAGCATACTGAGCTCCAACTAAGGGCCTGGTGCTATAATAAAATCACATTGTTGAGAGAAGCAGCAATAGAATAATGGATATCAAGATGGATCTGCAACTTATTATTTTTTTTTCAGACAACCCACAGAGGGAAGATGCTCCCCAAGATGAATCAAATAATAAAAGGATATTACACAAAGGCATGTTTAGCATAGGTATAAGCAAGTCCACAAGAAGAAATTTCTTAAGGAGTATTTTATATATGTGTGTGTGTGTGTGTATTTAGGGACATGGTATTGTAACCTGGTTGTGGAAACAAAGGAACCTTCTTTTAAATGTTGGTGGGAATGTAGACTGATCCAACCTTTATGGAAAATAGTATAGAGGTTTCTCAAAATGTGAGAAATATGTCTATTATATTATTTTGCAGTTCCTCTCCTAGATATTCACCCAAAGAACACAAAAACACTAATTCAAAGAGATATATGCATTCCTATGTTCATTGCAGCACTACAATAGTCAAGCTATGGGAACAGCCTAAATGCCCAAGGACAGATGAATGAACTCAGATGTGGTATAGACACGCAATAGAACACTACTCAGTTATAAAAGATGATAAATCCTTGCCATGTGTGACCACATGGATGGAACTAGAGGGGATTAAGTGAAATAAGTCAGAGAGAAAAAGAAAAGTACCAGATGGTGTCACTTATAGGTGGAATTCATAAAAACAAACAAAAGGTGAGATAAAACCAAACCAATAACAAATCTGATGATAGAGTTGAGGCTACCAGAGTGGGAGGAGAGGGGCAGAGCAGAGTGGTGAGGGGCCACAATGGGCTATGGTGGAGCACTATGGGTGTTTGGTGTTGGAGTGGTATGGTAACAAGACCTGAAGGGTGTGATGCATACCTCTAAGTCATAGACAGAGTTGTAAACCAATGTTACCTCAATAATGAATAGATGGGTGAATGAATGGATAATTAAAAAAAATAATTGTTGCTGCCAGATGTGGCTCCTTCAACCTTCTCCATTAGGTGTTATTTTCCAGCCTTTCAATCATTTTGACAACTTTGCTCTGAAGCCTGTCCAAATTCTGCTGCCATCTCCGCTGAAGTGCCTGGAACATACACAAGACCCCAGATTGTCTTGATTTTATCTGAGTTTAGAGGGAAGATTGCTTTAGTGCTCCTGCATCCCAGGTATGTGTTTCAATACCATGCTTGCTCCAGGGGATATTTCTGACGATGAACTTGTGGTCAATTTCTGACATGCTTGAACACATTCTCCCCTCTCCCAGGTCTTACACTCTGTTTTTCTCCCCAGTGTAATGGTACCCATACTGAATCACACCCCACAAGTGATATATCATGAGATATTCAAACGTCTTTCTTTCTGGAAACAGTGTCTTCCTAAGACCAACCTTCTTGATGCTTCTTCTGTAAGGAAAAATAGGCCACCAAATTCCAATTTTGGTGGCAAATTTTAGCCCAAAGTTTAATTGATTAGCTAGTATTTTCTCATTTGAAATTTATTCTGGAAAGTGCTGAGCCAGTGTATCCATATACAGTGCCCCTCCTCCACAGCCTGCACTGCTACCAGTACCTCTTCTTTTGCAGTTACATGCATCCTGCCACATTCCATGCTCACATGCTTTCAACTCCAAGCAGGTATGATACAAATCACATTGAAGATGCGTAATCCTTGCCCTTGCAAGTTTACAACTCAGCAGTTTAAAAAGTCATCAGGGGATCTGTGTACTTTTTAAGTTCCACCAAATGACATTTCTATACATAGGGATTTTAGGCCCATGGACATGGGTCAGGATGATCTGTCTATGGTGAACTCCCTGAACAACTGATATTTGCTTTTCTGTCACTGCACATAATGTGATGTCTTGTCCTTGCTCACCTGTCTCACCTGCTCCCCTCCTCCCTCTCCAGGTTCCAGGTACTTCATAGCTTCACAGCACTGGGCTGCACAGGGCTTGTGCAGGGCATCATCATGCATGTCTGTGGAATGGATGTGTGTCTAAGGAAGACCCCTCTACAGATCCCTGCCCCTGCCTATGGGCACCATGACTGTTTTCCTGGTTGCATCCTAAGAAAACAGACAAGTACTCCCTGTGTGGAGCCTGTGGGTTCTGCTAAGCAGTTTGGACCCTGCTCATCCTGAAGCTGGCACTGGTGGTTGGCCCTACCAGGGAGTCTGACAGTTAGGAATGATCTTTGCCCCACGGTCTCATGTCAAAGGGCCTGGGGTGGGATATTGAGCAACTTTGACCACCAAGTGGAGGAGGCAGGAAGTAGACATGAAGCTGCTTCCAAGGACCAGCTGATTTTGCACCCAACACAGTGCCCCGGAGAAAGCTCATGTTCTGTCTGTGCTCTTGGGGGATCATGACGATGACTCCCTTTTTACTTCCCTAGAAACACTCTAAGGAAGGTTCCTGTTGGCTGTGTTTTCTCTGGCTTCATAAAGTTTGAAACCAGGCTGCTGAGGACACAACATTCTAAACACTGAGCTCCTTGGGATGATGCCCAGAGCAAGGTTCTGAGAACAAAATATTTCCATAATCCCTGGGGCGAAGCTACTGATGGAAGCAGCCTGAGGTGAAATCTCAGTGGGGGGGCTTGTGATTCCTCAGTCTTCTGTCCCCTCCCTTCCAGCAGGGATGTTGGTAAATTCAGTGGCCAGCCCTCTGGCGTTCCTCTCCAAAGGACAGATGGCTATTATTGTTGGCCAAAGCCATGACCTGCTGCTGAGCTGTGCTGCAAATTCAGATGTGAGAAGAGAGCATTACGAAATTACTCCTTGGGCTAGCTAGCACTCATCAGGCAATTGTGAGTCTGGCTCAGGCGTGGTTATCTTATGTAATACAACCCAATGAGGCGAGACTTTTATGTCCAAGTTACAGATAAGGATTCCCCAGGATCACAGAGCTTAGGAAACCGCAGAATCAGGAGTGCTAACCTAGCATAGACCAGGTGTTCACAGTCCATCTTGTTTCTATTTTAGGGCACTGCTTCTGTGATGGTTGGCAAGAGATCCTTGGGAGGACCAGGTCCAAAGGAACCACCAAGGTAGCGGGATGGATATCAAGAGTTGATCTGGGGAACACTTTACCAAATAAAAATGGAAATATCATAATAAAATAAATACCATAATAAAATAAAAATAGCAATACCGCTCCCAGGTATTACTCAAAGAGTATGAAACCTAATATGAAAAGATGGATGCACTCCTATGCTCATAGCTGTATGGTTCACAATAGCCAAGTCATGGAACTGGCTGAAGTCCCAGTGACAGGTGATTGCATGAAGATACTGTGGAGTATATACTCAGTGAAATACTACTCAGCTATTTTAAAAAGATGAAATAGTGCCGTTTGGGACAAAATGAATGGTTTTGAGGTGATCATTCTAAGTGAAATTATAACAGGATGGTCCCCAGGGAAAGGGGAGGTTCCAGGTTCTCTGCCCACCCAAGGAACGATGTTGCTGAACACGGAGGAAAAGTAGATGGAGAGGAGATGGAGGAAGAAAGAAGGATGGAGAGCAAGAGAAGATTTGGAGGACAGAGCATAGAAAAATGTGAAGAGGCTGTTTGCTTTTCGGCCTTACTATTACTAGGGACTTGGGGGACACGGAAGGAGGCGCTTGAAATAGATGTGGGTGAGAGAACTGTGGGGAAGTTAACATTGGCAGTGTTTATCTTTTTTTAAAAAAAGATTTATTTACACATACAAGAACCAGGGTACAGGCCAGAGGTGCAGGGTGTGAGAGGACTCAACAGACAGAATGAGAAACCAAATGGGCAGATCAACTGAAGTACACTGCTGAGGAGAGCAGTGGGTGAGGCAGGAGAGGTCTGCTATGCCATGTGGGTCACCTCCCTGGCCAGTGGCAGGGATCAAACTCGTGCTGCAACAGCTATGTTTTTGCTTCATAGTGCGTTGCTTAACCCATTTCGCCACTAGGGATGCCCACAGTATTATCTTCATTTTGATTTTGTTCTTTTCCTTCCAGACTTGTCTGACCCCTCTGCCCCTTTCTGATGGGTGCCCACCAGGAGGTACCTTAAACTTGTGGCAAGTTTTTGGGCCTCAGCAGCCCTGCTTTGGGCCAACCCTGTTTGGCTGGGCATCTACCCTTGAGGTGCTTGATTTGGAAACTATATTGTCTCTTTCTTCTCTTTGTTGCACACTAATTGTATTGGAATTCCTTTCCAGGTCTTCCACACTAGAGTATGTTTTGTCTTCATGTGGTGGAAGGCAGTACTACCTATTCAGAACAGGCAGGTTGGGGGTTCAGGAGTGCCCCTCACCCTGTAACAAAATAGTCAGAATGTGAAACAGATACCAATGGTTTCACTTATTTGTGGAATATAAATAAAGAAAACACAGTGGCAAAGCACAGTCAAAGGAATTCTTAGACTTTGTAAAAGATATATTGGTTACCAGAGGGAAAGGAGCAAAGGGACAGGGGAAGTAAGGGGACAGGGCATTGGCTCAGGAGTTTTGGTGAAGAGCGAGTGAGGCATGTGCACATATAGCAGTGTGAAAATATACCCCCACTGTTACAGTTTTGCAAAAGGCTTATTTGTTTTTTTTTTTTTGCAGATAATGGGATTTTCTTTTTTAATTTAATTTTTTTTGAAATGCCTTTTCGATGCATTCTATTTTTTTATTTTTTCCTTTATTTATATATATTTGATGTCAATTGTGTTCCCCATGGATTTCCTACCACCATTTCACCAGTGCACCATCACCTCAGTCCCTTGTGCTTTTTCTGCCCTCAACCCATTCCCTCCCGCCTCCCCACAAAAGGTTTCTGATTTGTCCTTGTCTTTTTGTTTTTGTTGTGTTGTGATTTTTTTCTTTAATTGTTATTATTCTTTTCCTTGGTCCCTTACTTGGTTCCCTTATAGTCCTCCTGGAAGTAAAACCATCAAAAGACTGATAAATTAATAAATTTTGAAGGAAAAAAAAATCTCACTTATGGGGGAATATAGGGTTATGAACAAAGGTCGAGGAAAAAGACAGAACTTGCAAGCTGAGCATAGATCTGAGGCACATAGCAGGGAAAGAGGAAGGGGAGGGCTCAAAACAGGGAAGGGAGGAGCACCAGGGACTGTGGCGATGCATCATGGGTGCTGTGGTGGTGGGAGAACCACGGGGACTATACCTGAGGGGAGAAATTAAACATTGCACAAAAAGGAACAATGATGTAAACTAAGACATAAAAAAATCTAAAAAGAAAGTTCATATGGGGAATACTGGAAAGATAGTGAAAATGTTTTATCCAACAGAGGTGCCCACTCCAGTATAAGGATGTCATGCTGGTTAAGTTGCCAAAACAAAAAATTTCCTTGGGGAGGTCCACTGTTGGGGTGCTTGGCCCTGGCAGACTCTCCTGGAATCTGAGCTGGGTGCATACGCGTGCACAGGCACACGTGCATGAGCGTGCACACACACACACACACACACTAAAACAGAGTTCGCCGACATCAAAAGCATGGGCAGTTTTTATTCCCTTCTGTTTTCTGAATTTCCAACAACCTGCAATGTGTCCCAGATGGAAGACTTAGACAAACTGAAATTGTGAAACCGGTGGCAAGATGCAGAGAGGAAACTTCAAATGAGAAAATCTTTACCTTTTTCCTGGGAAGTACCTCAAGTAAAAAAAGTCTTTATTTTAAAATTACCTAAATGAAACAGCCAGCAAGAGCTCTGCCTATGGCAGAGTCAGAGGCCACAGCCTAGCACAACAGGACCCCCCACCCCCAGCCCCCACCCCTGCCTTCAAATTGACCTGTTCCACTTTATAGAATCTTTTTAAATGACTCATGTAATACTTCATTGGACATATTTGGGCATTTTAATAAATATTTTTAAAATTTTAACTTTTTTATTGAGGTAATGTGGGCTAAGATACCCCAGGTGTAGCTGGGGTACTGAATCACCTACATAGCACAGTTCACCAGACTCCCTCCTCATTGCTACTCTGCTCAACCCTAAGTTACCTAGAGACCCCTTCACAGGGGTCCACAAAGGTAGTAAGAACTCCATGGTCACTTGTTGAATGAACACATGATGAACTATTATTTTTTGCCTTCAAGCCAGATTGAACATATTGCTTCATATTTTAGTCAAATGAAGGAATGTCACCTTGGAAGGCATTCCTTCAAGGTGGTCATGGAATGGACCTACCTTTGGATGTTAGACAATGATGGCTTTGGGTGTGATTCCTAGCTCTGCCACTCAGTGAGAGGTTATTTCATTTTTCCACCCCTGCTTCATGTCTGTAAAATGGGAATTCTAGGAACCTCAGAAAATTATGGCAATGAGATACTATATATTAGGGGTGTTTTATTCTCAACACAACAATTACAGTGAGTCTTATAAAACACATATAGATAGTTAACTTATCTACTCATATTTCTCCAGTGATTTTCTATTTCATTCCAAGTAAAAGTCAAGCTTCTTCCATTGGCCTGTAAGTCTCTACAGGATCTGTTCTCACCACTCCCTCCCCCCATTATATTCTCCTGTCCAGTCACACCCTTGTTGTTTGTTGGCCGTCTATGTGGTCAACCTCGTCAGTAGCTTCAAATGTTACCTTCTCAGGTAACCACCACCACCACTTGATTTAAAGTTGTAATCTGAACCCCATAATCTGGATCCTCTGTATTCTGAACTAATGTTTTCCCAAAGCAATTGTCCCCTTCTAACCTATTCTCCACTTCCCTATGTGTGCTCCCTGGGGGTCTCCAAAGTCTGTCTCTTCCGTAGGTGTAGATACACAGGGGTCAAGATCTTTGTGGTTTTTGTGCTTTTAATATATCTCAAGTGCCTAGAACAGTGCCTGGCACAAGATGCTGGCACTTAATAAATGTAATTTGAATGAATATTGGTTGAGTGAGGATAGTATAGTATTGGCACACAGAAAGTCTCAATAATTGTAGCCCTCCCCAACCACATCATCTTCAACATCATCATGGTCACCATCCTAGGCATACTTCTGCCTCTCTTAAAGAGCCCAGAGAAGAAGAGAGTTAAGATAGATAACACATCTAGTCTGGGCTGATGAACACAAAGTCCTTGGTTAGTGTTTCTTTCTTTTCTGTTTTGGGCATTTTTAAGTTGCTTCTTTTTTATGGAGGACCCTCACGGCATAGTTGTAAAGCAAAACCAATTAGTCCACATAATAGTGCCATTAAGGCATTCATAAGAGCACTTTGTAATTGTTGATTAATTATTACTGTAACAGGGTGGTCCCCAGAAAAGGGAGACGTTCCAAAATACTGGTTCCGCCTTAAGTAAATAAAGCTGAGCAAAAATAAAGAAATACTAAAAAAAAAAAAAAAAGAACCTCAGAAATTAGGGAGAAAAAAAAAAAAGGCAGAATAGAGAGCAGCAAGGAGATGTGAAGGAGGCATGTGGAGCAGAGGGACATGTAAAAAAACTGCACTTGCTTTTTGGTCTTAAACTGGTTAAAACAGATGTGGGTGAGAGACCCGTGGGGGAAATTAACAATAGCAGCTTTCATCTTAATTTTAATTTTACTCTTTTCCTCCCAAATTTATCTAACTCTTTTCTATAAATCTCTACTAAAAAGTCCTTTAAACTTGTGGCAGGCTTTTGAGCCTTACTTTAAGCCAATCCTATTTAGCTAAACTTTTACCCTCAAGGAGTTAAATATATAACTTAATAACTATATTTTTATCCTTTCTGTATTATATCATAATTATATTAAAATTCTTTCCATTAAAAATCGTATATATCGGTGATGGTGCACTGGTGAGATGGTGATGGGGAATACATGGGGATTACAATTAATGGCAAGTATATGTAAATTTTAAAATATTTTAATAAAAAAATGAAAAAAAAATCTTATATATCTTAATGCAAAACCCATTAAAAAATTTAAAAATTCTAAAATGCCCCTCTCCCTGCCCTGTAACATTACCACCAGTATTGTTATATGAGCATCAAAACTGAATTTATATGACCTTGCATTTTTGGACTAAGATTCCCTATATAAGCATGTTCTCTACTACTTTTTCTACACAAAAGGAGGAGGAGGAAGAAGTGGAGAAAATGAAAACGAACATTTTTGCTTTCTTAATATCTGGGTTACATCTATACCAGGGGAGAAAGAAAACTCCATTGCCAGTTTAAAGTGAACATATTCTAGAAAATTCTATGAGTATAAAAATGATAAGGTAGCTATTTCCATGCTGCTGGCTATAAGTATTAGGCTATATGTGTTTTCAAGCCTGCAGAAATGTTCATTTTTTGCCTTACTTTTTCATTTTTCTTTTCTATGTCAGCATCAAGGGAATTATTTCTAATGTGAAGCGTGCACTGTTGCACAATTTCTGCCTATTGATAGTTAACATAAAACACAGTAACGATACTCATTTTGCCTGGCTTTTGGAAATGCAGAAAATGCACTGCTAGTAGAGATCTTGGATAGGAACAACTATCAGAATGTATTTCCTCTGGTTGTCAAATCCAGTGTTCACCTTAGGCTGGAATTGCACCCCCACTGCCCTTCTTTCCTCAAATGTCCAAGCATTAATGCCTGACTCTCATCTCTACACTTTTGTAGGACTTATTTCTTATCATTTGTTTATCCAAATCAAGCAGTCCTGCATGGAACAGCTCCAGCAATTGCTGACAGAATTGTCTTTACTGTCAGCCTGGTGTGATGTCCTTATGTTTTTCTGTAAAATGCATTTACAAGAAGGCATGCTTATCATGTCACATTAGAAAGTCAAATGGCTCTTTTATAAATTCTGTACTTATTTGGTTGGATATCATTCTCAGATGCGGACCCTTTTACTGTGCCAATAAATATGTCTACTACATAAAATGTGAACAATCCCTTAAGCCTATTAAAAAATAGAAATAGGAATAGAGTTCATATAGTGGTCTATATCATTCTCCCAAGAGGTAATATAAATATAAAAATTCAAACTAATTTTAAAAAGCCTCATCTTCTTGAGACACATTTGCAATAAAAGTTCACGTATCCTCTTTAAAAAAATTTGAACAATGAACATTCTTTCATATACCTCTTAGCCATTTGCATTTCCTCATTGGAGAAGTGTCTCTTCTGTCCATTTTTTGACTGGATTGTTTACTTCATTTTTGTTGAGTCATGTGAGATCTTTGTAAATCTTTGTGGTCAGTCCTCTATCAGTTGTATGGAGTGCAAAAATTTTCTCCAAATCAGTAAGTTGTTTCTTTGTATTGGTTAATGTCTCTTTTGCTATACAGAAGATTTTAGTTTGATGTAATCTCAGTTTATCTTTCACTTCCCTTTCTTTGCTTTGGGGGATGAGTCTTTAAAGATGTTACTGAGATGTATGCCATGTTGTGTTTTGCCTATCTTCTATATATTTTATGGTTTCAGGTCTTATGTTCAATTCTTTTATCCACTGTGAGTTGGTTTTTGTACATGGCGTGGGGTAGTACTCTCGTTTCACTCTTGTGCATGAGGTGATCCAGCACCATTTACTGAACAAGCTGGCCTTGTTTCAGTGCATATTCTTTGCTCCTTTGTCAAAGATTAGTTATCCACCTATGTGTGTCTTGATTTTTGGATTTTCTGTTCGATTCCATTGGTCTGTATGTCTTTTTTTGTTCCAGTACCATATTGTTTAATAATTATGGCTTCATAATATAGTTTGAAGTCTAGGAGAATGATGCCTCCTCTCTCCTTTGAGATATCATTTTACATCAGTGAGAATGGCACATATTAAAAAAAAAAACTAGCAACAACAAATGTTGGTGAGGATGTGGAGAAAAAAGAACTCTCCTACACTGCTGGTGGGAATGTAAACTGATCCAAATACTATGGAAAACTGTGTGGAAGTGCCTCAAACTACTACAAATGGAACTACTATGTGGTCCAGCAATTCCTCTCCTAGAAATCTACCCAAAGAACACAAAAACATTAATTCAAAAGGATACTTGCACCCCTATGTTTACTGCAGCACTAATTATAATAGCTAAGCTATGGAAACAACCCAAATGTCCAAAATTAGATGACTGGATCAAGAAGGTGTGGTTTATATACACAATAGAATGGTATTCAGCAATCAAAAAAGATAAACTCATGTCATTTGCAGTAACTCAGATGGAACTGGAAGGGATTATGCTCAATGAAATAAAAGAAAGCTATTGAATAGTTTCACATACAGGAGGAATGTAGAGGAACCAAATAAGGGATCAGGAAAATAATGATAATAATAACTAAAAAAGCAAGATTAGCAGGCAACTATAAATCAGAGACATTCTGCAGGGGAGGGAAAGGGAGAGGTCAAGACAGGAGGAAAGAGCATAAGTGACTATGGCAATGGTGTACAGGTGAATTGATGGTGGAAATTCTACGGGACTACTAAGAGGAGAAATCAAATATTGTATAAAAATTAACAATGATGTAATATATATAAATAAATAAATTTTTAAAATGTGAATGCTTAGAACTTCTTACCTGCCAGCCCTTCCCCATCTGAGAGGATAACAGCTGTAGTCGGTGCAGCCATGGGGACAGCTAGGTGTGTTTGTGTGGTCTGTCACAGGTGGCTTCCTGGGGACACAGCTAATGCAGATATCATGCCCAAGTTTCAGTACAATCAAGTTCAAATGGTAAACAAATGCAAACATTAGTCTCAAAGGTCAGAGGGAGGGCAGAAGGTAGGATTCTAAACCCAGGAGCTGGACTTCTGTGGGGCAAGAGAACCAAGGAAAAGGGTATGGCCTGGATGGATAATTATCTTAAAAGCTAGAAAATGCAAACAAGCAGGTAGGGAGTTACACAAAAGAGGATCTTTAAGTCAGCAAAACTGAGTGGGAAGTACAGGGAGTTCTCATCTACCCCTTCCCCCTGCCCCCATCATAGGAGGCTCCCCCATAATCAGTATCTCCTACCTAATTGGCACATTTGTTATAATCCATGAACAAACATTGAATCATTATCACCCAAAGTCCATAGTTTATGGTAAAGGGCTTTGGTGTTATGCAGTCTGTGGGTTTGGGCACATGCAGAAGGACATGTACCCATCATTATAGTAGCACACAGAGTAACCCTATAGCTCTACTAACCCCACACATGCCCTGACCAGCATTGATCTTTTCACTGCCTCCATAGTTTCCTCTTTCCCAGAAAGTCAGATAGCTGTAAAAATACTATATATAGCCTTTTCAGATTCACTTCATTCCCTTACTAACACACACTTATCGTTTTTCCATGTCTTTCATGGTTTTATAGTTCATTTCCACTTGGCCCTGTATAATAGTCCGTTGTCTGGATATATTGCAATTGTTTATATGTTTACCTCCTGAAAGATGCCTTGGTGTCTTCCTAGTTTTGGCAATAATGAATGAAGCTGCTATGTGCAGGTTTTTTAAGGACACACATTTTCGACTCATTTGTATAAATGCCAATAGGAGAAATTGCTGGCTGTGGTGCCAGGAAGGCACGGGGCAGATTCTCTTTGGATCCGGGTGGACAGGTAAAGGGGAGCCTTGGAGGCCTCAGTGGCTTTTTCAGGCTTTTAATGCTCTTTCTACATCACTTGTAGTGAAATGACCAGGCACAGGGCAGGCAGGGAGGCCTGGGGGCCCACCAGCCTCCCAGCCCATAGTAAATCTTTACTTTTTCCGGGTTCTCTGGTGTTCGCGTTCTCCCCTGGTCTCTCTGCCGGTTTCTACTGCACTCCATTGCACGGGTCTCTGCCACCTCTGCTGCTGTGCTGGCCTCTGTGGTGCCACCCTTGTATGCACAGTCTCCCGGCTCAGGTGTGCTCACTTATGCACACCCACATCACGCTCCAGGTGCTGCCATCAGGCACGCGTGTAAGACCACAGGTGTCGAACATGGATGCTAATGGTGGGAGGGTGAAAAAACCTGAACACTTCCATTTACCCTACACTGGTTCATATAGGGGAGTGTATACACACACACACACACATTTTTGAACATGTCAGATGCTGAGCTAGAAAGGAAAGGATGCTTATAGGAAGAAGTTCACAGCCTAGACCAATAAAGCAAATGGTACTACAAAATCTTGCTTCTAATTCCTTGTGGAAATATACTTTTTGCATTTTAGTTTTCTTATTCATTCTATGATTCTGCTAATTATTATTTTAATCTGCAAATTCCAAATGACATACGACATTGAAAATCTTTTCATATGCTTCCTTTCCATCTGTAAGTCTATGCTGGTGATGGGTTTATACAGATCTCCTGCTTTTTTTTTAAAATCAGATTGTTTATTTTCCCACTGATGAGTTTTTAAAGTTCTCTGTATATTTTGGGTAATAGATCTTTATCAGATGTCTTTTGCAAATATTTTCTACTTCTCTGTGACTTCTTATTCTCTTGAATATTTGTTCCATTTTTACCTTTTTCCATTGTAAGTGGTAGCACTCCCTATCTTTTTCTGGACCTTATTTTTTAACTTAATGTTATGTGTTGGAGAACTTTTCATGTGGTTAGGTCTGTAATTTATTGTTCTTTTATAGTTGCGTACTATTCAATGTGTGGCTATCTCCTGACGCCTGTAACCAGTCCCTTAATGAGAGTCTCTGGGCTGTTTCTGACCTTTTGCTGGCCAGGCAGTATATCTAGAGTACCCCCACATGCACATCATGTACCATAAGACCAGGCTCGTCTGTGGGAGAGACACATTCCAACAAGAGGCTGAACTTGGCAATTTGGGGAAAAGGTTGCTGGTTTATTGCATGTTTGTTCATGGTGGAATTCAGGATTTTACCATTGAGGATTTACTCTCTCTGATTAGAAGTGACCGCTTCTCAGAGACCACCTGGAGACCCCATAACAAGAACTTCAATTCCTGCTCTGATAACATACTGACTTTCTAGTACCTTCTCGCCTCTGGGATTTCCCCCAGGTAGGACTGCTTATCTCAGTGCCTTGCTGGTTAATTCAGCTCATGTTTGCCTAAATGCCACCTTCTCAGAGAAGACTTGCCTGACTTCCCCAAGTGACACTGATCCCCTCTGTTGTTCATTATCATGTCTCCCCAGACCTTGCCTGCTCAGGACCCACAGCAATCCTAACTCACATTTATTTATTTATTTTTAAAGATTTATTTATTTATGCATACAAGAGCTGGGGTACAGGCCAGAGTCACGGGAGGTGAGAGGATTCACCAGACAGAGTGGGGAGCAGAACAGGCAGACTGACTGAAACACACTGCCGAGGGCAGCAGCGGGCAAGGCAGGAGAGGTCTGCTGTGCCATGTGGATCCCCTCCCTGGCTGGCGGCAGGGATCGAACGTGTGCTGCAGTGGCTGCGGTTTGCTTCATAGTGCGTTGCTTGACCCACTGTGCCACCAGGGAAGCCCTAACTCACATGTATTTATACAGACAAATAACTGTAGGAATAATGAACTTCAGATCATCAGACAACTGTTTCCCTATATAAATTCCATCTTTTATAAAACTCTTTAAAAAAATTAAAGTCTTGCTTGCATTTATTCAGTCTTGAGAAAAATCAAATGTTTTGGTAGACTATGGATTAGGAGACAGGGCACTTCCAAATAGACAAATGAAAACATTAGCATCTGGAGTTGAGAGGACATCATTTGGGTCCTCCATAAGTGCTAGATTGGCCATTAGCTGGCATGGTAACTAGACACCAGGCAGCATTAGTTTCCAAACATCCTTTTCATACCAATCTCTTTATTCACATCACAGGTCAATTCTGAAGATTGGGATCACACTTCTGGGATTATGGTGCTAATGTCTGATCACTTCTGAAGGTGTGAGTTAAGAAAGGTATGTTTTGACATTACACACTTTAAAACAGATTTAGAAGAAAAACAGGTGGAATTTTGCCTCCAAATAACTATTGTCTTTTCAGGGAGGGAAAGGAGTCACATACTCGGTTCCTGGACAATCCTAAATTTCAGCTGAGTGCAGAGTTGTAGCTGTCAATGTAAGCAACTCCTGAAGAGGGATGTTATACACAAAGGAATTCCAACAATAAAACATTGACATTTGTTGTTATAATAGCTCATGTTTCTGAATATTGGAACAAAGGGATTGCAAAAGATGTTGCTGAATATCTTGTGCTTATTTTCTATATAAGTTTATTCTGATTCTGAACCAATGACATTTTCTTTTTCCCAAAGTCTCTTCTTATAAAGAAAACTGACTCATGAGCTACCTCAGAAGAGGTCAGTGATTTGTTTTAATTACTTCTCCAGGGGAAGAAGGAGAAACTCAGACAAATAGAGTTGGTTTTCTGTAAGAGCGCACACAGGAATATGTTGACACATCACCTCTTCTCCCACAGAGGTTTTAAATGACAGACGAAAGAAAATAAAAGACTTGTTATACTCTGCCTTTTAATCAGCATTTGTATTTCAATGATTAAAATTACTTATTATTTGATTCCCCAGAGTCAGGGAACTTCAAATGAAATATGATTTGAAATTGAAAACAATGTGCTTCTTCGTTGGATGATCACTTTGAAATATTTGAGACTGTTTTTGCCCTGCACATCCACTCCCTCCCCATCATAAGTTTGTAAAATACATACTGTGGGACATTAAATGAGTTTTTCGTTGTCTATTTTTACTGCAACTCTAACTATTGAGTGGCCGTAAATGTGAGACACAGGCACAGGCAGAGCATCGATGTGATGGGAGCACAGATTCTGGTGTTTGTGTGCTTCCTAACTGTGGGAACTTGGACCACTAACATGACCTGTCCAATGTTTCCATCTGTAAAACTGGATTGTTGGCATGGCTCAAATAAAACAATAGATGTAAATAATGGATATAAAGTGTCACCATGGTACTTGGCATGTAATTAGTGTCTTGGAAATTGCAGTTGTTATTGTTTATCAGATGTTGAAGAGAAGACTTGGACCTTGCCTTTGACAATCCTAAAATCCAGAAGCAAAACAGGACTTGGGCAACTGCTAGGATAAGTAAAAATGCAAGACTCTACATGATGTCTGTGGCACATTATTTGGAAGAGGTAGTGGGACATCCTGCCACAACATCTGAACATTTTATGCAGTAGCAGATGGGACAGGATCATATTTTCATATACTATTTCTATTTTATTTTGTCTCTTAAAATTAGTAAGACTTTTGCTGCTTCTATAAATGTAGAAGGGGAGACACACTAAGTACCCTTTCTTATTTTTTTATATTTTTATGTTGATGACATCTTTCTTTTTAGTTAATTTCAGCTTACTTCCATGTGATTTGAACTGACTGTATCACTACACCAAGTAAAATGGACTGTTAGATGAATATAAGTATATTCCAAGAGATGTGAGGACACAGTGGAATCATAAATCAAGAACAGGATGCTCTGCTAGTCCACTTGAGAAGCAATAGCCAAGATAAAGGAATAATATAAGAGATGCACTGGAGTAACATCCATGAGAAATAGAGGAGAACTGGGGTGGATAGAGAAACTTCAGTCTGTGGTGCAGGTCTAACAGCTTTGAGAGGAAGAGAGAAGGAAAGAAGATTGGAAAGGAAAAGCTTCAGATCATAGTATAGTTTACATAAATCTTGGTGAGATTATTGGGGTATTCCCAATTGGCAGAAATGACAATTCTTCCCTTTCATTGACCGGGAGCTCCCAAAGAGCAAGGATATGGGTTGACTGCTTTGGTGGATTCCAAAAACAATACACCTGGAGCTTGTAAGTTAATAGCAATCCTTCCAATAGGCTCTGCTTGAAGGGAGGGCTACAGATGGATCTTCCTACTTGTCACAGCTTGTCTACAAATAGAGCAATCCCATAAGAAGAACAAGTTCTCAGATACTATAAAATTGACTACTGAAATGAGACATTCAATTGATGTTGAATTGATGTTTCTCATTTAAGTTGAGAAAATCTTTCAAAATGTAGAATAAGTCAGAGATTAAAAAATATGAAGTACATGATATTTTACAATAAAACACCAGAAAAGCAAGAAGTTCATTAGGCTATTAATGGGAGTCTTAGAAAAGGGGAAGAGAGATAACGAAAGAAATGATCTTGCAAATTGAAGAAAAATTCCTAGAACTGGAAACTCGGTAGAGTGTTCAGTATAATGAATTAAAAAAAAAAGACCCACGTCGGGACACATTCTCATTAAATCACTGAATACTAAAAAGAGAAGATTGCCAAAGCTTTCAGAGAGAGATAACAGCTCATGTACAAAGCAATGTGAATCAGATCACGTGACACTTGCATGCTAGAAAACAGAAGACGCACTGCATCAACAATGGTAAAGAATGACTTGCATCCTAAACTTTTATGTCTGGAAATTATGAAAAAAGATTAAAAAAAATAAAATTTGCAAACAACTTGCTTTAGCTGCTGTAGGATATATTCCAGTATAATTGAAATGAAAAAGAAACGAGAAACATAGGATTCAAAAAAGAGCCAATTCAACAATGACAAGAATTTTCAGGATGACATCACAGCAGGTCTAGAGTCTCAGACAAAATGGAGGAAGAGGTCAGACAGAACCAAGAGAAGTCTCAATGCAATAAAATGTGTGATTGAAACTGGCAATAATGATGATATAATAAAAGGTTGAAATGACCCTCTCTTATCAAAGAGGATGGCCAGAAAGACACAGACTCTGTAAATGTAGAGGCAAAGAAGCAACTCAAAATGTATCATTAATTTAGGTAAATGATGTAGTGGGAAAATGGAAAAGTCATTTGGCTTTGTTGGTGGAAATTGTCTCTTTAACATGACTTAAGAACCCTGTCCTTGAATCTATAGAAAATGAAAAGAAATCCCAATGTACAATTTGGCCAAGCAATCATTATATTTTTTAACTGCATAAACACTGCTTATTCACTTCCAAATTTCAGAGTTGATCCATAGTTAAAGTGGGAATACTGATGAAATTTTAGGGAAAATGTGATTTCTAATAAACATTTGACAATGTAAGATAATACATGATTGAGAAATGGAATGTGGAGTGGAGAGATGTGTAGAAGAGTAAGATCATTTTCCAAACTGAAAGGATACAGTAAAAAGTTGATTGAAATAATCTAATTATGCAATACAATGTTACAAAAAAGTAACAAATTATAAAAAATAATACTAATTCTAAATATTGTGAAAATAAGGGGAAGAAGCCATTGCTATGAGATAAAATTTCATCTCATGTGTTCATTGGTAATGATTATAGATGGTCATTGGATACAGAGTTATGAGTATATTAACTATATTAAAAGACAATCAACATGGAAATAACTAGCCAAAGAACTAAATACAGAAATAATGAAAAGAGATGAGAATATATCAAAAGCTGGCTGGGAAAATACCAATTTTTATGAGTTCTAGATTACTTGAGTTTTACCAAGAACAAGTATTATTTTGATAAAAATTAGTAACAACAACTGAAAATTCTAATCTTATATTATTTAAGGCAAAAGAGGTTGTCATAGCAATTTTATAGTACGTATAACCCAAAAGAGTAGATTTTAAAGTCACTTAGGTTCTCTGCTGAAGTGAAGCTAAAGGTTTGCAGGAATCATGTTCAATTCTTCCTTGATGCAACCAACATCCCCCCAACCCTCCATCTCTCTGTCATTCTGTTGCTGTCTCCCTTTTGCCTTTCTCTCTCTCTCTCTCTTTCTCTTTCACTCACGCACACAACACACACACATAACTTACCAGATATATACCAGAATGGATAAGAAAGTTGGCATATATCTTAAGGAGACAAATATAGGAATCACCATTTTTAATTGTCTGGCAAAATCAAATTATTATTTCATGTACACAATAAAAATGTTCACACGTTGGCATATTGTGAGCATTAGCTTTGTAGTGACATGACAATTAGAAGAGCATTCTGGAGCCACTGATCTGGACACCATCCAGGCCTCAAACTTGTTCTTTTCTCCAACCCTCTCCTTACGCTTTTCAGGGATTTGAGGGAAAATGTATACTTTTAAATCTCACTTTTGGATAATAGTTAAGTTGGCTAGGAAAACTGCTGCCTTCTGTAACCTCATCATCAAAGTACTTAAGGACAGCTTCTCTGTTATTCAGAAGAAACCTACTGGTTCCCAGCTTCCTCCTTCATATGTGGTTGGAGCCCAGAAAATCTAGTCTAAGCTCAACTTTGGGATATTTGGACCGCACACCACCTCGCTAATACTATTGTAGACATCACTTCTAGGCATCTTGGTTATTACAAGTTTATGGAAGCAGAAGGAAAAGGAGACTGATCATTTTTCTTTAGTCTGCTGTTGAAGGGTGTGTAAATGTTTATTGTGCATCTATTTCCATGCACCATTTTAGGCAATTGTGTGTATTATCTCCTTTAATTTTCACAATAATCTTAGGAGATAAGGTCTATTATTAGTCTCAGTTTCATGTTTGCAAATCATTTAGGTGTGAAGCAGTCAAGTGAGGATTTAAAGATAGTCTGCCTGGTCCAAATCCTGGACCATGAAGACTCACCTGTCTACTTTAAGCCTTGCAGTTGGGGTTCATCTTCATTCTTCTCCTGCTCTTTATTGTTTGATAAGAGCTTTCCCTTAGCAGGTAAAGATTACTTTACCAAATGTACTAGTCTCCATTTATATCACCTTGTTTTGTTCCTATAGATCCAGCCTTAAACACTTTTCATATTAATGACCAAATCACTTTAAAGGCTTGGTTGGTACCATAGTTTTGTCCACTGAAAGCATATCCCTTCTGACATTTTTCTAGCATGTTACCAATCACTAGTTTTACATCACAAAACCTCAACCAGAATCTGTCTTCATTTACAGTTAAAGCACCTCTTTGGAAGGGAAGAACTTATTCCAAACAATCATAGCTGTTAAGTAATTTGAAGCATTTTACTCCCATATAAATTACCTTAAATTTTTTTGTATTGGGTAAAATTCTCAGCACGCTTGTAAAAAATAAGATGAAAATTAGCATCACATCCAAAATGCCAAAATTTTAACTTTCAAAATAATTAGGCAAGCAACAAAATGGCAACTACAAATACAACACATTTTTATAGAATGCTCATATTCATTTATAAAAATGAGTATTTTAAATGTGCGCTCTTAGGTAATATGTTTTTTTGATATATAGAAGCAGTAATACTCAATGTCCCATAAATAGATGCAAAAACTAGGCATTATATTAAGAGATGACTCTTCAGTGGTAGGAGAAAATGTGTGGTTGAGTGGATTTTACATGAATGAACTCACTCTGTGAGGTCTGCTATTTTATAAGAAAAAAAAAGCAAATAACATGTCATTTGAGTGTCTACAATTTTCATTCAGTTCATTCTTTTATCAAAAGCAACAAACCAAAAAAACCAGATTTATGTGTCTAAAGATAAAAAACTAAAAGCATCAAAATTAGGCAGAAAACTATTAAGTCAGGATGTTTGAAGAGATGTCTTGATTAAATATTACTCTAGTTTTGAGTCAACTTTATTTAGAAGTAATTTACATAAAATAAAATGTACATTTTAAATGCATGATGTGATGAGTCTTGACAAATGCATACAACTTTTTAACCACCCTGGCAGTCAAAGCTCAAAACATTTCTTTCATTACAAAATTCTCCTGTGGCCTGTTCTAGTCAACCTTCCTCCACCTCTTCCAGTCTCGGGGAAATACAGTGGATGTGGCTATGTAACGGGCAGTAGATATGGAAGGTGAAAGTTTTAAACCACAGTGGTTAACTTACACAACCACCAAGACTCAATTTGACTTGTTTAACCAAAAACTCCAGATATTTTGAAAAGATGACTTATTTGAAAAAAGAGTCTCCCATTTCCCAGATATGGGTCAATTCACAAATTCCAGAGCACCCTGAGTGAGGGGAACGGAGTGTCTGAACCTTGACTGACTGACTACCCACTGTGAAGCAACCGCCACACATTCTCAGCGTCATGCTGCCTGCATACCAGGACAACAGAACAAGATTTATTCCTGAGCACTCACAAGACCATCCTCATCCATTGGTCAAAGTGGGACTCATGGAGACAAAGTACAAAATGAGCCTCAAGTCAGGTCCATCAGAGTAAAAATGCCAGACACAGTAACATGTTTGTTTGCTTGTTTTCTGGGTATTGAGTCAGGGTATAATTTACCTTATGGTTCTGGAGAGAGGGCAGCAAATCTTGAGGGATGGACAGAAATCACTCACTCTGGCACCAGGAGAGTCAAGACTGCAGGGGCTGCCTTCCTAGTATGGGAGTGCCCAGTAGTCATGGGGACTGGTGTTGAACTTTGCTCCTAGGAGTGCTCTCTACTTCCCAGCCTCCTTTACTTCTTGCCATTCCCCCCAAGACTACTTTTCTGCTTTTTCTTTCAGATCTATGCACTACTCAGTATCCTTCCAGTAAAATTCTTTTCTGTTCAGGTTAGCCAGATTTGGTTTCAGATTTGGTTTTAGCAGTCACAAACCCTCATTAGCACAGACTGTATATAAATGAAAACCAAGTTGATAGAAGAGAAATTGAGAGAGAAGGAGATATACATAGATTTTGATGACACATTTGTAATCTCTTAGTTTCAGTTTTGCCAAAAAAATTTCCAGTCATTAAGCCAATCATTATCCTTTAAGTATTTAGGTACTGAGACCTAGGATTTTTGTCATGTGGTGCTGAAATAAATATAAATTAGTTATCCTCCCTTTTTTTAGTTTCTTTGATTTAAATAATTAACACATGAGGAATTAATGGCCAGTCTTTTTCCTATAATAGGAGTTTAGGTCATAGATATACTAATGAAAAGGGAGGACATGACAGTCTGTTTTTGACTGTCTAACTGAAGAAAGCATGTCACGCCAAAATATTTCAAGAACCTAGCTATCTAAGCCATCTATGTGCACACACACACACACACACACACACGTTTCCATCATTGGAGATGCCATACCTCTCATTTGCTTAATGTTGGTGGAGGATGTGCCATTCAGTGATTTATTACTCATTTTGTATTCTTTAACACTTGGATTTCTCAAACAGCTAGTATCTGGCATCCATTGCTCTTTGATTAGGCACTTCAATGGCTGTCTCACCCACCCTCATAAACAGATTCAAGGGATATCTGCTACCCACAGCTCAATATGATGCTTTCCTTTTTCATACCGGGACTGGCCTTCTTCATTCTGGCTCCTTTTCTGCCAGGGAGTGATTCTCAGCAATGAGTCACCATAAACCCCTCAGTGCCAGTAAACTCCCCCACTGTTCTGAAGGGATCATCTTCACAGTTCTCATCGAAAATTCTTGGCAACTCAACACTGAAGACAGTGACCTGATTCCACCAGGTAAGATCAACTAGAATCTGTGCCTCCCAGAGTAGTCTGTATTTTTCTTTCTTTTCCCTTACTAGTCTGTACCAAATCTTTAAAACTAGGTTTTCCTGAGTACTAGTCAGTGTTTAGAGAAATCAAAGATACATAAAGAAAAACAAAAGAATCATGTTTTTCCATCTTTCTGCTTAGACAAGGAATATTTACAGGATTTCTCTATTTTTAGGGTCTTCTTTTTTTTTTTTTTATTTTACATAGATGAACTTTTCCTTTAAGACTATGTGATAAAACAAGTGGTAAAATTACAGTCATTGACAGACAAACTCCCCACTCTTGTGGCAACAGATACACTCAAACATGCTATGTATAGTACTGTATGTATTTTATTTCTTCCCAGAGTTGTTCTTCAGTCTTTACATGGGTTTTGGAGGAGGTCGTGGGGCAGCACCCGCAGGTCTAAATCTGGGTGGGGGTGTCCTATCCTTCCGAGCTTCCCGAGAACGATTCCTGACCACCTTGCTGTGAATGGCACAACTCACACAATAATGAAGTTTCACATACAGCTTGGGAAGAACATAGGCGTCGAACACGCTTGCTTCCGATATGTCCCTGACGGCTGCGGCCTCCACTATGTTTCGAATGACGAACTTCTTAATGGCCTTGTCCTTGGGCACGCATCGGGCGCAGTTGGTGCAGCGAATAGGCTGCACGTGGCCGCAGCCCTTTTTGGCACGACCATTATTCCTCCTTTTCTTGGTCATCTTGGAAGCAAGTTCGCGAGAGAGCTTTTAGGGTCTTCTTATGCTGGATAAAGGAAATAAGTAAGTAAGCCCATAGCTTATAATAGAGATCCTTTCAGGGGTCCCGGTGGTGGCGCAGTGGGTTAAGCAACGCGCTATGAAGCAAACCGCAGCAACTGCAGCACGAGTTCGATCCCTGCTGCCGGCCAGGAAGGGGACCCACATGGCTCAGCAGACCTCTCCTGTCTCGCCTGCTGCTGCCCTCAGTGCGTTTCAGTAGATCTGCCTGTTCTGTTCCCCACTATGTCTCTGGTGAATCCTCTTACCCCCGTGACTCTGGTCTGTACCCCAGCTCTTGTATGCATAAATAAATCAATCTTTAAAAAATAGACATCTTCTCAGAAAAAGAAAATTTCCTTTCTGGTAACTTACTGTCCTTTTGTGATCATGTGGGCACCATAAACTGCTATGGTGATCCATTCCTGTGTAGCAAATGACCCCAAAACTTAATGGGTCAAAACCACAAAAGTCTTTTTACTAAACTACCTATCATGGTCTTGGGGGTCAACTATGTACCCACTGGCTGGGCACTTCTTGCTCAAGGTCTCTTTGATGGTTGCTGCCAGCTGATGGGTGGGACTGACACCATCTCAGAGTCTCCTCCCTCTCAGAGTCGCGTGCGTCTCAGCCATGACCATAGTCGCCAGCTGTCACTGAGCAAGGACTGTCCATTGGAGCATCTAGTGTGACCTTTGCCTGTGATCTGAATGTAGCACTTGCATTTCTCCAATTCTGTATTCCCAACAGAAAGCTCTTCAGAGGTGTGGGTGGACTGAAATTTACTGAGCTAGGTTTATTAATTTATTTTTAATGAAATGTTTATTGCTTTACAATACTACATGAGTTCTGGGAGTATAGCTTCACATCATTATCTGTGTATTTACCTCAGTGCCCTCACCACCAAAGTTCTATGCTGGTAACACTTTCCAACTGATACCCCTCACCCATTCCTGTCACCTCTCTTTGACCCCATAATTACCATATTTTTCTCAGAGTCTAGGTGTTATTTTTGTTGTGCTTTATTAGCTCATTTGGCTTTCTTTATTTTCCACATATGAGTGAACCATCTGGTGATTCTCTTTCACTTTCTGACTTATCTCACTTAGTATATTCACAAAAGACAATATTTCATCTTTTTTTTTAAGAAAAAATAGCTCAATGATATTCCATTGAACGCATGTACCACAACTTCTTTGTCTAGTTCTCCGTTGTTGAGCATTTATGTTCTTTCTGGTCTTGACTAGAACATAGGGGTGCTAATATATTTTTGAATTAAAGTCTTCAGGTTCTTCAGATAGGTACGTAGGAGTAGAATTGCTGGACTATGTGGCATTTTTAGTTTTAGATTTTCAAGAACCTCCATAAAGTAAATTATCATTTTCTATGATTGACTTTGGTGATCAAATACATTCAAGTGCACCATAGCCACAAGTCCTCCCAGATGCAAACTGTGGGAACACAGATTCCACCTTTTTTTAAAAAAAAATTAGATTTATTTAATTATATTTGACATCATTTGTAGTCCCCAGGGAGTTCCCACCACCATTTCACCCGTACACCATCACCTCAGTCCCTTGTGCTCTTTATGCCCTCATCCCCATCTTTGCCCTCCCTTCTCTCCCAACCATGATCCCTTTGGTTTATCTTTGACCTTTTGATCTTGTTGAGTTTTTTGTTTGTTTGCTTGTTTTTGGCTGTAATTGCCCATTTCCTTGAGCTACTTTTTTTTGTTCTTGTTGTAGTTGTTCTTTCACAGTCCTCCTAAAAGTGAAGCCATCCAATATTTTTCTCTTGCCTTCTGACTTGTTTCAGAGTATAATTCCTTCTAGCTCTACCCATGTTCCTATAAATGGCCCTAGTTTATCATTTTCAATTGCTGAATAGTATTCCTTTGTGTGTATATACCACATCTTCTTGATCCAGTCATCTACTTTTGGGCATTTGGGTTGTTTCCCTCCTTTGACATGTGCAATGCAAACACTTTCCAAGAAGACCTTGCAGGAAGCGATACTTCATCAGCCCTTGATGGACAATACAATCTGCCATGTGGGCATCTCGTGACAAAGTTTCAGCAGAATAACAGCACAGCCTGATGTTCTCCAGTAGCTCCCACTGGGCAGGGCATGTGTGGCTGGGACAAAGTCTCTTCCTGACTCTGGCCCTATTCTTTTGTCAACTAAGGTTTTCCATATTCCTTGATACTTGCTATTCCTTTGAAATTCTGTCCTGGTCTTGCTTGATGGAGTCACTGCTGAGAACTAAACTGAAGAGAGGAGAAGTGTGAAAAGCATTGCATCCAGAGTTTGTTTCCTGGGAGGTCTATTATTTAATTGTGTGACTTTGAACAAGCTCTGAAATCCCTATGCTTCAGTTGCTCTCTTTGAGAATCAGGGAAAAAAATTGTACTTCTGTTATAAGACTGCTGTACAGAGTAAATGAGATGCAATGGAATAGGGCACTTGGGATGTAGCAAGCTCAATAAATATGCCTTTTATTACCCTATATATCAGCTGATGGAATGTTTAAATTTGAGTCTTTTACTGACTCTTATGCTCCAAGTTTTTAAATTGTGTGCTATGGTCTATGCACCATCAAAATATAAGTATTTAAACATACATAATTTTCATATATGTAGCATAGTGCTTACATGATATACTCTCAACTAGAAATTAAATGGGGTCAGATATAATACATAGGAATTCTTACATTGTATTCTATGCTACAGTGAATCCTCTGCTTTCCTCCTTCAATTTGAAGTCCATGGCCTTAAAAATAGATTTTCTAAAGTTGTAGAAGAGTATCCATACCATACTGTATATATATACATATATCTCCAGCGAGAGAGAGATGCTTTTGCTTTTCCCTTTATATTATTCTATACTGTTTAAATGTTTTAGAGTAATAAATTCTTATTGTTCTTAACATAAAGAAATAGTGCAGAAGGTTACTTTGGCCTCATTATCCAGACCTCACTCTTTGTAAGTTTAAATGCTCTATTTCTTTACCAGTGGATTTGTTCTATGGAAACATACATTGGGGAAACTTGGAAATGCCATTATTTCCTTAACTATGTTTTGAATAAGGAAACAACTGCTTTCTGAAAGGTCCTTTCCCTCTGGACACTTTGGATATAAGAATTTATAGACTTCTGTGGTTGGAGGAGGAAAAAAATTCTCCTGCATCTAGCTTTCCTTGGAAGATCCTCCCACTTACTGAAAAGCTCGTCCTCTGTAGCTGTGTATCTTTCTTCCTAGAAACTTCTTTGCTGGGAAGGAAATTCATTTCCTGAGCCAATATTCCTGAGTCACCAGGCTGGTGGCTTTCTTTGCTTGGTGTGTAATTTTCTCATGTGCATGGTCCATGTATGATGGACACACACATAAGGGTTCCATTGCCTTCTCTGCTCCTTGGACCCACCTCTGTGTCACAGTTACTAGAAAAGACAGTGTGAAGGTTCTGGTCTGGGATAACCATGGCAAGAAGAGGAAGCATTATATAACCATATGCACTGCCAAGCCGGAGGAGCCTGCGGTCCTGACTATGATGGCCAGCACTGTGCTTATTCATAAGTCCTGGCTAAATGACAAGAAAATTATGGTTCCTTGATGGCCACACCCTTTCAGTCCATACCATCTCCACTGTGGCAGAAAAATCCTCCCAATATCATGTATTTCTGTGTATATGTGCCTCTTTATTTTTACCAGTTATAGATGCATACTCTGTAGTGTCATTTAGTAGACAGACTTGCTTTAAGCCTTGCAATTAAAAAATATTTCTTCATAAAATCCACCTGTAGGTTAATTGGACCTAAATTGGTTATTTTAAAATACAAATGCCCTGCTAGGCAGTAAGTCTCATTCATCCTTCAGTGAGAATTATTTAATGAAATAATATATGCATATGTTACTGTGTAGACTGAGGGGTACCTCAGGGTCCCCAGACCAGTATGCTCTAAAGAGTTTCTGTCGTGCTGCATAAATAGGATATAGACATAGGACATAGAAAAAGAAGAGAAGATAGGATAATAGTTTTCTAGTAAAGCACCCAAAGTTACCCATCCCCTTGGGTAACTTTTTCCCTGGGCTATGGCTTGTGACTGACAATGCCTCCCTAAGACCACAGCTTTCATCTGGCTCTAGGAACTGCTGCCTCCAGTCCTTACCTGTTGTTATTGTCTACTTAATTTCCCTTGTTGATTTCCCTTAACTCTGACCAGATACCTGTACATCATCCCTTTGTCAAATGTTCTGCAGTCGCCCCTTTTAAGTGTGCCATTTATATTTGGACTGGACCCTGACTGCTTCAGTAACATCACTAGGAATGGCTTCAAAAAACAGACCTCCAAAATGGACATGAGAATTGTATTGAATGGTAGGCAGTAAAAGTGATCTCCCCAAGATAGCCATTCTGATCTTTGGAACCTGTGAATATATTCCACAGTGAAGGGGAGTTAAGACTGCAGACGGAATTGAGGTTGTAAATCATCTGACCTAAAGATAAGGGGATTATCCTGGGTTGCCTGAATGGGTCCAATATAACACAAGAATCGCTAAAGGTGGAAGAGGAGGCAGAGAGTTAATGTCAGAGTTTGTGATTGTGAGAAAATTGACCAACCATTGCTGACTTTGACATGGAACGATACCTTGAGCCATGGAATGCAAGCTGCCTCAAGAGGTGGAAAATTCAGGGCCCTCCCTGGTGGCGCAGTGGGTTAAGCAACATACTATGAAGCAAACTGCAGTCACTGCAGCACGAGTTTGATCCCTGCCTACGGCTGGGGGTGGGGGGTGGTGACCCACATGGCACAGCAGACCTCTCCTGCCTCGCCCGCTGCTCCCTCAGTGGTGTATTTTGGTTGATCTGCCTGTGCCATTCCCCACTCTGTCTGGTGGATTCTCTCACCCCCCCCCCCGCACTTCTGGCCTGTACCCCCCATGCTTGTATGCATAAATAAATAAATCTTTAGAAAAAAAAAAAAAGAGGTGGAAAAGTCAAGGAAACAGATTTTCCAGGCTCTCCCTGGAGCTTCCAATTCAGTCCTACAACACCAAGGTTCTAGTCCAGTGAGACCTATCTCAGATTTTTCACCCACAAAGTTATAAGATAATAAATGTATATAGTTTTGAGCCAGTGTGTTTGTAGTAATTTTTTCCAGAAACCATAGAAAATTGAAATCAGTTGTAACATTGTTGATGAGAACATAGAACCCTCTTGATGTAGGAAAATAAAATGTATACAACCCATAGCACATTATTCAAATTATTCCTAACAACAAAGATTGGAATGCAGAGCAGGCAGAGGGTAAGGTGTTGAAAGATCAAATAGTTCTGGACCTTAGTTTCTATGGTAAAGATAGTGATTGTGATGTGAGTTGATGGTTCCTGTCAGTCCTAAATAATGTAGACAGATGAAAGTACTAATTAAAGCTTTAAAGGTCTTGTCAGGGCATAAGTAGAAAATTAGACAACCTTTCTGGCAGCTTTAAAAACATTGCTTTCCCCTGTTTGACAATTTAGACTCAGTGAGGAACAAGCCAGGGTCAGGCAGTCCCAGCATCAGTGTCTGATTGTTAAGGACACAGGAGGGAGTGGGAAGTTGAGACATGGAATGACACAGCTGAGAACTTAGAATCTCCAAATTGTCTTAAAATGTTTTACACATAAACACCTCAATCCAGCAGAGGGGCTTGGGCATGAAATGAAGGATGTTTTGCTCAGAATTTGGTCTTCATGATCAGTCTCAGAGACAGGGCTGTGAAGTTAAGTTTAGTGTTGTTTCTTTTTTCCACTTTGCTTTCCTTGTACCTTATATAAAAAGCACTGGAAGTGGCTAACAGTTGGGGGTTTGGTGAGATTTTGACTGAATTCATGTTCTCGTCAATGAAATGGTCACTGTGGGTCTTCCATGTTGAAGACACAAGCGTCTCAATCAGATTAAAGGAAGATGAGGTGAGTTGTGTCTCCTCCCTCTACCTGCTTTGTTGTCCCGAGAAGCTGACATTTCTGAACCACACTGACCAGGCTCCTTGTCCTCTGACTTTCAGTTAGGTTTGGCCAATTTTTTTTTTTAAAGATTTATTTATTTATGCATATATAAGCACTGGGGTACAGGCCAGAGGTGTGGGGGTGGTGGTGAGAGGATTCACCACAGAGAGTGGGGAGCAGAACAGGCAGATCAACCGAAGTACACTGCTGAGGGGAGCAGTGGGTGAGGCAGGAGAGGTCTGCCTGTGCCATGTGGGTCCCCTCCCTGGCCGGCAGCAGGGATCAAACTCGTGCTGCAGTGGCTGCGGTTTGCTTCAAAGTGTGTTGCTTAATCCACTGTGCCACCAGGGAGGCCCCAGGTTTGGCCAATTTGAGATTAGAGGGTGAGCAGAGAAGGAAAGGGCAGGGTATGAATTTCCATTGTTGCCTTCTAGTTGGGCCACAGCTGACCAAGTCTGCCACAGCTTTGATGTTAGAGACACAGCTAGAGGGCCCAGCCTACATTGGCAGCGCTCATCTACAGCTTGCTGCTCTTTCTAGCCCTGGGGCCGCTGTTTCCCTTAACCCTACGCCTTTCCAGATAGTCTCTTCATTTATATTCAAACATCTCTTTTTTCTTGCCAGAACCCTGACTGTTACCATCATCATGTCATCATCCTTATCCTCATCCTCATCATCACCATCATCATCAATACTTATAGAACACTTGTTATATTCCAGGCATTGTGATGCACCTTACATGCATTATTTCATCCTTATCATAACTCTATGAGGTAGATGGCTATTATTATGCCATTTTAGCATGCAGGAAATTGACATTTAGGAATTGGTAGAAAGCTTTTCCAGCTAATAAGTGATTGAGACAAGATTTAAACCCAGTCTGTGGAATTTTATGGCACATACAGTAAATATAGAATCTGTGTTTTGAAGTCAGAGATACTCAATTAAATTTATCAAGTTATAGTCTAAGTCAAAACATTTAATCCCTCTGAGTTTAGGATTTCTTATTTCTGAAATGAGAACTGCATTACCTCTACCACATAGAGTTCTTTGTTTTCAAGCAACAGAATCAACACTGGCCAATTAAAGGCTAAGAATCAGAAAATTCTAAAGGACCCAGGCAGCAGCAGCTAATGAAGGCATTCTCCAAGACTTCCATGATGTCAGCTGCAGCCACTTTCCATCCATAGCTTACTGGACTTAGGACTCAGGTTCCCCCGAGAGGGTGTCTATCTGGCTGTACTTGTGTTACTTGTCCATAGTGTTAACTAGGTAGGATAGAGTCCCAAGTCTACATCCTGTTATGAAGAATCAATGTCTCTTGGAAAAATAAGTGTAATTTTTTAAAAAAAATTTATTTATTTATGCATACAAGATGGGGTACAGGCCAGAGTCGTGGGAGGTGAGAGGATTCACCAGAGAGAGTGGGGAGCAGAACAGGCAGATCAATTGAAATACACTGCTGAGGGGAGCAGCGGATGAGGCAGGAGAGGTCTGCTGCGCCATGTGGGTCCCCTCCCTGACCGGCAGCAGGGATCAAACTCGTGCTGTAGTGGCTGCAGTTTGCTTCATAGTACATTGCTTACCCCACTGTGCCAGCAGAGAGGCCCCAAAAATCAGTGTAATTTTACCTGAAAATGGGGAAAGGGATGCTGTGAAGACAACAAACAAACCCTACAAGACCTGTTTCCATGCAGGCTGCAAGAAGCAATAGAGAAAACTGAGGCAAAGCACTTGACATAGGGATCAGGGTTTTCTCTTTCTTCTTGCCAGAGTATTCAGAAAAATAGAAAGGAGTTTAAATGTAGTGAAAAAATGGTGGCTAAGGGACTTTATCTTCTACCAGCTGTATTAGTGGTTGGCCTTCTGGCAGAGTCTCTCACAAGTCTTTTTCCTGGTGTTCCTCAAGTCCTTCCCAACGACTCTCAACCCCACTCCACAATACCTCTGCTTTTATAGACTTTGCCCTACTGGCTATACGCTTCGTGCAACTGTCTGTCCATGTGCTTCCTCTCTCTCATCTGATTCATTCAGGACCTTGTTTTTCTCCAAAGTTGAGAAAAACATCAAACGTAGAACAGTTGAAAAAAATCAGATTGTGAATAACCATATATACACCACCTAGATTCCACCATTAATTGTTTTTTTGTGGCAATACCATGCATCTGTCCACTTGTCTATATACGCACTAAGTCCCTGTTGAACAACAGTGTACCTTAATGGGTTTATATAGGATCTGTTTTTTTTTACAATGAATATCTTTTTTTTTAAGATTTATTTACTTATACTTAGAGCTTAGATTTATTTATTACTTATACTTAGAGCTGGGGTACATGCCAGAGTCCAGGGCAGTGAGAGGATTCACCAGAGACAGAGCCAGGAGCAGAACAGACAGACTGACTGAAACACACTGCTGAGGGGAGCTGTGGGCGAGGCAGGAGAGGGCTGCTGCGCCATGTGGGTCCCTTCCCTGGCCAGGGGCAGGGATCGAACTCATGCTGCAGTGGCTGCGGTTTGCTTCACAGTGTGTTGCTTAATCCACTGTGCCACCAGGGAGACTGAACATAATCTTTAATAAAACATTAACAAAGAACCAACTAAGAGAATCTCAGCAACTCCTGGGTTTGAACCAATCTCTTTTGGTTATTGCTTTGAATAGAAGTTTTTAAAGCATTTGTTTCTCACAGAAAGTAGCCATCTGTTCTTTATGACAGGTTTCTTGACTCCTATCATTTCTAATTAGTCTCTAAAATAGAATTTTTAGAGAACTGCTTTGGGAATCATGGGAAAGAGTTCCTAGGAAAAATTGATGAACTGAAGTGGGCCAAAACTGGAAAAATATGTGGATGGAACATTTCCCCTATAGTATAATAATAATAATGATAACAATAATACATTTTGAAAAATATCCAAAATCTGTCTCACAAGAAGATTGTCACATCTGATCACCAAATCCTGGAAATGTCTAAGATTCCCAATCTGGGGAATGAGATAAACATCTCAACTCCTAAGGGCTACTTGAATACCAGGATGATTTACACAACCCAGCTTGCATTCCCTTCTTATTGACTAGATGCCACTGTGAGATATGTGATTCTGGTTCAAGTCCCTGAGCTCAAGATTCAAACATCTGGCTTCCTGTTGACTCTCTTCCTTGTGGAAAGAGGGTTTTGAGCCAGTGTTGCTCAAATTTTAGGTGCAAAGGCAATGAAGTGGAAGAACCAGAATAGCCATTTTTGAAGTATAGACCAAAATCAGTTTATATTCAACTCTAAAATATAGTGCCTGTGTCCTTGGTGCAATTTGTCTATGTTTTGGTATGAAGTTTCATTTCTGCATTACCTCTTGATGGGTTAGTAGCAATGGCAAAGTGTGTTTGAGGAGAGCAGGGAAGTTGGAGTTAACACTTGGCTAGGGGAAAAACTGTTGAAAAATAAAGATACTGAGAAATAATCCTACCCAGAAGGGAGAGGAGGTCTAATCTCTACTGTAATGAACATTGGGACATAAAAAAATCTCTATGTGTTAGAGAAGTGAAGGTGAAAAGTAGTAACTAGGTAAGAGAATTGTAAGCATCACCTACATAAGTGAAACAGACTCAAGAAATTCCTGAGTTCTACTCATCTCTGAGTTCACCTGGCAAATTCTCAAGCAGCCAAGCATGATGTGATAAGGCTTGGCCTGGGGTGATAGGATATACAAAAACAAAAAAGAGATGAATACAAGGGGCAGGTGGAATACTGAAGGAGAAGTGATTTGATCCACAGCTCGAGGGATGGGCTGTCATTTGCTAAGTTAATCAGCACAATCCATCACCCAAACTACAGCCACTGTTTCAGAGGTGATCACATGAACCTTTACTGAAAAGCTTAGAAAAAATAGCATTCTTTCCCGGTTGGTGTGTTCTGTGGATGTGATCCTTGGAAGTGGGCACTATGTTGGCACCATGAAGGAAGAGAACCCCATGGTGCAGCTTACCCAAGGGACGCAGAGTAACTGGACACTGGACACTGGACACTGAGACACTGACTCAACCTCCTCTGGAGTTCAAACAACCCCTGAATTAACGCATCTAACTGTGTCATTACATAGCTACAAGTTAATAATAGTGTTGGTGTAGTGCCGAAGGCACCACTAGCACGGTCTTACGCCATTATAAAAGATAATCTACCATGTTCTCTGGCATGTAGATAATGACCAATTAAAAAATAGGATGGAGAGGAAAATATTTCGCCCAAAGATGTTATTGCTAAACAACCAGGTTAGAAGTCAAGATTAGACTTATGTTTTGGATGAACCTAGAGGCTATTATGCTGTGTGAAATTTGTCCAGCAGAGAAAAACACACACTGTAGATTTCACTTATATGTGGTGTACACAGAAACCAAGAAAATTACCTAAATAAGATAAAAATACATGTTTGGACCACAAGATCAAATCAGCAGTGACCAGAAGGAAGGAGTGGAGGGTACAGGGCTGTCAGAAAAGGGGAGTACAGAGTACGGTGAAAGCTGGACCTGGACTTGTTGTAGAAAACTTGATAGAGTATATACAGACCTTGATTTGTGACACACACCTGGAACTTACATAATGTTACAATGCAGTGTACTTTGATAAAAAATAAAAGATATTACTTGTTGGCTTTAGCAGAGTGCTGGTGGGGGTGGGTGGGGGCAGCTGTAGCTCTGAGGGGAAAGAGAGAATTGAAGGAAAAAGGTCATATGGTTGTTTTCTCCTGTTCACCATCTGTGACAGAGATAAAGCACCTGAGGAGATGGAAAAAGTGATCAGGAAACAGATTATTTCCATTTTCTCAGTTCTTCAAATTCTCTCTATTCCTAAGTCATTCACTCATAAGAGGGGGAAATAGTTTATTTTATTATTTCTCAGGGCAGAAGGAACTACCTAACAGGAAAAATAATAGTTGATAATGGAGTGTCATAGCTCAGTTCTGATACTGACTTTTGGAAGCAACATTCTACCCCCAAATAACCCTTCCTACTGTTGGTAACTGTGCTCCGCCCCCCCACCTTCCAGAGTGGGGATAATGAAACCAACATAGTCTAATTGAGGTACTTGAAAAATCTGCCTATCTGGAGTATATGAGAAATGCTCAGGTACTAGCTGGTAAAGAGAAGAGATGATATCCTAGAAGGAATAAAAATTGCCTTTCCTTCGTCTTCATTTCCAGGATTTGTGTGCAAGGCAAGTGTATGAGTTGTTAATGACCAACACCCAGGGACACTTTCCAGAGGACCCTAAGCAAATTTCAGAGAAAACAAGACATCATTCTGATTAATAAATGAGGTCATAAAGTGAATAAACCAATTTCCAAACTACCATTGCATGTGGGAAAATTATTTTTTATATATATTAAATGCATTAACTTTTATGGCAGCTGCTTTCCTTCTGAGAGCAACAGCTTCTCCATTTATCAAGGTGGTTGCTTCCACACATGTGTATTGTTTTATTGGGAGCCAGCGAGTTAATAAATATGGTGCAAATTAAAAACAGTGGCTCACCTTTGGAGAGGAATAAACGAGATGGGTGGGGTTATTAAAGAAAAGAAGCAGCTTACTCAATGCCTGCGTACTGTGGAGCTCCAAAGAGGTCTGAGTATAAACAACAGAAAGGTCAGGGACTAGCCATCAGTAAATATCTGGTGACCTCCAGGGCTTAACCCAGGAGAACATGAGTCAAGACTATCACTGAGGGGAGGGAGAGGGTTGAGGGAAGATGGGAACACGAGGGACTGAGGTGATGGTGCACTGGTGAGATGGTGATGGGGAATACATGGGGATTACAATTAATGGCAAGTATATGTAAATTTTAAAATATTTTAATAAAAAAAAGAAAGGAAAAAAAAAGACTATCACTGAAGTAATTTATGCATAAAGTATATAAAGAAGTAAATGAGAGAGTCTCAGCCCTCCAGAGATTTGCTGTCTATTTAGGAAGACAGATTATACACATAGAAAGATGGTACAGCATGCCCAATGTCCACACCAAATGTTACATAGAGCCCTGACTTTGCAGGAGCTCAGAGGATCGCTATGGGCTTGGGTAGCTGGGAAAAGAAAAGGGGTTTAAGCTGGGCTTTGCAGGGAGTGTAAGACTGAACGATCAGACAGGTAAAAGTGGGTACGAAGTGCTAGGGTTCCTGAACCCAATTTCATTGTGAGTGTCTGTGGGTGGGCTTCCATGACCCAACAAAGACTTCTTAGAGGCCAGCAGGAGATCTGAGATTCAACTCAGTTCTGACACGGGTTAAGGGTTTAGTTTACTAAGATCAACTTCTACTATAGGCATTTGCCTGTCTTTCTGACTGACTATAGATCAGAGACTCCCAGGACACCCTCTTACAGTTTGATTAATCTGCTAGAACGACTTACAGAACTCTTGAAACTCACTTATTCATGGGATAACCAATTTATTAAAAAGGATGCAACTCAGGAATAGCCAGATGCAGAAGGGCACGATATGGAAAAGGTACAGAGCTTCCTTGCCCTCTACCGGCTCTTGACCCAGAACTTGTGTTCACCCCCTGGAAGCTTTCCAAAGCCACCTCTTCTTGGATTTTTATGGAGGTTTTATTACACACGCATGCCCAATTAGCTCATTGGCCATTGCCAATTAACAACCTCTAGCCCCTCCCCTCCTGAAATCAGGGACATAAAGATCAATTCGTGTTGGTTTCTCTGGCAACCAGGTCTTGTCCTCAAGTGGGTTTCAAAAGTTACCTTCATTGGACGAAGAAGATTTCCTTAATATCAGGAAATTTCAGGGATTTTGGGAACTATGAGCCAGGACCTGTGAATGAGGCCCAAATATATATATGAGAAATATATTTTTGTCATTTAAATGATTTATAAAAATATAAATCACAATATTGCAGACAAGACTTCAGAGAGGTGGCAGGAAGATAAACGAGATGGTCTCTGTAGATCCTGGGGTTTCTATGGACTCCATGAATACTCACAAATTATTCCTTCATTTCTTTCAAACAACTATGTTGTGTATAAAGGAAGATGATTTGAACATAAAAAAAGAAGACAAAGTGTCAAAGAGGTCTTCTAGAAATTCTGAAAGAGAACAGTTCTATTTCAGTGCTGTCTTTCTATTGCTTAGATGTGTGCACTTGCTATCTCAAAGCAGAGGATATGACAAAAAGTAAAATCTAGGCTCTCTAATTGTGAAATCTGAGTTAAAACACAATTGCTGTTCATCCCCCAAACTGAAGAATACCAATAACATCTGAGACCAGAATTCATTCCAGGTACGCTTTAAAGTATTTTTAAAAAAAATTTCTGGACATCTACTTAGGAGATTTCAAATCAGAAGTTCCTTTGAGGAATTAGTCATTATGTACCAGGACAAATGCATCCCCATATCTCTATAGTCATCTGCTATATTGCCAACATAGACCTTGACATCATTGCATAGACTGAAGAGGAAAAAATGATAATATGGGAATGATGATAACATCTTCTGTAAGTGTCAAAGACTCTGGTGATCTTTCTGGAACCACTGCATGGTTTCCATCTTCTTAATGAGCAACACCTCTTTAGGAAGGAAGTAGTTGGTGTCATCTGGACTGTAGAGTCCTAGTAAAGATGAGTTCAACATCAAATCCCTTTTAAGATAATAGTCTTGAAATATACAAGTCATGTGTACAATGCAGAAGTTGTCATCTTTTCCATTTCTTCCCTCAGCCCTAGAGCAATCTCTGCTAACCACCATCTTGGAGAACAGCATGACCTAAGCCAGCATCTAGCCTCCCATGTTCATTTCCTCACTGCATTCCTGCTTTCTCTCATATCTACTACCTTAATATTTTTCTTATGTGTCCATTGCACCCGATCCCAATTGCTCTGGCAATTATTGAGGGTCTACTACTGCTCATCTGGAATATTACAATATGTTGCTTTGCTCTCCTAGAACCTATTCTCCATAAAGAATCAGGAATTATCTCTCAAAAAAACATAATTCTTTTCATCCTAGGGGTTACTAACCTCGTTTAAATATTCTCTGCTTCTAAGACAGCTTTCAAACAATTCAGCTGGCATAGAAAAGTCTTGATGATCTGACCCCCTGCCTAGCTCAGGAGGCCTTAACTGTTATCACGTCCTTCATGTCTTACCTTTAGTCCAGCCATGCAAAATTGTTTTGATGATCCCTGAATACACCCCACTCCTTCTTCCTTCTATACTTTGTTCCAGCTGCTTTTGTATGGAATATTCTCTTAGGTTGCCATGTCTACCTAACCAACAAAGCTTACCTTTGAAGGCTCAGCTCAAGAATTATCTATGAAGTTTTTTTCTGTCTGCTCCCTTGAGAGGAGTGATTTCTAATTCAGCTCTCTCTCTTCAATACTGTCTTCTGGCATCACATATACATACCTACTGTGCTTTCTGGTTTCCAAATCTGTTTTCCCTTTTAGGGAAACGACATGGGATGATACTGTGTTCATTCTCGTATTGTCTTTATATTTGTATTGCAAATGGTTCCATGTTAGACTCTGCCAAAAGGAGCGATAGAAAGAAGTAGCAAGATGGGAGGAAATAAAAGGAGACTTCCTCCTTCCTGTTTGCTGTTTTTTGGCATCTTGTCAGCTTCCTGTTTCCATGAGTAGATTTCCGCAGTGTTTTTTCATCCCTTGCAGTAGGAGCTGAATTCAGTTTGCAATTTCTCCGAGCAGAATCAGCATGGGCCAGAACCTCTCTAAGATGCCTGGGTTCCAGCCCCTAGGGGTCCTAATTCCAGGCTTGTATGTTTTAATAATTCCAACTTCTTTCCCTGTTTTCCAAATCTTGGTGCAACTTCTGGTAGTTGCTACCTCCACAGTACAATGGTTCTTTTTTTTTTTTTTAAACATTTTTAGTTACCTAATTAGCAACTGTATTTGGTTAACAATTCTTTATATTAAAATTTTTAAATAATTGGTGTGTGTAAGCACCCTGGCTGATACAATTACTGAACCAAAGCAATTCATTGGCATTGGCACGAGGGTGTCTAATTCTGATTTCTTCTCAGTAAAAATACTGATAGATTAAGAGATATTTTACAAACTGAATTTGTTCTATTCTAGCAGGTAATTTTACTTATTACACCTTACTTTCTAGGTTCTAAATTTGGCATCATCACCTTTAAGAACTCCTGGCTAAGTTGGGCCTGTAGGATTTAGACCAAAATCTTTGTGACTATTCTTACCCTAGACCAACTACGCTCTTCCTTTTCATTCCAAGGTGAGGCCGGAGTGAAAAGCTGCCGATCATACTCTCCACTGGTTTGCTTGTCATTTTCAGCCCTTTTCTCTCCAAAGAGAGCAGCAGCATTTCAGCTGTTTTGGGAATCCTCAATAGATAGTAAATGTTATATAAACAAGCTAATGAAGAAATGAAGTGAATCATGAGACAAAGGGAAAACTCATTTACTTTATCATTGTTGGTTAAGTGGAAATCCTTGGGCACAGAAGCAATTGATAAGTATTGTTAATTGATCACACATCAGTATAAATCACCATGTCAGTTTCTCCTGAGCATTTCTGTTTTGCTGTTGTTAATTGGATCTAGATTTCCTTTCAGAAACATCATTTTGGTTTCCATTAATGGTGACAGAGGCAAGTCAGCAGGACAAGCATGAGTTTGGGGTCAGAAAAACCTAAGTGTAAATTCTGAGTCACCCTACTTGAACTGCGTGACCTTGGGGAAGTTAGTTAATCTCTAACACCCTGAAAAATCCTCATCTGTAAATTGGTGCTGTAAGGTCAATAAACATTTATTATTTATCAGATCTTTTCTAAGTGTCATGTTTGTATTAACTAGTTTATTCCTTACAATTCTATGAAGTATTTATGTTCGTTATCTCCATTTTACGGATAAATCTCAGACAGATGAAATTACTTGTTTAGGATCACCAGCTAGGAGTTGTTGGGGTCCAGCTGGGCATGCATGCAGTCTGCCTCTAGAGCACAGCTTCCTAACCATGTGTGCTGCCCTCACTTTCTTTTCCCAACACCAGGAATGTCACTCAAAGAGTTAATGGGTGGTGAGGCCATGGCCCATACATGCCACAGAATGGTGCTATTCTGGTGCTCTGGAAGGGAATTTGGAAAGTGATTGGACTCGGTAGCTTAGCTTCAGATCAGAACTGGCATCACAGCAACCTGGCTAGTATGGACTGTTATTTTTGTTATGACCAATTGGTAAAACCTCTGCCTCAAATAGTAGCAGAACGTTTCCCTGTCATCCTTAGCAGTAGCCTTGGTGAAAAGTAATTGGTTCTGAAGTGTTATTCTGGGTTCTGTTGCTAAGGAAAGGTGATGTAGTCAGATAAAAGGCATGAGATGAAAGTTGAACCACATAAGGAAGCTTCCAGCCAGCATCTAAAATAGCACACAAGATCCTTTACACTGCTTTAGTTTCCTTCCTAGTGCCTGTCGTTACCTGACATTAGATATTTGTTTATGTGTTGCCTGTCTTCCCACAAGAATAAAGGCTCTAAGGACCCAGAACTTTATCTATTTGATTCCTTGCTACAGGTTCTTTGCCTAAAATTCTCTTGCTCAGAGTGGGTTCTCAGTAATGTTTGTTGAAGAACAATGGACAATGTCATCAGTAGCAGTTTTCCAGCAAATACAAAGACTCTTTATATGCTATTGTTCATACTCATTTCTAATAAGATTTAATCTTAAAATGTATCTAAAAGAAAGAATGTACAGATACAGGGAAAGATGAGAACTTGTACTTCTTTTAGTGCTTGAGTATAGAAGGCAGTTCCAGACCTGTGCCAGGTAAGAACTCTCTGAGGATACATTTGGGGCTAGATCTAAATGACATATGGAGGCAGTGTTGCTGTTAGCATATTGGATTAGGCTCAGTTTGAGTATTTTTTTTCAGAATTTTGTGTAAGGATGGCCTCCCTTGTGGCACAAGGGGTTGAGTACTGCACTGTGGGGCACTCACAGCGTGAGTTCGATCCCTGGCCAGAGAGGGGACCCACATGGCGCAGCAGACCTTTCCTGCCTTGCCCACTGCTCCCTTCAGCCGTGTATTTCAGTCAATCTGCCTGTTCTGCTCCCCACTCTGTCCCTGGTGAATCCCCTCACCTCTTGCGCCTCTGTTCTGTACCCCAGTTCTTGTATGCATAAATAAATAAATCTTTTTAAAAAATATTTTTAAAATGTGCTGGAATCCTACAGCATGACTAGCACTGTGCCCCAGTTACAGAGCTTCCTGGTTTAGTTCTCTCTGTGAGGACTCCTTGACCTCCTCAATTTAATCACTTCTCCCTGTATTCCACCACTGTACTCCAAAGATTCTTCTATTGCATTGTTTCAATCTGTACTGCTAGACAGGAACTCACTTAGACTTCTGCTTTATTTCCTCTGCCTGACTCTGAGTTTATGAAAAGCATTCTTCATTCATTTCTGTTCTTCAGAGTATAGAGGCTGGCACATAGCAACCACTGAAATACACATCTATCAATACCTAATAGGTATTCATATATTTTTTGTATATGTATGTGCAGTTGACTCTTGGAAAACATGGATTTGAACTGTACAATCCACTTACATGCAGACATTTTTCAATAAATACAGTCAGCTCTCCATACTTGCAGGCTCCATATTTACAACTGAATTGAATCCAAGGGTGGGGAGACCTTAGATACAGAGGCCTGACTATGAGGGACTTCACCATCCTCGGGATGAGGCATCTACAAAGAGAATCTCTCCTGTGTGAGGGTGGGGGTTCCCTTAACCTGAAAGTAATCTCAGGCACAGGCGTTCTCAGCTTTGTTGTGAAGAAAAGAAAGGCTTTGTTAGAAAGTGGTGCTCAGGAGATGTACTGCGGACTAATATAAAATATACTTTCTAGATATGGAGCTCACGGAGAAGAGGTGGCATTTCTAAAAGGTTGAAAATCACTGGCCTAGGAGATGCTATTGCGAACTCTTGCCTAGTTTCTCATTTGCTCTTTTCTAGACTGGTTCATTCTCTTAGGTTAGGGATGTGTTTGGGCTGTTCTTGTAGCCTCACAAAGTCCCCCAGTGGTGAAACACTGTCAGTTGTTAATAAAGGTCTGCTGGGTGGTGGATGAGCACATTCTTATCCCTCTACCTGACAGAGCATAATGACACAAGAAGAGCAGCAAGTCCTCATAGTTATGATGATGATTGTGGATAATTATAGTGCCTGTGTGTCTTAATACCTGCTTGAGACTGTAAGATCAGATATTGCTGAATATAAAAGTGTCATCACCATCATTCATATTTTTAGAGCATGCTTTCTTTACAATAGTCAGTATCTCATCAGATCCTGTATCACAGATAAGATGGGTAATATGATTCTCATTTTAATGAGACATCAGAAGCTCCCAGAAGTTAAGAACGTGCCTAGGGTAACAGACCACTTAAGAGCAGGCAGTGATCCTGCTGGACTCATGGTTTCTGCCTTGACCTTGAATAAGTTTCCCTTCCAGATGCATGCAGAAAGCCCTAAGTAGGTGTCAGGGTTAGGGCTGTGAAGGGCTGTGATTTGTTTCATCATCTGTCAGTATATCCAAGAGTGTGTGGTGCACCCCGCTTCCTCGCCCCCCACCCATTTCAAGGGCTGCAGAAGAGTGAGAAGATGAGCTCCAGCTCAGGGCTGGCAGGAAGGAGCAGCCTTGAAAAGCCAGGGAGCCAGCAAGCCTGGGTGGACGTGGGCAAGATAATCTTGATTCAGTCTCCTATCACAGGCTAGCCTAGCTCTTGACCTCCTTTTGGCTGCCGTGTTCACTCTCTCCGCTGTGGCTGCCACAGCCACACACGGGCCTTGGCTTGGCAATGTGTGCCTCCTAATTAACACGTGAGGCGGCTTCTCACAGCAACACAGAGCACACTGGGGGCTGTCTCTCCTCCAAGTGAAAGGCAAATGACAAGTAAGCTTTGTCTTTCACACGCCATCCAGATCGTGACATGGGCCAGTGGACAATCTAGGTGCCAGTGGTTCTCTCTCTTCGCTGAGAGAGGTGACACATGTCAAGAAAATGAGCTTGCTCTTTGTTTCCAGAGTCTGTTTCTTACCAAGTGTCTGGGAACAGCTACCAGGAGGCTCACTTCATCTGGTGTACAAAGGAGAACTGAGCCAGGGCCATGCCCCATCTCAGCAAGGTCGCTGGATAGTAAAGATTTGTTCTTCCTGGTTTGACCCTGACACCAAATTTACACGGTGGCTTGAGGCAAGTTGCCAAACTCTCAGTTCCTCTGCTTCCTCAGTTGCAAATGAACAGATCTGAAGTATGTTAGTAATTGTGGGGAAGAGTTAATAGAGTGGACTGCGATATACATCAATAAATATTCATCAAAGCTGATGACGATGGTGCTGTGATTATAAAAGTGCCCTGGAAGAAAAACTTGTCAGGTTCTTATGAGTAATTTCCATAAAGTTCAGTTGACTCCCAGGTAATATTACGGAACTGCTACACAGAGAGACTGAGATTTGCAGCTTATTTTCTTAGCTCATCCATTTAGATGGCTAAGGGGATGCCATCAATATTCCCTCCACACTGGAGGAAAGGGTGTCCTCTGCAGGGTGTGTCACTCCCTGCAGCATCAGTGAGGGGACTGTCAGTGTCACCCTCCCATGGGGAGGTCAGAGCACCAGCTCCCTCCCTCTGTGCTTCCCCTGAGCACACATCTCAGGAGCCTCCCACCAGGACTCCAGCAAGCCCCCGAGGCTGAATGTCAGTCTGCAAATTAAGACAGAGCTCTGTTCCCAGAAGAGAAATAAATACAAAACATTCACATTTTTATTTATTTGAAGTGCAAGACCTTTGTCTCCAGTTTTCTTAAAGTTCTTTTTTTTTTCATTTTTTATTTTTTTCTTAAAGTTCTTAATGAAAGTCTATCGTGGCTGAATTTAAACTAGGGAATAATTTCCAAGGCTGAAGTTATTTGCGCATCCAAAAGCTTTTCATTGAGCTCGTCTTCTGCAGGGTAAGCACTTCTCAGCCCTGAAGACATGGGGAGGACTGACGAGAAATGGACAGCCTTGGGCAGGGAGGTACACATTGCAGAGAGGGGAGTCCTGGGGGCTGTGGGAGACAGATGGGGGCTTCTAAATGAGGCTTGAGAGAGATGGGGGTACAGGGACTAGAGTGAAAGTGAGAATTGATGACAAACCCTGATTACAATGGGGTAAATTAGGAGTATAAACTCCCAATTAAGTTGAAAGGGGGAATATTTTTTAGCATATCTAGGAAAGAAAGTGGGTGGGAGGAGAGGTGCTGGAACAACAGGATGCAGGAAGCAACAGCCCAGAGCACCCCAAGGTGGATGGTGAGAGAGGAGAGCAGGAGGTCACAGAGGGAAAAAAAATCCAGAAAGAGTGAGATCAGAAGGCAGCCTGAGAGAATTGACCTAGAGAAGGAGGGGGGGCAGAAATCAGGAGGGTGATACGCCCTAAGTCTTTCTGAGAGATCTTTATGAGATCACCACACTCCCCTCTGGTGTGTTTAGCAGCTGCGTGTTAGTCTCCAAATAAAGTAGAATGTCCTTCAGAGTTCTGAATGGCCCCAGAGAATGGACATGCATCCTTGTAGCATTTAGATGTCCGTCTGAAAAAGCCACCCTGCTCCATCACCCTGGGGATGGTACCTTGCCTCCTAGGGTCATTTGGCGGTGTATGGAAAAGGCATTTTTAAAAAAAAAAGTTTTATTTATCTCTGCATACGAGAACTGGGTACAGAGAAGAGGTATGTGTGTGGGTGGTGGTGAGAGGATTCACCAGAGACAGAGTGGGGAACAGAACAGGCAGACTGACTGAAATACACTGCTGAGGGGAGCAGCAGATGAGGTTGCGCCAGGTGGGTCACCTCCCTGGCCAGGATGGAACTCGTGCTGCTGTGGGTGCGGATGCTTCATAGTGTGTGGCTTAACCCCTGCACCACCAGGTGCAAAAGGGAAAAAAAATGCAAAAGGCATTTTTGATCATCTAGGAGGACAACTAACTTGGGCAAAGCACTACTAGTAACTGGAGGGTAAAGAGTGTTTCAAAATATTCTGCAAAGTCCAGGAGAGACCCACAAGATTTATCTAGCCCCAGATGTTAATAATGTCAAGTTTGAGAAACTGCGCCATGAGCTAAAGCCCTCCAGGTTATAAGTCCTGCTTCACAAACCCCAAGCAGTTCTCCCTAACCTTCTCAGCAATGTCCCATTGCAGTCACCAAGGATGGTCCTTGGCCAAGAGAGACACCTGGGCTGGACAGGGCGGGTGGTGCTTTCTGGCAGGGCCATGAGAAGGTCATTGGAGTGTTTCACTGTTGACTGGACCATGCTGAGATAGAACAGCCAAAGTTTCTTTTTAACAAAAGCATGAGAACCAGGAAAGGGCAAAGACACAGCTCCTGTTAAGGCTATGGGTAAGGCAGTTGACCACAGTACGCCTGACGGCCAGCAGAGGGCAGCTGGGGCATCAGAGCATGGCTGGGAGGATTTCTGCAGCCCACCAAGGAGGCCACTTCAGTGATGAAATACCAGAACAAGGAGTCAAGAGTTCAATGGAATCGAAAGCAGAAAATAGAGAAGGCAGTTTCTCTACTTTCTGACTCTGGGACAAGGATTTCCCATGGTTGAGAGATGACACCATGGAAGAACCAGGAACCACAGGCCAGGATAGGCATGAGGCTCGGAGTGGGAGAGTCCCATGCCAGGTACTGGGTTCACCATAGAGTAGGGGAGTAGGGAGCCTCAGAAATGACTGCAGATGCCAAATGGGCGCTGACAGTGTTGCCTCCTCTTCTTGGCCTCCTCTTTGCTTCTCGCGGGTCCCAGTGTAGCAATCAGAGGACCCTGGGCCGACCGACTGGCAGGGCACACGTGATGCCAGTGCATCTGGAAGAGGTTGACCCAGACTCTGGGGAAGCAGGAACACGCTTTTGGCTGGAAGCAGGCTGTTCTGTGTGCGAGTTCCTGGCAATTTTTCCTAGGCTGGGCCTGCAAACCCAGCATGGCACTCGGCTGTCTTTACAAGTCACTCTATAGGGATTTTTGTTTAGTTGAAATGAAACAACCTAGAGGAGTTAAGATAGATGGGAGGTGGTGGTGGTGGTGGGGGGTCTTTAGGGTTGGCCTGGAAGCCTTCACAGATAATGAACATGAATTCTGATGTCATTAAACGGGGCCACCTTCTAATGGCTATTTTTGTCCTCACTGATGATAGTCACTCATTCTCCAAGTTCATTTCAAGGATGTCTGCAATAGAATCAAATCTGAACATCTCAGACATCTCATTTATTTATGTATCTAGCCAAGTGGGTAATGCCCGGGAATTTGGTCTGGTATAATTGCACCATGCTTATAGGATATGAAACACTGCCCTGTTTTGGAAACCTAATCAAACTACAACACACATTACAAGTGTAGAATATTCTGGTCCATTTGCTATTCTAAAAAATAAAACAAACAAACAACAAAAAAAACACTTTTGGCCTGATATCTATTAGGACAAGAAATATCTCTCTCATACTAAAAAAGTGGGAAAGGAACTGCCAGGCACTGTCCTAAGTACTTTGTTCTGGCATTTAATTCTCAAAACAGTCATTCAAGTTATTATAATGCCATGTCACAGACAAAGAAACCAAACCCCTAAGTTATCATCATGCTTGCCTGACTCTTCTATGTCAGGAACTGACTACTCTGGGGGGGGGGGCGGCAGGGGAGGGATGAGCTGAGATGACACGGTTTCCCTTCATCTGTGGAAGGATACAGGAATCCACACTGACAATTACATACTAGAAACACTCTCAGTGTTGCGGGAAGTGGGAGCTCCTGGGACCTGCCAAAGGAGCCAGGGACAATTTCACAGTGCGGTGGCAACTGCTGACTTTGGAAGGCATAGAGAGTTTCCTCTCCTTCTACCTGCCTGGTGCCCATACTCTTGTACTGATGCATAGCAAAAGCTCCAATTTCCATGGAAACTCTGTGCAGGCTGATTAGAATCTTATTCATAAATTTAAGACAGGGAGAGCTTGGCATTCTCTGATGCAGGCCAGTGTCTGCTTCCTGCTGGGGTAGAGTTCTTTGGCCCATCAGGATCCCCTTAGGGGAGACTCAGGAGGGGATAAAGTGATAAAATAGCTGGATGTCATCACTCTGTCCTCTAATCAGTGGCTGCATTCACAGAAAGAGCATGTGGGCAATTGAGCTCTCTTGCCTGCCCTGAGGAGCTGCACATGGATGGTGGGTCTGCCCCTTGCCTGGTGGCTCTCAGACCAGTGCTGGCCAGTCCACTGGAGACCTGGTGTGAGCTTGCTCACTGGAGTCTATTCCCACTGGGAAGTCAAGGAATAAGCACTTGTGTCAGTGAAGTATTAGGCAGGTCCATAAAGGAAGGACCTCTGAAGATTTCTCCAGGCATCGAACATCAACTAACAGGAAAAGTCAGGGCTGTACAGGAGAAAGATTTCGGTCCTGGTGTTACAGGATAGTGACTGCCCCTGTCACAAGGCTGGCTTACCATTGCATTATTAGCCAAAAGAATATTTGTCACTGCCCATCTCAAGGAGATCAAAGCATGTGTCTCAGCCTACTGGGTTGCTTTAAATAAAAGTCAGTTTATAATCTGTGCTATCACTTTCTTTTTAAGACTTTAAGTGAAGCATGGATGGTGAAGAAGTCAACACAGGCAGAAGCTCTGTGGTTAAGGCGACTCGCCGACTCTGGCTCTACAGAAAGAAGAACAAACTGAAGCCTGCTTGGCTTGCCTGGATCCCTTACGGAATATTAATGTCATGGGTTCATAATGGGCAATATAGTTCATTTTAATTAGGATCCCACAATCCTAGAAATTAAGTTGGAAAAGATCTATTAGGTCATCTGGCCATCCCCTTCCCGATCCCCTTCACAGGGCAGGATTGGTCCCTGGGGTCTGCTCACAAGTGCATGGTTCAGTCTAAATTTAAATGACTGCAGCTATATGAGGTTTACATCATCCCCTTTGGGAAACTATTACACAGTCTAATGGATTTCACTATGATTATTTTTTTTTCCTAGACATTCAACCCAAATTTCTCTTTGCTTGAGTTTGTCACGTTTCCTCATTATATACCCACAGATTCAGAAGACTCACAGGAATGACAGTGAGAATGACTCGGTCTTTATTTTCTACTCCCTAGCAATACGGATGGGCACAATTGCCCAGATCGCTTTCTCACCTGCACATGCGTAGGTGAGCTGGGCACTTACTGGCTAGCCCTTTGTACCCATGTGAGCTACTCTCCTTTCCTCGTAAAAGGAACCCACAGGCTCACAAGGGAAGGGGCAATCTTGAGTTGTAATAGTGGTGGTACTTTTCACATGATTCATGCCACCAAGTCTGACCTCATCCCTGTGCCCCTATATAAACAGTTCTTCCTTTGCCAAGACTTCAGATGCTGTCTGTACTGGGTGAACAGTTACTCATTCTGGCTTTGGAGAAAAAGAACCCCAAGACTTACCTTTGCTAGCACCAGTTACTGACCAGTTAAAGTACCTGATTCCTATGACACTTCCTTGGATGATTCCCCAAGAGTCTTAAAATGTCTTTAACTATCAAGGTGAGTGAAAAGGTTTTGGGTGCTCTTTTTGTTATGTACTTCACATACGTTTATTGGCCTCTACAGAGAGAAGCAGCAGCACCAGGAGAAAAAAAGGAAGGAGAAACAGCAACAGGGCTGCAAAAGAAAACACCCCATGTCCATAATTTCTTATTTATAACAGAATTTCGTCCCATGCATGGTAGGATGGTGGCTCGTTAGAGATCCTTAATTCAAGAGGAAGGTTTCCCTGGTGACTTTACTTCCTGGGGTTTGTTTTTGGTAATTATTGCTATAATAGGAAAAAGACAGCCATGCCCTGCTCTGAGAGGGGGTCATTCTTCTGAGCCCCGCACAATGCTGGAAAAACACTAAGGAATTCAGAGCACAGCCAGCGCAGAACTGCAGTTCCTCGCCAGAAAGGTCCCTAAATACAACTCCCCTGAATTATTACACTAGATGGCAACTCAGGCTGAGTGAGATGGATGGGAAGGAAATGACTCTCAAAGTGTGATTCAGAAAGGGCATCGTGGGCATAAAACCAGGCCTCTTCCCCTGGACAGGCCGTCCATTCATCTACCTTCCCTTCTTTCTATCTTCACTTACTGCATGCTGGCCGGGCTCTCTGGGAGCCTGGCCCTGTGCCGGCACCGGGAAGGACGTGCTGTGCCATTGGAGGGAGGCTGCAGGTCACATATCAGCACTCACATAGCAGTTAGACTCTCCGCTTCTTTGCATTAGGAGTAAAGGCCAACTTAAAATCTTTAACAGTGGGTTACAAGATGCTATGAAGTGACACAAAATAACAGAAATAAAAGATAACAGAATAAACACATCTGCCCACCAGCAGAGTCCATCAAATCTTAACATTTTGACCTATTTGCTTCAGATTATTGTTAATAATGAATATCGCACCTATAACGGAAGCCTTCTCTTCAGCCCTCCTTCCAGCCACATTGTAAGTAACCATCACCCAAGCATGCTGCTTAGCCTTCCCACCTAGATTTTCTTTAAAGATTTTATTTATTTTTGCATAGAAGCACTGGGGTGTAGGCCAGAGGTGTGGGTGGTGAGGGTGAGAGGATTCATCAGAAACAGAGTGGGATGCAGAACAGGCAGACTGACTGAAATACACAGCTGAGGGGAGCAGCAGGTGAGGCAGGAGAGGTCTGCTGCGCCATGTGGGTTCCCTCCCTGGCCAAGGATCGAACTCAGGCCATGGTGGCCCTTAGGCCATTAGAGAGCCCCCCATTCATGTTCTATATTACATTCATATGTCTTATGTTTGAATCCATAAATAGCAAGTAGGATTGTTCTGTATGCTTTTAAACTTTATATAATGGTATCCTATTGTACCCGTTCTTCTACAACTTGCTGTTTGTGATTCAACATTAAATTTTTTTCAGTTTTATCCACATTAATACATGTAATTCTAGTCCATTCATTTTAACTTCTATGTGATATTCTTTTTTTTTAAGATTTATTTATTTATGCTAAATTTTTTAAGATTTATTTATTTATTTATGTACAAGAGCTGGGGTACAGACCAGAGTCCCCGGAGGTGAGAGGACTCACCAGAGACAGAGCGGGGAGCAGTACAGGTAGATCAATTAAAACACACCGCTGAGGGGAGCAGTGGGCGAGGCAGGAGAGGTCTGCTATGCCATGTGGGTCCCCTCCCTCGCTGGGGATCGAACTCGCGCTGCTGCACTGCTGATGCTTCGCAGTGCAGCGCTCAACTTGCTGCTCCACCAGGGAGTCCCACTTCTATATTTTATATTTTTTTGTTCTATTACTCACAATGTTGCAATTAACATTCTCCTATAAAGCTCCCATGAAGTTGTGACAGAGTTTAGAGTGTATACGTGTGGTGCACAAAGTAGCAGGGGAGGATTTTCATCTATTTGATGTTCTTATACTTACCATATTCAGATTTTGAAATTTTTGGTCCACTTCATGAGTGAGTAATAATAGCTTATTATTATTTTAATTTGTAGTTTATTAGTTACTAGAAACTTGGAGCCCCTTCCTTCTTCTCTCCTGCCTTCCTTCTCTCCCCTTCTACCATTTTTCTTACCTATAGTTTTTTTTAAAATTCTGGATACAAGGCCTTTATTTATCTATGACCTGTATTTCCAATATTATCCCCTAGTCTTGAACTTGTCTGCAATCTTTGTTTATGGCGTCTTGCATCCAAAAGAAGTTTAAAACTTAATGTTAACATCATCAAATTTGTTGTTATTTTTCTTTATGTTTTTTCTTTTGCTATGTATTGCCTAAGGACTCATTTCTTAGCCCTAAAGTAAAAGTTGCTAAGCTATATTTCCTTCTACAAGTATTACATCTTTGCATTCACATAGAGCTTTTCAATGTACTTGGAATTGATTCTTATGCGATATATTTTTATTCTCCATGTGGATAACTGATTGTCCATCTTTCTCTTGCTTTGTGATACCAAATTTTCACTTATGTATTATTCTACTGGTGGTGTGCTCTATTCTGCTTACCTATTTTCTGTTTGTGGACCATCTCTCTAAATTGTTATCACGTGTAAAAGTCTTGCTAGCTGGTGAGGCAAGTCTCCTATTGTGTTCCTTTTGAAAACTGCCTCTGTCCTTTGCTCTCCCAATAAAAAAAATTCTGAAGATGAGATTGTAGAATGCCATGAGCCAATGAATAGACGAGACCCAGAACTCTAGACACCCAAGTTATTCATCTTTGACCGCACTTACTATACTGACTGAGCACTAAAGAAATACCAGACACGTGCTAAGTGCTTCATACACACTGACTCAGCAAAACCTCACAACAAGCACATGGCATAGGTGCTCATTATTGCTCCCTTGTTCTAGTTGAAGGAACTGGGCATGGGGGAGATTAAGTCATTTCACCAAGGACACCAGGTTACGTCTACTTGAAACCATTCTAATCATATACTGGACATTGCCCAGACTTTAAAAAACTTTTAAAAAGGAGGCTCTCCCTGGTGGCGCAGTGAGTTAAGCAACGGACTATGAGCCAAACCATGGCCACTGCAGCATGAGTTCGATCCCTGCCTCCGGCCAGGGAGGGGACCCACATGGCGTGGCAGACCTCTCCTGCCTTGACCACTGCTCCCCTCAGCAGTGTGTTTCGGTCAACCTTCCTGTTCTGCTCCCCACTCTGTCTCTGGTGGATCCTCTTGCCTGTACCCCAGCTCTTGTATGCATAAATAAATAAAAATCTTTAAAAAATATTTTGTACTTACTGTCAAAGCAGGAAATTTAAAATTAGTTTCCTCTTTGTGTTGCCAAAGAACACATTAAAGCCAGACAAGGTACATGACCATTGCAGAGTAGAATTTCAATCCCTTGTGTGTGGAAACTCCTTCCATTCCCATTCCCTGCCCCTGCCAACCAGCTCTTACCTTTGTGCCCTTGCAGAACAGATGACTGGCCTCACACCCAAGAGGCTACGGTGAAGTCTTGATCTCCACTGAATCATCCTTCTCTCTCCACGGACATCAACTCTAAGGACAAAATGGCTCCATCAGCTTAGAGCTTCTGTGATGCTTAGTAACATTTTCATCTCACTTGGAAAAGCACGGAAGTGGTTTTTAGTACACAGGAGTGGAGGTTGACATAGCAGAGATCGCTCCTACCAACCACACCAATGCCCAAACTATACCACTGTCCAAATGATAGAGCATGCGCACTGCTCTGAAATGCTTGCAGGAGGCTGTAATGCTGGCAGTAGTGAGAGCAAATCCGCAGGAACAGATTACATGGAAAGTAATTAAAAGGAAAACATTGGGTAGGAGATGTCAAGGGAGCCCAAGAGAAAAGCATGCTATTAAAAGACACTCACCCACCCAGGCTGGTGGTTGGAGGACAGGCTTTGTCCTCAGTAGCTTTAGTAATCTTGACGTGGCCACCAATATGCTCAATGACTTCAAGCGAGTCATTGCAGATTGTATGTCTCCTGTCCCTTATCTGGAGAGGAGACTACCTTCAGGAGACAGGGATTTCACTGGGGAAAGGGAATATGTGTGGGCTAGAAGGAAGCCCTCATCTTGTTAGAGTGACCTCTCCCTGCTAGGGGATTAGGGGACATCTTACCCCTCTGCAGGGTAGAGATGAGGTGGGGATGGTGACCATGGACAAGAGTCACCAAAAAACTCATACTCTGCGCCTTCCCTGGTGGTTCAGGGGGTAAAGCCTCAGTGCAATCAAGCTATCACCAGCCACTGCAGCAGAGTCTGATCTTCAGCCAGGGAGGGGACCCACATGGTGCAGCAGACCTCTCCTGCCTCACCTCCTGCTCCCCTCAGCAGTGTGTTTCAGTAGCTCTGTTTAAATCCCTACTCTGTCTCTGGTGAACCCTCTCATCTCCCTCACCTCTGGTCTACACCCCAGTTCTTGTATGCATAAATAAATAAAAATAAACCTTTACAAATAAATAAATAAAGCATACTCTGGATTCTCCCAAGGACAGCTTGTATGTCTGAGAATTTGACCTCTGTTTTTTCCTTCCCTGTTTCATATAGCAGAACACCTTCGACCAACCACCACATCATTCCCACATGTGTCAGTTCTTTATCTCATGGATGCGATTTGAGTAGCACAGGCCCTAAGATGGCATGGCAGGTGTGAAGGATCATGTGCAGCCCACGATTAAGTCTGCAATTAAGAGATGAGAGAAGATAAGAATTAGAAGTAGGATTAGGTGGAGGCTTGTCAGTGGTTGAGGCTCCTCCGGCACCAGCAGGGACGTGAGGAGCAATTGTCAACCTGGCCACACCTCAGAGCGGTGCTACCCAGAGGCCCGGGAAGGAGCCAGGCCTGGCCTCTGGAATGAGCCATTTCCTACTGTCTTGATAACGAGGTAATTACTGCAGCCCTCTCTGTGCCTGTGCCTGAGTCTCAGTCTCTGTATTCCTTCTCCAAGGCATGTGGCTCCCTCTGTCATTACCTTCCTCTAGCAGGGGTGAGTCAAAAGGAACGAGAACAAAAGAAAGTCTTTCCTTTCTTGAATTTTGGCTTTGACTTCTGGCTTTATCTCTAGATATAGTATTTATAGTCTTAACCACCATAATACTAGCTACTACTTACTCAATTTCCTGAGTACCTCCTCAGATCTCAGATAATCTTCAAATGAAGTTTTAAACTGGTTTTACATGCACCTGGATCATCTATGAGCAAGTGGATCACCTGGGCCTGTGGGCGCTGTCACCAGCACCACCCTGTGGTCAGATGGGGCGTCCTCCTGGGGCTGGTGTTCAGCTCTGCACGTAGTGGGAGCTGTGACCACATGACAGCTTGGGAGTGAAGCCAGAGCCAGATGCAAGGCCATGAATAAGATTGAATATGATTCACTCATTCAGTCATGTTCAGCATCAGCTGTGTGCAAAGATCAGCCTAAGTCAAGAGAAGATATACAGAATGGAATACTTCAAGGATTTTTCTCTCTGGGGTGTGTTTGGAAGAGAGAGTGAGAGAGCGAGAGCGAGAGCGAGAGAGAGAGAGAGAGAGAGCATGGGGTGTGTTTGGAAGAGAGAGAGAGAGAGAGAGAGAGCATGCCAAGGGCTTGAATAGTAGAGAGGGGTCAGGACAGCACCTTGGAGAAGGGAGGGTCTTTAAGCCCCGAAGAGGGGGGATTCAGCATTGAACATTGAACGTGACAAAGAAAGATGACTGGGGTACAGGATTCACAAGGAAGAGAGGAAAGAATAGATAGGAATTAGGAGAGACAGCGTCCAGGCTGGGTTGAAGAGCAGGAGTATGTCAGGCAGATAGGAAGAAGCCATTGAATTTTCTAGAGGATGAGAAATTATACAACATTGAGCATTTAGTGAGGGAGTAAGGCAGTCAATATTTCCTTTGCCCTTTGTAAGAGAAGACTATAAAAGAAACATATTTTTAAAGATACATATTGTAAGAATCCAAGAGATAATACAGCTGTGGAAGAATTCTTGGTGTGTCTAAAACAAGTCTAGACAGAAGGGCTGATGTGGAAACCAGTGGGGAGGTGAGAAAATGGGTACTGGACAACCAGAAGGGCCATCCTTGTGGCCTAAGAGCAAATTGTACTTCACAGGCCCAGGGAGCCCCAGGGCCAGCAGACATTTGGGTTTATATGGGAGAGAGGGTTTCCTGCTTCTGTGGGTCTTCCAAGCTTCTGCTCACACTCTGGCTACACTGCCTCTGGTGGGGTAAGAGGTAGGTCTTGCTTCCGCTCATGTTCCATGTGTGCCCCTACATCTAGCTTGCTCCTTTGGCTCTTTTTCCAGCTTCAGTGCTTTGGCAGACAGCTTGATTCTACTTTCCTGAAAACATATGAGAGCCGCCATCTTGACCTCAAGGTGCATTCAGCTGGGGTGGTACATTCTTTTCTCTCCCAGCTCTTTGGACCCTGCACAACCTCTTGCTTATGTTTCCTGCCAGGAGGTGCTTGGATTTGCTCTCCTTGTGGCTCTGCTTTGGGCCTTGCCTGTTTGGCTGAATGTTTGCCCATGAGGGGATGGTTTCAGAGTTTGATTGGGAGTTTGTATTTTAAATTCTTCTTTCCCCTAATCCTGTTCTCACTATCTCTATTCCTTTTGAAACTTTCACAGATTAAACATCTTTGAGCACCCTAGAATTTGATTATTTTGCTTCTATATGTATGATGGGCATGGACCCTTCCAATAGGCAACATGTTTTTTTCCCCTTAGCAGTTTGGGGACACTGACCACCTCTTGGTTTTGCCCAGTATCAAGGAGCCAGAACCCAAAGTGACAGCTCTGACAGACTCCTGTTGACTCTCCCGTTTCTTCAAAGTGGGGGCCTTGACAAGTTTTGAAATCTGTAGGAGACTTTGCCTCCTTATACCCTGTTGTGAGATGGTGGAGACTATTCCTGCTGAGGTGAAGAGGAGAAGGCTCACCTGTGTCGAATGACTATATACTCGAGGGCATGTGTGAAATATTAAGGATGGTGTTTTAATTATTTTTCTATGGGACCCTGGAGAGACAAGCTGCCATGAGCAGCCTGTGTACTGAGGGAACAATGGGATGGTGGCCTGGGTTCATCTTCCTGAGAAAGGAGACCAGAAGTGGGGGTGCAGAGTGCAAGGATGGGCACCTTTCTAACATGCAGTACTTCCATTACTTGTGGCTCAAAAATAGGCACTGCGACTAGAGGAGAGAAGTGGGGAGTTGGTGCTTGACGGTTGGGGAGGATACAGGAAACTGAATGTAGTAACTTGAGGAGCTTCTTTGCATACATCATCCTGAGAAAAATTTACCAAATTCATAGGGTTTTAAGAAAAGATAGCATTAAGTTTTAAAATCACTCCATTTGCAACAAAATGGATGGACTTAGAAGGTATTATACTAAGTGAAGTAAGTCAGAGCAAGAAAGACAAGACAAACAGTATGATTTTATGTCTCAGTGGCACATAAAAAATAAATACACAAACAAATGATACAAAAACAGACTCTTAGACTTATGTACCAACTAGTGCTTACCAGAAGGGAAGGGGAACACAGGTTGGGTAAATGTGGTGGAAAGAGCCAACTGTAGGGTGATGGATGGAAACTTTTGCTGGTGAATTTAATGTAGTAGATATAGGTGTTGAGTCATAAGGCTATATACCTAAAACCTATATAATGTAAGCCAATGCTATTTCAATAAAATGAAAAGGGGAAGAAAAGCATGCAAGGGGGGGGTTGATCCTGGTGGAGCTGGTGGAGACAGGCTACCATGGGTATTTGGTGCTTCTGCAGGCCAGGATAACCTCTGGCCTCAGCACCACTCAGCTCTTCCAAGATTTTTCTGGCCCTGGCAAAACTTCTTCACTACTTGGTGGTCACTGACCTGCTTATTCTTATCTAGCACATTCTCTATTTAAAAAGCAAATAAAGTGTAAGTCAATGGAAAGGATATTATTATGTGATAGGGCCACACCATAAGCCTATTTTGCATAAAGCAGTTTGAAGTCAGTGATGAACACAGGCAGTGAAAATTGTTACAAATGTACAGTGATTCCAAAGCAAGGGACATTCCACATAGCCCACCTGCCCTCCCATCCTGAGAAACTGACATGACTTTCCCAAATCCTGGAATATTCCAGTATGTGCAGCAGTGGAGTCCTGGGATCTTGATGGCAGAGGAAATCTAGCCAGTAATCCACATCTGTCCCAAATGAACATCTCCTAAAATATCCATCTACCAGTTTGCACCAGGCACTCAGTTTATGTCCCCGCCTCCCAGACTGGCTGCCTGGGACACGACAGGGAGATGTCTCCCAGATGGGTCTAAATGTTCCTGATGTCCAAATCTTGTAACAGATGGTACAGTCCAAACTTTCTGAATGATACCAACTTCTAAAAATCCCAACCCTTGGAATTTAACTTTGTATACCACAAATACTTTCAAGTGAGTATGATTTATGTGCACATGAAATCTTGATAATCTTAAATAATAACCACTAGATATTTCAGAAAATGGTCAGGTTAATCAGGGATTAGGAGGGACTGGTGAATATGGACACTGTAAACTGGAAATGTAAATTAGAAGCAATGCCATAAACCAAATAATGTGGAAGGAAAATATGGAAGTGAATATTGAGGTGATATTAGGTTTTGACTATTTTCATAAAACCAGTACAGGCCAAATCTCATAACTTTCACCATTTGGCTAGAATTCTACATATTAGCAAAATTGTTCAGAAGCTTCTATTGGCCTTCTTTTTGTGTAAGGCAGTAGAGAGCGTGCTGATGGTCTGGACAATGAGTGATAAATGACTCTCCCTCTGTTCTTTACTTAACTAGCTCATAAAGCCCTTTCCTGCATGTAGCCTCAGTCTCCCCATCTATGGTGGGCATGGTAATGCCTGACCTCTCAAGGTCACTCTCTGTAAGTGAACTGTCACATCACAGTTCTGTAGAAATCAGAATTTATAATCACTTAATGCTGGCAAAATATTATTAATATTTTAGGCCATTTACTCCTCACAATAAGGCAGTGGTTAAGATTCTATCACATTAGACACACTTTTTATAACAAATACATTGTAAAGCTCTCTTTATTATTACAAAGTGAAATTAACTGCAAATGCAACTTCAACAAGTATACAGTTTTTAAAAAGATAATTCTCTGCTTATAATAAAAGGAAAATGACTCCAAATTTTATAACATGTGTTAAATACAAATCCAACTGAGTTAATTTTAAGGATCTAATTGGCTTTATTGAATGATTCATGAATCAGGCTGTAGCCCATCTAGCAAACAGAAGAGAGTTCCAAAGAGCAATATAAAATGAAAGGTTTTTACAGGCAGAGGGGAAAGATAAGGGAAGAGGGAATTATTTCAGGCTTAGGTAACCTAGTCATGGGGAATGGAAAAAGGTCTTGTGGCAGATTATCTCATCTTCCTTTGGGGAATGGAAAAAAGTTACTTCATTCGTGCTGATCAGAAAATTCCACATTGACCAACTAAGACTATATCTCTGGCAGAGGTTGAAACCCAAGTTAGGCGAGGGATTAAGTCTTGATGGGTTTAGCACAAGAGTCTCCATTGTGGGGTTGTCATTTTCTTTTATGGTCATTAAAGGTGGTTCAGGAACTCTACCCAGTTCTTATGAGGCCAATGTTATGATCTTTCCAGAAACTTCTAAAACTTTTTTTTTTTCATTTAAAACAGCTAAAATTAGGGCCTTCCTGGTGGTGCAGTGGGTTGAGCGCCACACTGTGAAGCATTCGCTGCACAGCAGTGTGAGTGCTATCCCTGGCCAGGGAGGGGACCCACGTGGCACAGCAGACCTCTCCTGTCTCGCCAGCTGCTCCCCTCTAGCAGTGTATTTCAGTCTTCTTGTCTGTTCTGCTCCTTGCGCTGTCTCTGGTGAATCCTCTCATCTCCCTGAACCTCTGGACTATACCCCAGCTCTTGTATCCATAAATAAATAATTTTTTTGGGAAAAAAATAAAACAGCTAAAATTAATGTTAATAAATTTCCGAATGCCACCATTTTTCTCTCCTCAGAAAATGAGAAAATATTGCTTTTCCACATTCCTTCTTTAGCAAGCCCAGTCTTGTTGTATTGGCCAACTATATTATGTAATAAAGAACTCCCAATGCTCAGTGGCATGTAAGCAACATTTATTGTTCACTTGCGTTGCTGAAGGCTACGGGGTGGTGGCAGCTCTGTCCAATGTATGCTCAGCTTGACACTTCACTTCAGAGGCTGGTTTACTCCATGTGCCCTACTCCTTCTGAGATCCAGGCTGCTGGATCTTGGATATGCTGAGGAAAGAGCCAGAGAACCAACGAGAACCCAAGATGCCAATCTAAGCTTCTGCTGGAATGATCTGCTCATGCGGGCAAGGTCTCCTAGGGAAGTAACTGCAGAGAGAATGCAATTTACCACAGCTGATCAGATCTATTCCTGGCAGACTTGAGTTGGCACAGAGAAAATCTTGTGTACCATCTTTCTAGAGACCTAGGGTTACTGATTTAACCATTAATTGAGAGTGAAAGGAACTGTGGTAAAGCAGAGACCTGGGGCCTCCCTGGTGGCGCAGTGGGTTAAGCAACGCACTATGAAGCAAGCCGCAGCCACTGCAGCACGAGTTCCATCCCTGCTGCCGGCCAGGGTGGGGACCCACATGGCGTGGCAGACCTCTCCTGCTAGAGGGGAGCAGCTGGCGAGACAGGAGAGGTCTGCTGTGCCACATGGGTCCCCTCCCTGGCCAGGGATAGCACTCACACTGCTGTGCAGCGAATGCTTCACAGTGTGGCGCTCAACCCACTGCACCACCAGGGAGGCCCTAATTTTAGCTGTTTTAAATGAAAAAAAAAAAAAAAAGTTTTAGAAGTTTCCCTTGCCCGCTGCTCCCCTCAGCAGTGTACTTCTGTTGATCTGCCTGTTGTGCTCCCTGCTCTCTGTGGTGAATTCTCTCACCCCCCACACCTCTGACCTGTACCCCAGTGCTTGTATGCATAAATAAATAAATCTTTAAAAAAAAAAAAAGCAGAGACCTTACCTCATTTAAAGGGGCAACCTTAATATGGCCCCATAAATGGAACAACGTTCACACGAATCTCCAAGTCCTCAGACTTCTTGAGAAGTCAAAAAATCAGATATTTATGTAAAATTTCCTATTTTTACATTTTTAAACAACTCTTTTTATTAAAAAAAAAAACACTACTCTGTAGGGCAAACAAAAAAATATCCAAAAGCCAAACTTAGACAACAACATCAAAGTTTTCATCCTTAACCTTAGGGGAATTCAGGGGTGTGGCAAATGGGGCAAGGGCATCGTCCCACGAAGGAGGTGAACAGATTCTCTCTTATGTGATTCAAATGACTCAGAGAGAGTCAGTGCTCGCTCAGCCAAAGTCACTCTGATTGGTTAATGGACTCAGGACACAGGTCACCGTCTTACTTATGGCTGCAGGTTTTCTTATCCTGAGTTTGGCTCACCAAACGAGATCATCTCCCAAGAGAAACCTTTCAGGCTGATTGACTTAAAAATTAGAGCTCAGATGGCCAAAGAAGAGGGGAATAATAGGGTGAGAGATTGCACTCATTTGCCTCTTTAAATTTTAATATGGAGTGCGATTTGTTAACCAGGGGAAGGTCCCGAGGTAGTGCATGGCATCAATAATTCAGCAGAGGCTGTCAAGCTGCAAATAGCCCCACGGTGCCCAGCTGATGCTCCTGGTTGTGACTTCACCCACTCTTTCAAGCTCGGAAGAGAAAGAGCCCGGTTTCCACCCAGCCCATCAATCCTGTCTTTCCTCAGCTCACATTTCCTGATGGAACTCTCTGAATTGGAGGCTTACCACATAGACCCAGGGGCTAAAATTCTCAGCTGATGGGCAAGTTAAACAATCAAGTTCCTGGAGGGCAATGGTGGATGCAAGACCTCCACCTTGGTAAGATCTTTAGTATTCAGGCTACCTCCTAATCAGATGAGTTTAATGCCCAGGATTTAACAAATCCCTGCCCAGCACCCCTAAAACTAACATTTCTTGCAATCCATTCACCCCTCCCATCCAGCTCTTGGACTGAAGTTTCTGAAGTCTTTGAGCTTCAATTTGCTCATCGTTAAGATAAAAAAACTGACCTCATTGCAGAATCAAATAAGGTAGGTAGCTCATGTAAACTTACTGTGATTAGTTTTACAACTTTCTGAATGGATTTTCAATTGTCTCCTTCCTCACCCACCCGTCCTCTCTGCACCTTGACATTTAAGGCCAGATGTCACAAGGGGGAGGTGGGGAGTCTTTACACCAAAGCTCCAGTGACTCAGCTTCTGTGTTTAACCATGAGAAGTAGAAACAGACAGAATTAATGTCAGCATATTGGTACTAGCTGCTGTTTTGGACTTTGTACTAGGAAACTGGGTGATAGCCAAACACAGAATATTAACAAACTCCACCTTCTTAGAAGACCCACCCAAACATCAGCCCCAAAGGCAATTGGCAGCCCCCCCAGAAAAGTGGGGCCCCTGCGGGCCTCTGTGCTTGGCAGGACAGACCTGATCACATAGGGCAAGGAGGAAAGGGAGCAAATGCCAACCCATTGGGGTCTGCCTAATGTACCACACTGGCTCAGGTGGGTTTTATAAAACATGAGCAGCTGAGGCTATTAGTTAGCAGTTGGTCTGGAAATGCTGTTCAATATTTTTTTCCATTTCTGAGTGAAACAGAGGCTGAGCGAATAACACTGATAAGGCAAGCTTTGTTCCTGGCAGAGGGCACGGCCTCCACCATGCCACTTGCCTGGGAACGGGAAACAAAAGCAGAGCAGGCATGAAGGTGGAGCAGACAGAGAAGTTCTTGTCCTTGAAAGCAAGGTAAAAATCATATTTAACTTACAGTTTTAATGATTTGTTGAACTATATTGCAATTCCCTTTGGCTAATTTAAGTTTGTAGTCAAGTGAGAAGTGCCTCTATAAGTTTGAGAATAAAAGGATGGATAACTATCTGAGCGTTTTCTTCCAGCTACACCTTCATTGGCTCCTGAGTTGAAAAACTGACCCTTACAGGTCCGGATTTCCAGATAGCCTGGAGGTGAATGGGGGCCAATCCCACGCTGAGATGAGCAGTTAGAAATCCCCCCTGGTGGCACAGAGGTTAAAGTTGCAGGGTTATCAATTTATCACCAGCCACTGCAGCATGAGTTCAATCCTGGCAAGGGAGCTCAACCACTTGGTACAGCAGACAGACCTCTCCTATCTCACCCACTGCTCCCCTCAGCAGTGTATTTCAGTAGCTCTGCCTGTTCTGGTCCCCGCTTTGTCTCTGGTGAATACCCCCGTACCTCTGGCCTGTAGCCCAATTCTTTTTTTTTTTTAAAATGTATTTATTTATGCATACAAGTGCTGGGGTACAGGCCAGAGGTGCGGGGGTGGGGGGGATGAGAGAGTCCACCAGACAGAGTGGGGAACAGAACAGGCAGATCTACTGAAATACACTGCTGAGGGGAGTAGTGGGCAAGACCGGTGAGGTCTGCCTGCACCATGTGGGTCACCTTCCCAGCTGAGGCAGGGATCAAACTTATGCTGCAGTGGCTATTGTTTGCCTCATAGTGCATTGCTTAACCCACTGCGCCAGCAGGGAGGACCCCTAAACCCCAATTCTTATATGCATAAACAAATAAATCTTAAAAAAAATCTCAGAAGACAATGAAACTTTTTTTTTTTTGTGGAGATAATCAATGCAAGAATAAGAAGCTGATAGGAGAACAGACAGGCCGATACATTGTCATAAAGAAAATCAAATTATGCAGGATAAAATAAGCATGGTCTGAATAAGGAATGATTTTGCGCTTAAATATAGAGGTTTTCACTTCGTCCTGGAAAGTCTCCTGTATTCAGAAATCTCTCTATTGGACCATCAGAGTCTACAATTCCATGACTAGGTCGAGGTTTTAGTTTACAGAGAATTTCATCTTGGAAAAACACTACATATTGCTTTTGACACAAGTGTTATTGGTGGGAAAGGCAGACACAACCTCCTTTGTCTGGCCAGTGAGTCCATCTCGTCTGCACACACAGTCTCCTTGCTAAGTCAGTACAATGGCTTCCTTTCTCACTGGCCTCTGTGTCTCTGTTGTGCCCCATCAGGCCCTTCTCCACAGAATAGCAAAGCAGTTTCTATTAAAAACTAGTCCACATCTCACTCCTCTGCCTCAGACGTCAAAGGCTTTCCCCCACCCCCCAAAAGAAGCTAAACTGAGTGGCATGGGCTGGGGTGGCCCCTGCCCACCCTCAAGACTCTGCACGCACTACCATCACAACCCAGTCTTGTAAACTGTTTGTGGTTCCTTGGTCTTGTCCTCAGGCCTCGGAACCAGCAGCTGTCCACCCAGAGTGCCCCTCCTGCTTGCCTACCTCACCTGGACAAGCCCTAGGAGGCCTTGTGGTCCACAGGTGGAGCTCATCCTCCAGATTCCATGGATCCTCACACACCTCGAGCCCAGCCCTGGTCAGTCTCCGCTGTTACTGTTACAGCCTGTGGTGGTCCAGATCTCCAAATAAACTATATGCTTCTTAAATGTTGTATTTATTTATGTGTCCCAGCATCTAATCTTGGCATTATGTGGCTCATGGAATTTTTGAATGAATGAATGAATCTATTACCGATTTTAAAAAAACCTGAGCTTTTATTTACAATAAACAAAGACTTGGGGATAACATAAGTGTCCATCAATAGGTGAATGGATAAAGAAGCTTTGGCATGTGTAGATATAGATAATGGAATAATACATATGTATATAGAATGGAATATTATTCAACCATAAAAAGTGAGGAAAACCTATTTGCAACAACATGAATGGCTCTTGAAGAAATTGTTATGTTAACTGAAATAAATCAGACAGAAAAAAAATTATTCTGTGATCTCACATATAAGCACAATCTTAATTTAAAAAAAACTGAGAGATTAGATTTATGGTTTCCAGTGAAAAAGGGGGAAGGGAGAGTAAATTGGAGGAAACTGATCAAAAAGCACAAACTTCCAGTTACAAGATAAATAGGTATCAGGGATGTAATAGGCAATGACTATAGTTAACATATGAAAAAGTTTTTAAGTGAAAATCCTACAAGTTCTTACAAAAGGGAGAAATTTGTTCCGTTTTTTCTTTTTATTGTATCTGTTTGAGATGAGGATGTTAAATAAAGTTATTGTAGTGATCATTTCAGTATATGTAAATAAAAAATCATTATGCCATGCGGTTGAAACTTTTACAGTGATAGCTGTTAATTATAGCAAAGATGTTTGTAATCAGAAAAAAAGAAAGGAGGAAAGAAAGATGGAAGGAAGGAAGGAAGGAAGGAAGGATTGAAGGAAGGAAGGAAGGAAG